>LPNX011090873.1:67698-140441 GCA_001517045.1 Pseudotsuga menziesii | reverse complement strand
AACTTTTCCACAATCATCAAGGCACTTTTGTTTTTGAAAATAAATGGACCAACTTTAAGGGGAAATTTAATATTAGAATACTTCTTGAATGCTCCAAAATTCTCCTCCTCTACACATAATCTTTGCCTCATGAACTCAAGTGCAAAAATTATAGGAGTTAGAAAAACAGGTAACTTGTATGGTTCCCCAGTGAAACCATACACCCTCAAAACAATAAAATCTTTGTATAAGAACCGGTCTCCTATTCTATCCTCTGAGAATGACTGCAGCATGAGTTTCATTTCTTCTAGTACCGTTGGTAACACTTCATCAAATAGCAACTTTTACATCTCGGACATAATGGAATTTACAAACTCAAACATATTGATTTGTTTTTGAAGATCTGGAGAGAAAATAATGGACAAGAATTGTAATTCTGATACGTTTGAACATAGAAACATGTTCAACAAGTATGACTGATATTTGAAAAACCTGACCTTTGGAAATTCAACTAACTGAATATGGATGAATTCTGCTAAATACTCATCCAGACTGAAATAATGGACTAAATGGGACTCAAGATTAATTGAACTCATTCTCAATAAAAAACCTAAGACAACTTCGCTGATATGAATGTCATCTTCTAAACCTAAAATTTGATAGACCAAGGACATAACCAATTGCACTTCTTCTTTGAAAATGTGAACTTTATATGGCAGAAAAAGACCCTCCAATGACTGACCTTCATTAAGAATATTGGACAGAAACCCGCATTTAATTTTGGTTTTACAACTTTTGTACATTTCGACTAAGACAAACTCATTCAGAGGCTCACAATTGTCAGGGAAACTATCAGGTAGGTTAAGTATTCCACAAATGGATTTTGCATCAATCTTACATAGTATTTTGGATGTTGTATGATTCATGATGACTCTTTCAGAAGGTGAATAACTGCTTGCACACCATTCAACAAATTCAGGTAATGGTAAAGTTTTCTCAATGGCGAAATAATACAAAAAAGACTTGCAGAAATTTAGAACGTCATTTCCCTACAAATTACACTGCCACAACCATTCCTTAGAGATTGATATATTTCCAACTGATAAAACCGGGTCACATATGTTTCTATCTCTATCAACAACAAATTCCTCCCTTTCATCCAGAACTCTACTTAAAACTCCTAACCCCTATTCTCTTTCCATAACGGACAATGGTGATAATTCTTTGAATGAAGCTTAAGTGTTTTAAAGCTTACCTGTGACTATGACTATAGATATGTAAGGTTGACAATAAAACCATGACGGGTTGTCTCCTTCGCTCGTCTACAGCATGCAAATAAAATTATTTTTTAAAACCAAGTCAACTTTTCCTTTATATAACGGTCTATTCTGGAGCCTCCACTAAGTGGTTTTTTCTCAACTGCTTTCCTCCGCGGAATTCACTTCGAGTCACCATGTGTAACGTGGTTTACATTTTGCTACCACCTTTCCATTTTAACCATATCGCAACTTCATCCTCCGGAACCGATAATAACCATTGATGAGTTTGCGCTTTTTCCCTAAGCCGTTGGATTGAGATTGGTTGTACACATTTCGCTAGCCTTTTCTATTTTTAAAAACGCGTATCTTTATTCAATGGAGTATTTCTCAGTCATAGATTTAGTTCGCTTCATTCTATCACCATTGATCTTCAAGCTTTGTTAACCACATCCACTTCTCCTTATCTCATGCACATCTTTATCTAGCGGATCTATTTCAAACCATAGATATTTACCTCAATCGCTTTACACCATCAGATCATGAGCCAAATTAACCATTATGTGCCATTTAATAATAGAATCAAACTATTAAATTTATCCAAGTTCATGTATCCTTTTATTACTCCTCCATCATATTTCTTTCTCAGCTGTTCAAAATAGAGGTGCTAACAAATTGCTCCAACTGGGGATGATATCCTCCATGTGAGGTATCAAAGAACTCGTAGACCAAGTGCCTGTCTTCAATCTTTGTATCAAAACTTTCAAACTTTTTATTTTTTATCTGATATATTTCTTCTAAAGAAAAAAGGTTTACCTCCTAAATCTTAGGGCCTTCACTCTGGGATTCAAAAATATTTGGCTCACCATCTGTACTAATTTCAAGAAAACAAATATTCACAAACTATGGTACACATTTATCTTCCACCTTAGGACAGGTAATGCTTCAAAAATATTCCATTGACAGGGTTACTCTCCAGAGAAACCCCATTCAGATATTCCAAAAGAAATGCATTTTCCCCTCTGTGACCTGCAATAACATAAATACCTACCCACATGTGATCAAATTTTCCATGTTTATCTTCTTTAGGAGCTTCCCATTTTAACACCAGGTCATCAATCTGGAACTGTTCTTCTTTCACCCTTCTATCAAAAGTATTTTTCATTTTTTCCTGGTGTGTCTGCACTTTATCATAATATTTATTCCTCTACTCTTCTAACTCAATGATTTGGTTTATCCTTCTCTACATGTGGTTTGGTTCTTCTTGCTGCTCTTGAAAATACCTCATAACCGGAACACCCAATGACGCTGGAAAAACAACTTCAGTTCCATATACTAATTGGAAAGGAGACATCCCAATGATCACTCTTTTAGTACTAATCATGTCGACCCATAAAGCATATTTGAGTTTGGTATGCCAAGATCTCTTATTATCTTCTAACAACTTCTTGATAATCCTTACCAGGCTCTTATTTGAAGACTTGGCCAACCCATTTCCTTGTGGATAATAAGTAGTTGAATGATTTAAGCTGATATGATATTTATGATAGAAATTAATTAGCTTTTTGGATTTAAAGGTTACTGCATTATCAGTCACTATTCTCCTGGGACACCCAAACCTAGCCAGTATGTTTTCCTCAAGAAAGTCCATAATTATGGTTTCAGTAACTCTCCTAGTAGGAATTGCTTCGATCCATTTTGTGAAATAATTTGTGTCTATTAAGATCCATTTATGCTGTCCTGAAGAATTCAGGTTTATTTCTCCAATGAAATACAAACCCCACTACTGAAAAGGAGCTTCTACTATTATTGGATTAAGAGGAAGGGGAATTACCTTTCTTTTACCGTAAAAAATCTGGCATTAATGACATGTGCTAGTTTCTCTGTACACATCTGAAAACAATGTCAGTCAATAGTAACTTGCTCTCAAGATTTTATTTTTTGTCACCTTCCAAGAATGATGTCCCCCATAATCTCCTTTATGAAAATTTTTTACTATATGTTGGGATTCATTTTCTAAAAGGAAATTTAGTAACACACCTCCAGGATCTTTCCAATAAAGATATCAATTTATAATACAAAACTTAGCAGCTTTCAAATTCACCAATATTACTCTTGATTTACTCAATCCTGCTGGTGCTTGTAAATTTTGAAGAACGTGAACAATATCAAAGTACCATGGAGATGCAACAAATTCAATCATTACTTCCACCTCTATATCCAAGTGATGAGATTGACTAGATAAGAAATTGAGTTGTAAAGACTCACAGTTTGAATCTGTCATCATTTTCTCCAATCCTTTCCCTTTAACCAACTTGGTAGGTTTAATCTCTATGTCATACTCCAATAATGTTGCTATCCATTTTTCCCTTCTTCCTTTTGAGTCAAGTTGTGTGAGAATCCCTTTTACCGCAGTGTTTGGAACATGAGAAATTACATGTGAGTGAAGAATATACACCCTGAAATATTTCAATCCTTTAACCAAAGAATATGCTTGCTTCTCCATGATATCATATTTCAATTCTCCATCCCTCAACATCTTGCTGAAAAATGCTATGGGTTGCTCCATGTTCTCATCATTCTTCTGTAACAAAACTGTAGCAATAGTATGCTCTGAAGCAATAGTATTTAGTGAAATCTAGACTCACCAACACTGGAGCCTCCAAAATAGCTTGTTTTATTTCCTTAAAAGATCTCTTGGCTTCCGTTGTCCATTTTATCTCATGACCCATTTTCAACATATTTCTAATATTCATTAATATTTCAACAAAACTAGGCACGAACCTTTTTAAAAAATTTACTTGTCCCAAGAATGATTGTATTTCTTTTTTACTCCTTGGTTATCCTACCTTCAATATTGCGCTGACTCTATCAGGATCGATCTTTATTCCATCTTTAGAGATTATGTGGCCCAACAATTTTCCTTCTTCTAGCGCGAAATTTGATTTCTTTGAATTCAATGATAACCAAATTTCCTGCACTTCATGAATTTTTTTTCCAAATGATGAATATGCTCTCTATTAGACCTTGTATAAACTATGATGTCATCCATGTAAATTACCACAAACTTGCCAATTTCTCCCGCAAAAGCAATATCCATGCCACGCTGGAAAGTAGCCCCTGTGTTCATCAAACCAAAAGGCATCTTTGCATACATAAAAGTGTCCCACGGTGTAGTAAAGGCATTCTTCTCTTAATCTTAAGGCAGCACCTTAATATGATTGTAACCAAAAAAACCATCCATCATTGAAATTCTTTCTGCTCCAACCACTTTCTGCAATATATGATCCATCTTCAACAAAGGATAATTATCTTTCATAGAGACCTTGTTCAAATTCCCGAAGTCTATGCAAAGCCTTATTTATCCATTCTTCTTTCTAACAGGAACTAAATTGGAAACCCATCTTAAGAATCTTAAAGTAACGATAATATTGGCATCAAATAATTTTTTAATTTCCTTCTCAATGACTAGTAGTAGCTTTGGATTTATTCTTCTAAGCTTCTGTCTGAAAGGTTTTTCTCCAGGCTTGATGGAAATAGTGTGTTGTATTATTGAAGTATCATATTCCTTAAGTTCTTCATAACTCCAGGCAAATACATCTATATATCTTTTCATCAAGTTCACATATTCTTCTTTTTTCTTCGCAGGCAAATGTTTAGAGAGTTTCACAATCTTTGGATTTTCTTTAGTACCAATATTCCTATCTTCAACAGCATTATCAACAAGCTTCAATTTAGGATCTTTAGCAACATCATTCTGATCAAAAAGTTTTTCTAAAGGGATCAAACCTCTTGGTATAAAATTATTTTTCAATTGAATGATATATTTTCCTCCTAAAGTTCCCTTCAATTTTTCAGTACCATTATTTTCTTCTTCACTTTCTTTAGCATCTTGGAAATTCTCATAGTTATCATTTTCAGCATCAATATGAGTATTTACAAATTCTCCTGACAATTCTAAAAACCTTTTTATCTGCATATCATCCCCAAACACTTGCCAATATTTAGAATTATCAGGTATAGATGGTCTGTTCACAATGTCTACTTGATATTCCTTTTGACCAGCACTTGGGGTTTTGAATTTTCCAGAAGCTACTGCCAAATAATCAACTACTGTATTCTCATATCTAGGAACCACCTTAATTGTATGCTCTGTAAAAAAGTTACCAATCATATCCCATAATTCATTTCTATAAGCTCTCATCCGGGGATGTTTGGTTTGATAACTATCATTCACCTGATTTATCACCAGCTCTGAATCTCCCAAAACTCTTATCCTCTGTGCTCCCAGATCTTTCAATGCATGCAACCCAAGTAACAAAGCTTCATATTCAGCTACATTATTTTTGCATTCAAATGTTAACTTATATGATAAAGCTTTAAAATCCCTGATAGGAGAAATTATGTACACACCAGTACCAATGCCAACCTTTGTCACAGATCCATCAAAATACATAGTCCACAAACCTTCTCTTTTTCGTTTCTCTTCCAAATCATTTTGTTCTATCACTCCTTCCCTTTTATTCTCTTTAGATTTCATTTGCAATGTAGAATCCAAATCACACGGGACAATATCATTAAAGTAAATAGAAGAACCCAAATCAATATCGACAACATATATATGATGAATTTTAGGTTTATCTGGACTGCTCACTACATAAGGAGTTCTTTTCTCACTATACAACCTCCTACTCCCACCTTGGATAGGAATAGTGGCATATGACATGTCCATTTGCAAACTACATTTCAAATTTGAAGTCCAAGACCTTGATAACAACATCCCAAATTTTGGTGGAATGTCTGCCACTACCACATCCATTACTATTGTTTTAGATGGCAATTTATTCAAAGTTACTACCATATCTTTAATTAAACCAAGACATTTCACCCTCCTGGAATCAAAAGAATACAAATATTTATAAGGTCTTGTCACTTCCAGTCCCAAACTTTCAACTACTCCATTTTGCATTAGATTATGTGATGCACCTGAATCTAACATTGCATTATGAACCACCATATCATGCACATTCAAACTCAAATGGAAAGGAGGAACTTCTTCATTATCTATAATTTCAACTTTTGGCCCAAATAAAATAGTAGGATTGTCATCTGTCAACTCCAAAATGTCAGACTGAGATTCTACCTGACCTCTAACCATCTTTGTTATGGTATCTCTGTACTCATTATTTCTCAACAACTCATTAAAAGGAATAGAGATTTTCAGCTTGGAAAGTTCATTCTGCAGATTAAAATTAGAATTAACTTTCTCTACATCTATTGGTGCCACTTGTTTCATTCCTTTTGTTTTTTGTATTTCATTCTCAACTTCTTTATTTACAACAGACTCTTTTTGTATTTCCTTTCCTTTTTTTTGTTTAATAAACTGGTGGAAGGCTGATTTGGATTTAACCTCCCTTTATTTATAACAACTTCTCTTTTTCTCAATCTAATATTCCTCTGTACATCATCCATAGCATGCAGATAACCCCTCTGATACTGCTCTGAATCCCTTTCGAATTCTTCATTTCCATCTTCCTGTGCAAACATGTTATGTTCTTCTTCAGTAAGATATATCTTTGAATCTAATTCCCCCAAAAGATGAATTTCATTCTCAGTAGGATCTTCTTCATCAGCAACATAATTCTCAGGGAATGGTGGTCGAATCTGCTGCTCTTCTTGATTCCTTGGAGTTCTCACATCTCTTTGCCTATTTTGGGGAGGCATAGGAGGATTTGGTCTTCTAAAATTTGGATTTCTAATTTGAGGATCATCTTGTTCTCTATTAAATGATCTATTGTCCATAGTCAATCTATCCATCAACTTCTCCATTGTCTTCAACATCATTTCAAATTTAATATCAGTAGCAGAAGAAGAAGTAGAAGACATATTTTCTTCTTTTTTCCTCCTATCAATGTCTCTATGTTTCATTTTTCCACTCGCCATCATATTTGCTTCCACTTCTAAAGCATCTGTAAACATACCAGCAAGACTCACTGATTTTATTTCCCTTAATGAAAATGCAAAGTCATTATCAAAAGCTCTAGCACAATCAAGTTTAGTAGCAATTGCAGAAGGTTTTATATCTTCTGGAATGGAATTATAAACACTCATAAACCTGCTTGAAAATTAATGAATAGATTCAAAACCTCCCTTCTTGAGACTATTATACTAGGACAAAACTGCAAAAGTGACTCTGTTTGTCATCCCACCTTTCTAAAAATGCATTTTGGAAAGCTTGGAAAGTTAATATAGATGCATCCAGAAAATATTTAAACCATTTCTCTGCTTCTCCTAATAAACTTTCAGCAACCAACTGCATTTTAACATCTGCATAATCGACTTCCTCCAAGTTCACAAAATCTTCAAATTTAGCCACATGCTGCTTTGCGGTTATGTCTCCTTCTCCATCGAACAGAGAAATTATTTGGGAATAATTTTGGGGAAGATCATGCAATACAGAAGGTAAACACAAAGGAGCAAATATAGCTGCCATTGGCCTAGGTGGATTCAGAGGTACTGAGAAGTTTTGAGTATTTTGAACGACAAGTGTTTTTTCAACTTTTGCATATTGTTGCAGATCTCTCCAAAGGGAATCAAGTAAATAAGATTGTAATATACAGGGGTTAAATTCAGGATTTTTGAGATAATATTCAGATTTAGACTTCAACAAACCCTTTCCAATATTAACTTCCCATTCTTGATCAAAAATACTATGAGAATATTGAGATGATGATGCACTAAACAGAGAAATATTTATCTTTTCTTTATCCTTTTTCTTAAATAATTTTTTTGGATATTCCAAACTCCTTAAAATTCTGGTATCAGAATTACATCATGTATGTCTTTTTGAAACCAAAATGACTTCTGAAATTTTGAAATACTCTTAAACTAGAATCACCGGGGCAAATATACAACCTTTTTCACCAACAAAAAATTCCTATGTGCCCACATAAATCTTTTCTTGATCTTTACAACTCTGTCGTTCTTCCCAGGGCGGATTTGCACTTTCGTTACCTGGCAGCGGTGCCAATTTGTTAACACTTAGAATGTACCCAGATTGTGAAAGGTAAATCCCAAAGGTAATAGCAAAAACCACTTCGAAAAGAAACCGGCTTTTCTTTCTAGAGAGGGATCTCTCAAATACAAATTTAATAGGGCTAGATATAGGAATCAATACTTTAAAATTATGCAGATGGTTGAAACAACACATATAACCATTGGGCATTGGATTCAAATAGATAAATATAACACAAAGATTTCATACATGGGATTTCAACAAAGGCAAGATAACCATCCAATTACATTCATTCATTGATTTCAGGTGAATAAGAAAGAAACATGAACAATCCATCAATATAGAGCTTCATAAGATGAATTCCATATCAACTTTAGCATAAATATTTATGAAATATCTGAAAAAATGGCCAGAGCATAACAAGCATGAATTCTGAACTATTCAACACTATGCTTCAGATATGAAGAAAACAAAATGGAATGTAAGCACTGAGAAGAAAATCACATAGAAAGGAAAGGCACACACTATAACATAAATGACATAGGAATCTCTGATGATCCACCAGCATTCGTCTTTGTTATTTCAAAAATTATATGTCCTCAAAAAACACATCGATCAAACATATGGGTTACAACCCCCAATACATCAAGTAAATTAAAATATATACATAAATAACATCTTCCCAAGAAGATCAATAACTGAATAATATGTTAATCAAATTTTTTTATAACTATATCCCTAACAACTAGGAATAAAACTACATGCTTCGATTTTGATCATAGATCGTTTAATTATAATCAAATCGATGATAGCAAGGCCTGAATAAGCAGCTCCATGATGCGCAACACCTTTTTTAAGGATGAAGAATATACTTGGTCTTCCTGAATATTTCCATGGTCCTCCATCGTTCTTCACCTAGCGTGTCATACTCTCTCATTTCTCTGATAGATACTTCCATATCCACATAAGCCTCATAAGATATAGTTGGCAATCCTCCTCTAAAGATCAGAACCTTTTGCAATATTTCGAAATCCTCTGTCAATTTCTCTACGATGATTTTCCCAGTCAGTCCTTTAACCAAGTCTTCAAACTTGGAATGGTCCATGCAGTTTTTTACTAACAGGTTATGATAATGTTCTTGAGAAAATAGTATTCCCTCGTCGTCCTAGAAAGAAGGGAGGCCGTCTTCAAATAACTCCTTAAAAGCACACCTAAAATTATTTATCTGTGAAGACATTGCATTTGATTTATCTTGCACCACCATGATGAGCTGATGTTTGTTAATAAATTTCTTTGACCATAGTACAAAAGCTACTCTATCTTTAATCCCAATCTACTGCAACTTTTGATATGTTAGAGAATTCAAAAAAATCAAAGCATTTTGAGTTGTGTTTAAAGGATTCTTCTCCATGATCTCGTTCGCCAACTTTAATCTCTTAGTAGCTAAATTAACTAATGCACTCTGATCATCAATAAAATTTAGATAATGTATGAACTTAGTAACTTCCACAGATAATGTATCCCAGATTATATGTTTAGCTCCTTGTAGAGGACCTTTTCCTGTACTTCTTTCCTTCAACTCATGAAACTTTTTCTGCAACTGGCTTTTATCATTTAATATTTTATTCTTACTTTCAATCATTCTAGCCAGTTCTGATTTAATCTTCTCATTTTCTTCTTTCAATTCCTTGATTTCCACATCCTTTAAGCTCACCCGTGACATTGGCACTAACAAATCATCAGCCGAAAATTTACTTAGAGGTTTTTCAATATTTACAAGAGATAAATCTGTATCAGCAGGAGTGTGGCTCATCAGCTCTTCCATAATTTCCTTTTCATCGTTCTGATCTTTTTTCAACTTTGAAATCTATGTCATCAATTCAGTTCTATCCATTTCCCATTTTCTTTTTTCCTCCTGCAGTTTCAATGCTTTGCCTTTGTAATCCATCATCTCTTGATAAAATTTATCTTTTTCTTCTTGCAATGCAAATAACTCTGGGGACTGAGCATGTTCAGAATTTGGGATTTTCAACTTCTTTTTCAATACCTGGATGGTATTGTCTTTTTCTCCCAAAAGATTTTTGGTGGCCTATTCATTTTCTAGTTCACTTACCAAGCTTATAACATCTGTCTGTAGCTTCTTAATCTAGATCATATTTTCTTTATTCTCTATTTTTTCATGTTTCAACTGGACTTCCATTTTATCTAGAAGGGCTTGCAATTTGTTAATTTTCAAAATGGAATTTAATAAATATGAATAAATAATATCTCATGTCTGCTTGTGGAGCTGTATCTTGTCAAGGACACTAATTTTATCTAGCCTTACTTCCATCTCAGATACTTTTTTATCACTAACCATAGCAAACTTCAAGGTGTTCCTCTCCACGTCCCGAGTAGAAATCAGTGATGCATTTTGGTTAACTAGACTTCTAACTCGAGGAAGTAGATTTTTGGTCTCCTCCGATGACTGCATCTGTTTTTCAAGATAACTTGACACGAACTCTACTCTAGATTTGAAACCTAAACTGGGCTCTGCACTACCTTCTCCTCCAAAGGAAAACTGATGCATTTGTACTGACTTCTTCGGGAACAAAACTATTTTCTTTGAATATTCTGAGACTATTTCTCCTGAAACTTGATCATCCTGAGAATGTGTTTTAATATTTTTATATGAATGTTTTTCATCCACATCCATATCATCTAGATCAGAAAGACTTCTCTTATTCAGAATGCTAGGATTTTTAGGTGCTTGAACTGCTGTTATCAACTCACTACTCCTACTTTCATCAATTCCTGGAATTTCTATAAAACAAGACAAATTCGTTATTTCCTCTAAACCTTCAACAACCTAATGATCGAATGGTTTGTTTTTGTTTGATGGCTTCCTCTGAGAAATTATATGATGTGGATCATAATTGATTCTTTGTTCTTTCTGGATATCCATAATTTCTAATAACTTTTCCACAATCATCAAGGCACTTTTGGTTTTTTAAATAAATGGACCAACTTTAAGGGGAAATTTAATATCAGAAGACTTCTTGAATGCTCCAAAATGCTCTTCCTCTGCACATAATATTTTCCTCATGAACTCAAGTGCAAAAATTCTAGGAGTTAGAAAAATAGGTAACTTGTACGGTTCCCCAGTGAAACCATACACCCTCAAAATAGTAAAATCTTTGTATAAGAGCTAGTCTCCTATTCTATCCTCTGAGGATGACTGCAGCATGAGTTTCATTTCTTCGAGTACCCTTGGTAACACTTCATCAAATATCAACTTCTACATCTTGGACATAATGGAATTTAAAAACTCAAACATATTGATTTGTTTTGGAAGATCTGGAAAGAAAATAGTGGACAGGAATTGTAATTCTGATACATTTGAACATAGCAACATGTTCAACAAGTATGACTAATATTTGAAAAACCTAACCTTTGGAAATTTGACTAACTGGATATGGATGAATTCTACTAAATACTTATCCAGACTGAAATAATGAACTAAATGGGACTCAAGACTAATTGAACTCATTCTCAATAAAAAAACTAAGACAACTTCACTGATATGAATGTCATCTTGTAAACCTAAAATTTGACAGACCAAGGACATAACCAATTGCACTTATTCTTTGGAAATGTGAACTTTATATGGAAAAAAAAGGCCCTCTAACGGATGACCTTCATTAATAATACTGGACAGAAACCCGCATTTAATTTCGGTTTTACAACTTTTGTACATTTCAACTAAGACAGACTCATTCACAGACTCACAACTGTCAGGGAAACTATCAAGTAGGTTAAGTATTCCACAAATGGATTTTGCATCAATCTTACATAGTATTTTGTATGTGGTATGACTCATGATGAATCTTTCAGAAGGTAAATAACTGCTTGTGTGCCATTCAACAAATTCAGGAAATGGTAAAGTTTGCTCAATGGCGAAATAATACAAAAAAATACTTGCAGAAATTCAAAACGTCGTTTCCCTGCAAATTACACTACCACAATCATTCCTTAGAGACTGATATATTTCCAACTAATAAAATCGGGTCACATACATTTCTGTCTCTATCAACAACAAATTCCTCCCTTTCATCCAGAACTATGCTTAAAACTCCTAACCCATGTTCTCTTTCCATAACGGACAATGGCGATAATTCTTTGAATGAAGCTTAAGTGTTTTAAAGCTTACCTGTGACTGTGACTATAGATATGTAAGGTTAAATTTAGAATTATGGTGGGCTGTCTCCTTCGCTCGTCCACAGCATGCAAATAAAATGATTTTTTAAAACCAAGCTAACTTTTCCTTTATATAACAATCTATTCCAGGGCCTCCACTAAGAAGTTTTTCCTTAACTTCTTTCCTCGGTGGAATTCACTTCAAGTCCCCATGTGTAATGTGGTTTACATTCCGCTACCACCTTTCCATTTTAAACATCTCGCAACTTTATCCTCCGAAACTGATAATAATCGTTGATGAGTTTGTGCTTTCTTCCTAAGTCGTTGGATTGAGATTGGTTGTACACATTCCAATAGCCTTTTCTAATTTAAAAACTTGCATCTTTATTCAGTGAACTATTTCTCAGCCATAGATTTCATCAGCTTCATTCTATCACCATTGATCTTCAAGCTTCATTAACCACATCTGCTTCTCCTTATCTCCTGCACATCTTTATCTAGTGGATCTATTTCAAACCATATATCTTTACCTCAATCGCTTTACACCATCAGATCATGAGCCAAATTAACCATTATGCGCCATTTAATAATAGAATCAAACTATTAAATTTATCCAAGTTCATGTATCCTTTTATTACTCCTCCATCATATTTCTTCCTCAGCTGTTCAAAATAGAGGTGTTAACAGCTGGTAACTATCGCTCCCACCAAAAGTAGAAGTCATCGTCATAGACACTCTGGACCGATCCACCACCTCCCTAGCGGAGGAAGATCTCTCCCCACCTACTCAGCCTAGGATGACGGGGATAATGAACTAGAAATGGTACTTCAAGACTCAAACCTAGCACCCTCTCAAAGAAAAAGGCTACTAACGTGCTGGAATAACCAAAATTCTTATGCCTGCCTCTTTTGCAGTCAGAGAGTCATTTCCTCATTATCAAGATAACTTCCAAACACCAGTCATATAGGGCTTTCTGTATATAGTCCACTGCTAGTCTCATTTGGTTTTGAGTTGCAAGGTGAAGTGATGATGACCCTGCAACCCTCACTATCATGCTCGCCAATACCTGTAAGGGAAAGTTGTGAATGTGAACAATAGGGATGCAGCTACCCCTCTTTTGAGTGCCAAGCTCGCAGTATATGTCTATGTAGTTCTGTACACTTAGAAGGTCACCACCTCTGTCGGTACCTTCCAAGTTCACCAAAGCTCCCCGTCATAATAAACCAGAAATGAAATAGACATATTCCAAAGTAACCTCTAGAAACTCACCTTGAAGGTCAAACATGCGAAGATCATGATCCCAATAGTTTATCAAAATCTCTAATAGGTGGACATTTGGCTGCATAGGTGAGGTATAGAAGAATTTTAATAACCCATTCTGATGTAAAACATTCACTATTGGGGCATCCTGTAGGGCTTCTCGATTCATGTCTTCATGTTCCCTCTCCCTCCACTCAAGCACCATATTTCAATCTAATAATCAATCAATTTCAAACCATTAGATTCATATAAAAAATTGAATTTTTGACCCTATATATTCTTTTTCTACCTTGCGCAGTGTACGCGGCTGTCCTTTGGGAAAGTCATGTACTGTACGTGACTTTCCTTCGGGAAACCCACATATAGAAATCATGTACGCGACTATTAACATACCATACCCGTGTACACAGCGTTCATGCTTTGAGGGTGCTTGAAAACATAAAATTTGGGCCCAAAATTGAAAAATGCTTGGATCAAATGAAAGAGCATCTAGTGTAGTTTTACCTGGCACTTGCAGTTTCTAGAATTTTCCACCGAATCGTCCACATTGAGCAATCAAAGGTAGAGGTAAAACTTGTCTTTTTTGGATAAAAATCCAATGGTAAGTTTTTTATTCATATTTTGAACTATTTATATAAAAATTATTTTCAAAGTGGGTTTTTCCCCTATAGTTCATGTTTTATAAAAGTAATGCCATATCTTTTCTTCCATGTGACAGGTTTGTGGTCGTTTAACTCATATAGGATGGTTTTTGGTCATTTCACATGCATTCTGCATTTATACCTCATCCATCTTAATCCTAGCATTAACACTCTGACCACAGACTATGGTATCTTTAACCATTAGTTCCTTTTTTATACCATTGTTCTTCCATGGATAGGACTTTCCTCCCATGAGTATCCTCATTTAGAACCTACTTATTGTCTTTTGATACTCATGCTACAACTGCCATAGGTTCAGGGGAGTATTCATAGATGTTTTTCATGCCAAATTGAGCCTCATTTTGGTCTCTTTTTACAAGCTATTCCTTTATAAGACTCCCCGCTCTTATGAAGTTTCTTTAGACCCAGGTCTAACTCCTCAAAACAGACTTGACTGCCGAGTAAACTTGTCCATTCAAGCTCATTAAGAATATGTGAATGGGAATCCACATTGGTGGTAGGCTATCTCTTTCTTGGACCATGTGGAATAATACGAGAAAGGATCACTCTCTTTTCTATGGAATTGAGAAGAGTATTCTCAGGTATAGGTTTATCACTTTTCTGGACTTGAGGGACTAAATTTATGGAAAAGGAACACCCGGTATGATCTCAGTTTTCTCTTTTTCATGATCTGGACCTAAACATGAAAAATATTCCATGTGTACTTCATGTCTTTGTCATGCTCGTTAAACACCAAGAACAAAGAATCTAGTTTATTGTTGTAAGCCCCATTTCTTGTACTCAATTGGATCTTTCCAAGTGATCTTGCTTTCCTTCACACTCATAAAACTCAAGCTATATGCTGCTCTTGAAGGAGTGTTGGGTAGTTGGTAATTTAACCTTTTTCAGACCTCCCTGACTAAATATGAAAAAGGTTCACCTTTTCTTCTACGAAAGTTAAGAGAGTTCTTATGTGGTATGTTTTATACTTTTTCGGCCTCAAGAGACTAAATTGGATGAAAAAGAACCCCCCATGGAGTCTTCTTTGAAGTTTTCAGAATCTCTAAAGATGAAAACACCAAGTGAGCATGTACTATTTTGGGCTCATAAAATCCATGAATCAGTGACACTATCAAGAATTATTCCCTCTTCTCTTCAAGCTTGTCAAAAAATGAAGAGAGACTTGAGTTGACTTTCCTAGACTCATTAAAATTTAACAGGGAAGATAAGGAAGAAGTTTTCTTTTGGTTCTCAGTCAATGGGAGCATGTCATCCTTGAACATAGCACTCTCTGTCTTTTTCGATACTCATGTATCAGTGTTCACTTTTAGTTCAGCTATTACTTTGAGTTTCTTACTCCTCCTCTTGTCAGTTCTACCTGGGGAATCTGATCATGTCTCCTACATGACAGATAAGTTTAGTTGTACTTTCTGTAAAGTTAAAAGCTACCTTGGGTCATCTCTATGTTGTGCTCACTGTTCAAGGACTTAACCCTGTATCTGATCTATATCCTGATTCCATCATTGTCTTATCTATTATTGTTTGTGTCTCCCTTCCTTTACCTAGTTCCTAGTCACTCTTGTGATCCGTTGGAGGATCTATTGCCTTCCTCATCATAGTATGGTTTTGCATCAGCACTTCCTAATGATGAATACCTAGAGTTTTGACGATCTTACCTTATGATACACTTTCATTTTTGGTGAATTCCTTTGCTTCAATTGTCGATTATCACCTATTGGTTGAAAATCTGTTGAATCCTATCCATGTTCGACTTCAATAACATCTATTCACATGGCTTGGATTGTACTGGTTCTTTTATATTTTTGACGAAGACCTCAGTTTCATATCTATGGACTAAGTTGTGCAAGATTATGTTGTGGTCACTTACACAGCTTTCAGATCTTTGAAGACTCATCATTATTGTATAATGTGGCTTCGATCCACCTTTGCAATATACATGGTCTTGTACCCATACTATTTGATGTATTCAAATATTGTAAAGGAGCTAGTGTTCAAATATTATGATGTATTTGTTTCAGGTACTACCTCTGCTCCATTGGACTTCTGAGTTCTCCAAGATAATGATTATAATGTATTTCAGCCATCATTTCCCTCTGACCTCACACATTAGGGGGAATCTATTATCAACCTAAATGGCACTTCTTCATCCGAGTGACGACATGCTTTATGTTGGTACACAAAAGGACATCTTAGGATTGAAATTTGCCAAAACACTATATATGGGCATGCCATGGGATGCATTTACCCTTGAACCAACTTGCCACATTATTTTTCTAAGTGTTGAGTTGCGTACACAACTATCCTCATTGCAACTCGCATACGTATGTGACTATTTCCATTGATAGCTCACGTACTGTACGCGACTATATCCATTGCAACCCACATACATCAGTGTACGCGGGTTTCCTTTAAGCAACTTGTGTGTCATACGCGGGTTGCCTATATCAATAATCACGTACATCTTGATTCGACATTAAAAAATATAAATCACGATAAATGGGGATTAGTTGGGTTCTAATCATTAACTATCCTAACTATTTCAACCTCCTCAACCTTTGAAACCACTCTATTTCCAAAATTATAAATAGAGGCCTTGGGGAGGGCATTAATCAATCAAGTTTTGGAGAGC
This sequence comes from Pseudotsuga menziesii, assembly GCA_001517045.1. Lineage (NCBI taxonomy): Eukaryota > Viridiplantae > Streptophyta > Pinopsida > Pinales > Pinaceae > Pseudotsuga > Pseudotsuga menziesii. Next base: position 123,464 of record LPNX011090873.1, on the reverse strand, counting down.
AAAGTTATGCTAGTGGTATATCTTCAAAATTCTTGGAGCAACAGAACTCAGAGTCCTTTGGTTGCAGAGGATTCCTTGTCTCAGAAGCTGGGTTGTACTCTTATCTTATTCACTGATTGTTAATAAAGAGAATTCTTCTTCCAACATTGTGTTGAGTCTCTTTCATGTATCATGGTTGATGAATATATTTGATTATGCACTAGATATATTTTTTATCTAACCTCTCATACATACATGTATAAGATTGTACTTGGATAATTTTCTCTTTGTAGGTGAAGGAGGTGCATCCCTGGAATCTTTGGAGAGAAGCAGAGCGAAAGAAGATCAAGCTTGGATCAACCGTTGGTAATCATGTGAGTCAAGTATTTATTCCTATTTCCTTTCTGTACTCTATTAAAGTTGATTTTCTGCAAGGTTAGTAGTAAGTTAGTAACCCCAGACTCTAGGTTACAAGGATGCTTAATCCTAAAAAACACCTTGTAAAGTAATACTGGATGGTTTCCGCATTCTGGATCCTTACATTCTTCAATTGCTTTCTTAGGGTCATCTTCCGATTTATGTTCTTTCCTTCAAACAGTTTGGTCAGGGAATCAAACATAGCTTTAGGTGTCTTTAGGGAGGACACCTATGGTATGAGATGATCCTTGATTGAATTAGCAATAATCCTCTTATCCATGACAAATTTCCTTTTGTGTAAGGTCTTAACCTCATCTCCCTCTGGAATTGGATTATCTTCATTGATGTAAGAGTCCAACTCATTTTCTTCCAGGACCAGGGAGATCCTATACTTATAGGCTCGGAAGTTATCAGCTACCTCAATATTTTCATCAAGCTTGGTATGATGAGAAATCTTAACTGAGAACCTCAAATGGAAATAAAAAATATTTAGATCATACCAGGTTAATATGTCAGAACTAGATCTCGAGTTGAATTTATGCAGAGCTGGTTCAGGAGCATATTAGGGTTTGACTTTCCCAGAGTTCTTCCTAACCAAAAACTTTGATATTGATCTCTAAAATTTGATTTTGAGGAGGAGATCAATCTAGGCATGGGATCACTCACAAATTCCACTTCTGTGGAAAGCCCTAATTTCTGGCAGTAATGTCAAGTCAAAAACTGAAAATACTCAGAATCAGATTCTGCTTCGACAGAAAGATGTGCCCTAGAGAGGAGAGTCATTCCAACCCTATTTTTCTGAAAATATGTGGAGAGAGATCCAAAAAGTAGGAATCTCTAGTTTCTGCAGCTGCACAGTGCCTTCTTCTCAGGTTAGCTCTAATACCATGTTATATTTTTATCATTCAAGCTAGCATTATCTTAGGATCTTTAACTAAGAGAATAACAAGTACAAAAATCAAACATAAGAGACAATGAACACAAATTTTTTCCTCAGGGAAACCATAAAGGAGAAAACCCTACAACTTCCTCTGAGATAGAATCAACACCAAAAGCAAAACCCCAAAAATAGTAAGATGATCTTCCGACATCAGTAGTATCTCTCTCTCTTGTCCCAGCAACTTCTTCTCTCTTAGTTATGTGCTACAACTGAGTGTGAGTGAATGTGTGATAAATAGAGAGGCCCACTCTCTATTTATACTAATTCCCAACTTGACAATAACTCACTAGGGCCGACTTCTCTAGGAGACTCTAATAACCTTAGGGCCCCACAACTGCGGGGACTTTAACCCTTGATCAATAGGAGGGTTACCCACAATGACTTTACATGACTTGTTTACATTATTGAATATCTCGATAGGAACATCGGGGCATGACATGACTCAAATAAATTACAGACACTTCCTAGAATAAACATCAGGGTACAATACATAATATATGCAAGTGAATACATTCCGAAGTTACAATTACATCAACAGATTGGAGCAACTACCTGCATTTTTTAGTCTTCAAATGATAAATCCATTTTTTAAATTTTATGATGGTATGATTTTCAATATCCCAATTGATATCCAAAATTTTTGGATAAGGATTCATATCATAAACAATATCTATAACTTCAAAATATGCATGGGTTCAGATCCCTTCCACTTCGGCATGAACCTGTGGTAGTCGACCAGTAGGAAGAACCTTCAACTGGTTAGATAACCTAAGTTGAATAGGTGATCACAAAAAATTGGGATTCCCCATACTTTCCCATGTCTACTTAGTCAAAATGTTGAAATCTGAACCCAAGTCGGTAATAATGAAATCCATATCATAATCACCTATTTTAGCATTCTTGCATTGTTATCAACTAGTCTTCATTATTTTATAAATATGATTAACATTTTCCCCTCGTCATGGACTTTTAAAGAGTTACTCTATTAGAGATGATAGATATGCTAGAGAATATTCATCCTTAACAAGGTCTAAACAAGTTTTCAAGAAATTATTCAAAATGCTTACCTTTTCTCTCAACTTCTTTGAAATCAATTGGTCGAAACTTGGTGGCATGTTAATGAATGGAACTTTGTCGAACACCAAAAAATCAACAGATGTTGAGGCACAATTTCTATCCAAAAAATTGTTTTGTGCAACAAATAAGACTACTTTTTCCTTCTAAACATCAAATGGTACTTTCTTTTGTAAAACAATTCCTATTCTTGTATTTTTTTCATGGTTCTCCTCAATCATCTCCAGTTGTAGCACCTACCCTCATAAAAAAAAACAATAGTAGATTCTCTAGGCTTAGCTGAAATATTTTAAACATTCTGATTTGCATTTAGGAGCTATTTTTGATTCCCAGTAACCTTGGATTTTCATTTATAAATAATTTATGGGCATTCCTCGATAGTATGATCCAGTGCTTTACAATACGAACATGTCAATGTAGGATTTGTACAATATCTATCATATTGTCCCAATTGTCTACAATTATAGTAGATAATTTAGCCTCTCCGTTGACCAAATACTCCTCCTCTTCCTCAACCTCTAAAATTTTCACCTCCCTAGGCTAAGGGAATTGTGCATGTGATCTCTCATTTTGCAGTTTATCATCATTGTTTATTAAATAGGTATCTATTGTCTTTTCCTGCAACAACCGATATGCTCTACATTAATTTTCATCATGGCCCCTGGATCGATATAACTTACAATAAAGACTATAATGTGTACTTACTATCTTCTATAAATAGAAATTTTCTTCTGGATCATGACATCTTGCTTGATAGATTTGACACCATGGAATCCCTTGTGAACTTAATGTATTTGTCCCACCAGAAGCAAGATAGTCCAGGAAGGTCAAACATGAATCCTTACGATGGAATTTAGTTTTACATATTCTACACCATATTTCTTCATGGATTTCCTTTCCCTTCTTGATATCCTCTATTTTCAATGAAATGTTAGCTAATTGCGACTAGATTTTCACCATTCCCGTGCCATTTTCTCCGACTAGCGACACTTCTAATTTCATGGAAAGCTCTAGAGACTCTATCTGGAACACAATATTTTGTTTCATTATGGGAACATGATTATGGGGTAAAATTGCATTGGTAACCATTCTTTATGTTATACATATGACATTTGGAATCTTACCTTAGCCATCAGGGTGTTGAATCTTGGTAAAAAACTAAGATAGACTCACCCGATGTCTGCTTAACCTCCTTCAACTTTGTAATACACCGTGACTCAAATTTGGGCTACTTAAATTCATCTATTAACCTGGTTCAAATATTATCTAATGACTTCTAAGAGTTTCATGTAGGAACCACAAAAAACTTCATATACCAATCAAGAGCACGACCCCTAAAGGTTGTGATCATCTAGTCCCTTTTTTCACCTCATCTTGGACTTGTCGTACAATCTCAATAGATTCTCACAAAAACTAGTGTTTCTTAGGGTCTTCCAATTCATTTTCATTCAATATAGGAAAATTCATGTCATCCCCAACCATTATATGCTTTTGGGGTACTGATGAACCCGAATTAGATGGACCACTCGTAGGAACATTTTTACCGGTATCTTTACTATTACTATTACTCTGATTCGACAAAAAGAAATTTGAAACACTTTGAGGTATTACCTATGATACCAGATATGTACACGTAGTTGTAGGTATGTCATAACCTTGGGTCTGGGATGGATATGGCACCTCTTCCTCATCTTTAGAAATAAGATGATATTCCTCCTAATCACAAGACTCCTTATCGAGTTGTGGCACCAACTCATATTCCCCTCTTCCGATCGCACTGCAACTCTCTCTCCCTTTTGCAGTTATTCTCCTTTTAATCAACTGGAATCTTCTCCCACTCCTTAGGCGACCACCCTCATGATCAAACTCACTACCATCTTGGAACTTCTCAACTTACTCTACCCATATTTTCCATACCTTCTTCCCATCATTACCCATTTCCAAGGATGATTCTAAGAATCCACCCTAGATTTATATGTATAAAAAATGGGCGAATCTCTCTGTTATAGAGGAAATTTTGAAGGTTTTTATCAATAATATAATATGTATGTATAAAAAAATTGGCGAATCTTTCATTTTATTATATAATGTTGTAAACTCATGGTGAATATTTCATTTTATTATATAAAGTTGTAAAATCTTGGCGAATATTTAACTTCATTATAAAAAATTGTAAAAAATGGTGAATCTTTCACTGATTTATATAATATTGGCAAAATAGAGGAACAACAACATTAGTCAAATAACATGAATCACATCATTAACAACAGAACATGTAGATTCACAAGTCACAACTAGAAGGTGTCAGTGAAACACAACTGCACTAACTAGATTCAGGGCAAGTGGGGACTCCACTTGTTATCTCTTCCCTTAATGGTCCAGCGAACATGTGGGGACCTGAATCTTGACAAACTGATAAATTGATAGAATCAAACATTATGCTTGATCTTTTCCTCCACTATCCAATTATGGTCATGGAGGCTAATACAATTATGCATTGTAATTATGCCAATTTATTATTGCATTAGATGAATGTTGGTTTTGTGCCAATAGGTATCCTACAATCAATGCATAGGAACCTAGTGCATAGACCATTTTTATTTTCACTTAGATATGTAGAGCTCATTTATTTTTTTGAATAACGACAAGTATTTACAAAGAAAATATACAATCAACGTAAAATAATTGAAAAACTGAAGACAATTAATTCATGCAACTAAAAGATAATAAAAGAATATTTTATCAAACCCTAAAACCAACCTTGATTCAATCTACAACAAAGTGTTAAATCAAGCATTGAATGAGAACTAGAAGCATTCAAAGGACTAACACAATATTTAACCAAACTACACACAAACTTCAAAAATCGACAAAATGCTTCAAACAAAAGCAATAAACAAACCATAAAAATTTGTCAAGATATTCGTGCTAAAAACAAACATGGTTTCATGTACTTGAATGAGCCCATTCTTGCTGAGCAAAAGTGTTGTCAAAATAGTTATTTATCATTTAATCTTAGGAAACTATCTATGTGAAGAGATAGCTCCTAGGCCTAGCTTTCTCAAATTCCAGCGTCATTTCCTGGCACATATAAGAAAGAGACAATGTAAGAGATAAATATCAAACCATCAATCTCAAAATAAGCTGCATGAAGGTAATGTAGCTCAAATCATCAATATTACAACAAAAAAGTACAATGTAGAATCTATTTTTACCTAAAACACAGCCTCAAATTCATATACTGTGATCACCACTAATCAACAAGGGTACATGGAATACCTAGACCAAAATAAGGCTCAAAAAGTTTAATAGTATTAGGATTCAGAACATGGTTCTCTTGCAAGTAAAATTTAGTCATTCAAGTATGTCCTTGAGTATTATTTTAGTAATACTCAAGCCTTCCATTGACCTTGTTCTGTTCAAATTTAAATTCATATATTTTGTGTAGATCCCATTATAAATTAATCTCCCCATGATGATCACCTCATCATCTTTCTCATGTAAATCCAAATTCGAAAACAAATACCTTCAATTATGTCTCCAGTTTGTCCAAAATGGCATATTCACTGCAATTAATGCATCAACTCTTCCATCTATTGTTGTATTGTTGTTCAATAAAATAAGGCATGTCATGGTACTATGGTTTATTCACATTACCAAGTTTTTGATTGATTTTACTTTAAAAGGTGCACCAAAGAAAATCCTTCAACTCTGCATGCTTTTGAGAAGAACTAACAACTTCCCTTAATTAGCACACAGGTTTTCCACAAGAATGTTGTTTCACTAATCAAGGAAGTCTTCAAAGAGTCCTTCAATATGCTACCAACAATCAAAAAAGTTCCAAATCATGCTAGAAAACTTAGCGAATAAGTTCATAATTTTTTGCTTAATTTTTAAAGTGCTTCCTTTAATCTCAAAGAATGATAATTAGTATTACAAATGATCTCTTCACAAAACTCGATGGGTGAACCATCAAAATATTCTAGAATGAGCACCTAGCCCCAATCACTTATTCATATGATTTTGATGAATTGTACCTCAATGGGTGTCCTTGCAAGTTTCCACCTCCACTTCTGAACCATAAATCCATCAGTGAGTCTTATTCTAATCTGAATATTAACTAGTCTGAATATTAACAAAAAATGGACAAGAATGGTCTTATTATTCCCTGAAATTCCTAATTAAGTTCTTCAGTTTTCCAAATTATTTTTCGATATGTTAAACCATTCATTTTGGATAAAACTAACCCTACAGCAACATCACAAATCCCAAATTACCCTTAAATCCATAATCATGTGAGGGTCATAACAATCCACTTCACATCCAATGCAATCCTTTCTGCATGAATACTAGTCATCCCAAGACCTTCCTTTTCTCTACCAATGTTGTAAATGTCCGAGGAAACTGGTGGTAGACCTTGTTCCCCAAGTAAAAAGTGTTAGGATACATTGTATAATTTAGCCTCTCTGAAAAGGAAAACAAAAAAAGTACCGCTAAGTGAATAGTAATCATAGGAGCAACTATCATAGTGATCCTAAAGTTTGGAAAATATAAATTTTCAAAAAGCGATCCTATAAACCTTTCTATTTACAATATGTTTCTTAGTGAAGGCTTTTTCCTATATACCTTAAAATCATCAAAATTTCATTTAACTAAAATTGTATCAATTATTAGAGAATTTAAAGTTTGAACAATCCATACATATGACAGGTTGTTGTAGTGGCCATGAATGTACCAACAACATATGAAATACACTTTGGAGTACCAATGGCAGTGGCATTGCTCAACACTCTAAATATTAGACATGATGCACACATAATATATCTCATTTTGAAGCATTCAGAATCCAAGGTGGTGTTTGTGGATTACCAACTCTTGGAAGTTACAATGGTAGCAGTAAGGACCCTTTCTCAAGTGACATGGGAATTACCATTAATTATTGTGACCCATGAGCTGGACAAATCTAGAGAATATTCTTTGAATGAAGATCATACATATCTTCTTAATTATTAAAATATTTTGATAGGTGGACATCCAAATTTTGAGACTCGTTGGCTTGAAGATGAATGGGAAGTTATCTCATTAAAATACACATCAGGAACCACGTACAGTCCTAAAGGTGTTGTGTACAGTCATAGAGGTGCTTGTCTTAATACAATTGGTCTTATTTTAGCATGGTAAATGAAGTCTAAGCATGTTTACTTGTGGACAACACCCATGTTTCATTGTAACGGTTGGGGATTTCCATGGGGCATGGCTACACAAGGTGGAACTAGTATTTGCTGCAGAAGTGTAAATGCAAAAGACATATTTGATGCCATTACTGAGCACAAAGTCACCCACTTTGGTGATGTAATTGTAACTTCGAAATGTATTCACTTGTATTTCTTATGTATTGTACCCCGATGTTTATTCCAGGAAGTGTTTGTAATTTAATTGAGTCATGTCATGCCTCGACGTTGCGATCAAGATTTTTTGCAATGTAAACAAGTCATGTCAAGTCAATCTGGGTAACCCTCCTATTGTTTAAGGGTTAAAGTCCCTGCAGTTCTAGGGCCATAGGGTTTTAAGACTCACCTAGTGAAGTCAGCCATAGTGAGTAATTGTCAAGTCAAGAATTAGTATAAATAGAGAGTGAGTATCTCTATTTATCACGCACTCACTCACACTCAGTTGTAGCACATAGATGAGGGAGAAGAAGTTGTTGGGGCTAGAAATAAAGAGGCTACTGTTGTCAACAGATCATCTTACTATTTTGGGTTTTACCTTTGGTGCTGATTCTATCTCTGAGGAAGTTGCGGGGTTTTCTCCATTTATGGTTTCCCCAAGGAAAAACATTGTGTTCATTGTCTCTTGTGTTTGATTTTTGTTCTTGTTATTCGCTCAGTTATAGATCCTAATATAATGCTAGCTTAATGTTAAAAATCTAACACACTTATGTGCAGTGCCAATAGTTTTAAGTATAATTGCTAATACACCACCTCGTGAAATAAGACCACTTCCTCACACTGTAGATTCTAAACACACTTGCTACTTTTTCACCCTCAAATATGAGTTATGTACTCAAGTAAAGAAATAACCCCATGGTTGAAAATATATGTATAGAAGAGTAGCATGGCACATGAACTGACCGCTTCAGTCTAAGGAGAGCCCAGGTTTTTAAGATCTCCACTCCTTATCAACTATAAGCCATCCATTTTATGAAGGGATTAAGATATTTCTACAGGGTGTTTTGCATCGGAATCCACACACATCGATGCATAAGTCATTATTCCTAAGCAATCACTAACATGATGGTCATGAACATAGATACTTAAAATACTAGACACAACTGCTACCTTTTCATTCGCAAATATGCACTATACACTCATGTAAAGCAATATAGTAAGGAAAAGAAACACAAAAAATTGAGCAACACCTCCAGTCTAAGGAGACTCCACCATTATTGGTTTGCAATATCTTCACTAAAACTCCTTATCAACTATAGGACACTTTTTTTTTGAATGGGATTAGGATCTAGCTACAGAGTATTCTGCATGGGAATCCATAGGAATTTCTTCATAAGTAAGCATTCCTAAGCATTCAATGAAGTTAACATCCAGTATTTTACCCATGAGAACATGCACATTCCAATCATATACTAGTGACGTCATCAATCTGTACTTCATTGTATCATCATAGGAAAAAAACTTGTTATAACAAAATCCTGTCACCATCATGTGATAAGACATTTGACATACCTACTTGCCCTGAATCCCGGCTTTTGGAGTGGAAAATCATATAATTTGTTGATATTTTCATACAAATTCCCAACACCATTCTTGACCCTTTATCCATAAGCGGTACCCTTGTTTGCACCGCCCATCCCCTGTTGCCCATAAGCAGTGCCACCACTTATGGCCCTTGGTCCTTAAGCTGTTATTACCAGAACCGCTCTGTCAATGAAGGATAAAAGTAGTACCCTAGGTAAAAAGAGAAGTTTCTCAAGGCTTCTAGATGATAATCCTCTAGATATCCCTTATCCCTACTGTTGTGGGTTAGTTGAGCTTGAGATCCCTCATCCTAGGATCTTAGAGGCCACCTCACCCACTAATCTATCAACCATCCCTATCAGTCTAGCCTTATAAATACAAGCTTATGGCCATGGTTGAGGGGGAGAACTCTTAAGGTATTGTTATGTTGTTGGATTGATCACTTGTTCCATACCATTGGAAAGCATAGNGTTTCATGGAGATGCATGTCAACACTAAGGCTTGGTTGTAAACTTCTTCATATTTCTTTAATGCAAGTTGATTTTTGTCCCACATATATTGTTGATGTTTTATTTCACATGTATGTTGTTGGATTCCTTAGTCACTAACATAGTTCAGTATATTATATTCTGGTTGCTTTGATCTGTTTCATGTTGAGTTGATTGTAGGTACATAGAGTGACTATCAAAGCATTGCATTCTAGGTATCTATGACATATAGGGAGAGTCTTCAACCTCTGTCCTCTATTTTTTCTGGATATGAACCATTCAGACTAGTGGAACACCTTGCTGTCTGTAAGAGGTGAAATATTCCAGCTAACAACACTCATGGAAGCCCCACAACAACATCTATGAAAGACAAGATTTGTCAATGAGCACAATGCTTATAACATGGTTAGATCATAATAAGTATCACATTATGATTATTCCAACAAATCTATAATGGAAAATAGGTTTATATATTGGACACTAAAATTATAGTCTTATACATCATGCCATTATATATCTGAAGTCTCGGTTAGTCAGGTTTTGAGCCTCATGTTTTCCTATTAGGGTTTCATGTTTTCAATTCTCGTATATGAAATAAAACCATAATCCAAACATAGTTTACATTTAAACACATTTAGTACCCAATCATATATAACATGCCAAAAGAATCCATATCTATGACAGTCCATGCATCATCCAAGAATCTACTTCCAACAAACCTTAAGAATAATGCACCTGTATAATCAATCAAAAATATGAACAGTAAATAAAAACATCATGCATTAATGCAAATGAAAACCTCCATAGATTTATAGAACTCCTAACCATCCAAAATGATTTCTAAACCAACACACCATTTTAGGACAACTTATATGCAAAATTAAGCAGTGAAAATCATAGCTATTGTACCCTTACAATCTCCCACTGGGTTAAAAGCAATCACCACAAACATTCAGAACTGACATAAGAAAAACTAATAAGTAGCCACAATAATCTTTCTCTCTTGAATATTTATATGTTCTAGCATCATGCAGTTAGTGATATAAAGAATAATATCCATATAATATAAATATCTATCCATGTTAGTAAGTTATGATTCCAAAAAAAATGGTTCTACTTTAAAATATCTTCACTCTCAACCTACAGAAGATGTTGAATCTACCCTGACATTAAAACTAATGATGTCTGCAAATTTTAGGATGCACTCAGAAGATTTATCTCTTAAAGCTTTCTCAGTTCTAGCATCATATATATTTGATAATATCAAGATGAATATCCAAAGAAAATAAATATTTATATAATTTATTAAGTTCCACTGTCAAAAATTAAAATACATAGTTTTATTTTACAATCTCCTCATACTCAACCCACACATAGTATTATGTCTACCTTGAAATCAAAACTAATAATGTCTGCAAATCTTGGGGATGCAGTCAGAAATGATGGAAGGAAAAAGATAATGCTAAACAGAAAGGATAGAGGGTTTGATATTTGATAGAAATCTTGGCAATCCCCAAAAAACAAAGATACATAACTTCCAAGAAGAGTGTTATTCAATTAATCACTGAATATACAGTCAAATTCAATCATTAAATCAAAAATTGCTCATATAGTACAAAACAACAAAGTATAATTTATTTAATGCAATCAGACTGTTTTTTCAATTTCAAAACTACAAGTTTTTCAAAACATGCCTGAGCCACTTCCAGAATTTAATTATGTTATTCATTTAATTCCGTAGGAACAGGAATGGACAAGCTTCTTCATTCCAATAGAAAATACTTCAAATCCACTGCCCAGTGCCTAAAAACCACCCAGCAAAGGTGTAGAAGCCACATCAATTCACCTTTTGGTATAACATAATACTAGGTGCTTGGGAACATTTTACCAAATGGACATTCTACCTCATGGAATCCTATTTTGATAAATGTGCATTATAATTCAAATACTAATTTCTCCACTTAAATAGATATCTTGATTTTCAAAATATCTCACAAAGATTACTAATATTTTCATTACAATCATAGTAAAACTTGAAGAAATTTACAAACAAAATCCTATACAAAGAAGCTATGGGCACATTCTATATGACAAGAACATTTACATTGATATAAATTATGCCAACTCATACACCACCCACCTTCATTAGTTCATTCCTCCTCTCCCATATTTCTCATCCCTCAAGACAACCTCAACCAAATATGTGTTGGAGACATTTACCACCATACACACTCTTTTTGGTCAAATAGGCCTAGTTAAACCACTATAATAAGTATAATTGACATTAATTGACATCAATGGAGCATTAATTGACATCATTCAGTCACACCCATGCCTACCTACAGTCAAGGAGGCTAACTAGAGCACTCTGGGGGTGATCTGAGTGATTTTAATGCACCTAATTGCTAACTGGTGGTTACAATCAGTTCAACCAAACAGTTAAGGTGCCTCATCTCATTAAATATATTATTTAATGATTATTTATTATTATTTAATGATCTGGAGTCAACAGGGGTGCTTCCACCAACTTTTGATGATCAGTTCAGCTTCAGTTAACCTCATCAAGGTTCATTGAAGTCATTGAAGCACTAGCACTTGATGGTTGGCTTGCTATGACATATGTTTGATCTCTTTCAGTTGAGATTCAGTCATTTATTGCACTCCGACTTTAGTTAGGGTTTGGTGAGTCAATTAGGGTTTTGTTCAAGTGGTTAACTGAGTGTGAACCAATGGCTTATAGTTAGTTAATCTAGAATCACTCATTGAATTCACATGACCTCAGGTATTTTAATTCCTCATTGATTCAAGCTATTGCTTGACATTGTTATTGTAACTATTCATTGTATTATTGAATATATAGAGAGGAAACCATTCTGGTTTCGATTAACACCATTTCTGAGTTATTTGTTGATTATTTCTTGATGAGATTGATTATTTGTTCCTAGATCAATGTGCAAGATTAATATGGTATCAAAGCTTACGACGGGATGAAGATCTATCTCTCAAAAACAATCTTTTTGATATATTTCTCCATGAAAAGTGAGCAATAGCTCAAAAATCTAGCACTACAGTAGAAGCCAAGGCTTACAATACCCCAAGTAAAGAACTTGTTGATCAAGATTGCTTGATTGACTATGCTAGGTGTAATGAAATCATAGAATGTGCAGGCTATCTGACCTTATTTTTCCCTTTTTGTTTTGATTTTCAAGTTTCTATGGGTGAAGCATTCTCTCCAGCACATCCAGATGGCCTCCTCAACAGATCTCTTGACTCCATACAATTTCCACTCATGGAAAAGTGATATGGAGATTCAGCTAAGCTCCAAAGGACTTTTTAGAGTCACCATGGACACTGAAGTTGAGCCTAGATCTGCCATAGAAAAATCAAGATTCTTGAACAAGAAGGATGAAGCCTTCGGTTTCTTGTGCCTCTCTATTTCCCGAGACCTTCTCTTCCATCTTACAGATTTGAAGACACCGAAAGAAATATGGGACAAATTAGAATCTCTATACGGAAAGCATGATGACTTGAGGGTTTAACAGCTCAAAAATGAACTCATGTCTCTCCAAGCTTCCAATTTCAAGACTCTGAATGATTTCTTTACAAAGTTCAAGCATACTATTTTACTCTTGAAGCAATGCAACGTGGAGAAGGAGGATTATCAGCTCATCCTTGCCATACTCTCCAAAATTGGGGCTGATTATTCAGGTTTTGTTTCTACATTTCGTGCGGGGAAGCTCACAACCCCTAGATGGCAGATGCCTACACTCAATGCCTTTATTGAGTCCCTAACAAATGAACATGACAAGCTTGTCTAGATGGGGATCATCCGATCTTCCTGTGATCAAGCCCTCCATGTCTCAAGGCCCAAAGATCTGAAGGGTAAAGGAAAGTAGCAGAAAAATTAGAAAACTAAATTTGATGCTCCCAAGCCTAGAGTTGAAAACCAGCAGCATGATGAATCTTCCAGCTCAAGGACGAACAAAGGAAAAGGGCACAATGGGAAAGAAAAAGTCAAGTGTTCTTACTACGGGAAGGGTTTTCAACCTAAACATGCATGCATGAAGAAAAATATTGATGAAGCAACCTCTCTCCTTGAGAGGAATCACATCAATCTTCCGGAGAGCTTTTAGAGGAGAGATCACCAAGATCGGGAACCAGAGCATGAGAAAGTTCATGTCCTCATGGCAAGCACTTCAAATTCCAAATCACTGCTGGTTGAATCTAGAGCTTTGAATCACATGATGGTTGAAAAAGACTCCTTTTCATCCTTGGAGACTAGAAAATCCATCCCCTTCCACATGGGAGATGACTCCACCATCATTTCCGAAGGACAAGGTACTGTAGATCTTGAAAATGATTTGTTCTCTAATGTTTTGTATGTACCATCTCTAGCAGCAAATATCCTTAGCATCTATTAGATGACACATACATGAATTCCTAAGAGAGTCTCTTTCATCCCAAATGATGTTGAGATAACAGAAATTGCATCCGGGAAACTCATTGCAAAAGGCCTTGCAAATCATCATGCAAAAGCCTATGAGTTCTCTCACTTTATTGCGGATGCAAAGCCCAATGCTCTGCTAAATCATGGAAATGAGGTGAGTAGGATATGGTATGAGAGGTTTGGCCATATTAATTTCAAATATTTGCAGCAATTATAGAAAAACTCCATGGTTGAAGGCCTCCCAGTCATCAAGGCAACCACGGGAATTTGCAAGGGTTGTGTGATTGGAAAACACCCTGAGCACAAGTTCGATCGGGGGAAGGCAAACTGAGCTACAAGCATATTGGGGCTGATACATTCTGATATCAACAGTCCAATTCTTGTCACATTGATGAATGGATCAAGGTACCTCCTTAATTTTATTGATTATTTTTCAAGGTATACATGGGTTTTCTTTCTCAAAAAGAAATCAGAAGTATGTGAAAATTTTTCTGAATTGAAGGCCTTGATCGAAAATGCCTTTGGGCTTAAGATCAAGATCTTGAGATCTGATAATGGAGGGGAGTATGCTAGTAATTATTTTCTGTACATATGCTCTCAAAGTGGTATTCAGGTCCAGCATTCAATTCCCTACACTCCCCAACAGAATGGAGTAGCGGAAAGGAAGAACCGGTCTCTCAAGGAGATGACCACCTGTATGTTGGAGTCAAAGAAGCATGCTGCAAATTTGTGGGCTGAAGCCATGCATGCTATAGAATAAATTCAGAATAGGGTGCCACACTCATCCATGAAAGTAAATACTTCTTTCAAAGCATAATTCGGACACAAGCCGAATGTGTCGAACCTACGGGTGTTTAGGTCCACTGCATGGGCCCAGATTTCGCTTGATAAAAGAAGGGATTTGCAACCGCAAAGCATAGAATGTATATTTATTGGGTATCCTAATAAATCTAAAGGATTCAAGATTCTGGATATCAATACCAAATATATCATTATTGATAGAAGTGTCAAGTTCGATGAGCCTCTTCAGGAGATGGAACTAGTGAAGGAGAAAACTGCTGAATTTCCTTCCTATTCTACTGAATATTTGGATGATGAAATTGGGGGTGATGACCCTGATTTGGAACCTTTTATTTCTGATATCAATGTGAAATAATCATAAAATTCTGAATCAGAACCTAAAGTTCAAAATCATCTTCCTACATGGGCCCAACAGACACTCTCCTCCGCAGGAGACAACACCGAAAATCCAGATGATCCAAGGAGAACCTAGTCTAATTTCCAAAGAGCAGGTATTGGACTCTATTGTTATAATAATTTGCTGTCTGAAAATTGATATTTGATGATTATTTCAGATCCAAAATCCTACTACCATGCTTGGAATGATCCGTTTAGGCTAGTTTCCATGGATGAAGAGATGAATTCTCTTCAGAAAAACACTACTTGGGAGCTAGTTTCTCTTCCTCCATGAAGGAAATTGGTTCAATGCAAGTGGGTGTTTTGGAAAAATGTTGCTGCTGATGAAAGAAACTAAAAATATAAGGCAAGGCTGGTTGCAAAAATTTTCTCTCAGGTCCAAGGAGTGGACTACCATGAGACCTTTGCACCGGTTGCAAAAATGGACTCCATCCACCTTGTTTTGGCAATTTCAGTATCCAAGCACTGGGAGGTGCATCACATGGATGTTAAGTCAGCCTTTATGCATGGAGATATTCATGAGGAGATATACATGAAGCGTCATGAGGGCTACATCACTGATCCATATTTGGTTTGCAAGCTAAAGAAGTCACTATACGGGTTAAAACGGGCCCCAAGAAAGGGGTATTCCAAGATGGATGCCTTTCTTCTCTCGCAAAAAATTCATAGATGTAGATCAGATCCAAATGTGTATTTATAGTAGCATTATGTTCATATAATTATCATTTTTTTATATGTTGATGACTTATTGATCACAGGTAGCACAGTTGCCTCCATTTCAGCCATCAAAACTGCTCTCCACAATGCCTTTGCAATGAGTGATTTGGGGCTTCTAAAACAATTTTTGGGGCTCGAAATCGAGCAAAATTATGATAGGGTTATGGTCACTCAGTCCAAATAAACTTCATACCTGTTAGTAAATTTTAACATGGCTGAATGTAGTCCTACACCATTCCCTTTCCTTTCAGGGATCAGCCTTGAAGAAGGAAAACACACACCTCCCATGGACTACACTATCTATCGACAGCTGTTTGGTAGCTTGTTGTACTTGACACATTATAGGCCTGATATTTGTAATTCCATGAATGCTATATCAAGATACATGCAGCAGAATCATGATATTCATTGGAAGGAAGCCAAGAGGATCCTCCAGTATATTCCAGGAACTAGGACCTACGGCATTCACTATGTTGCAGACTCCGAGCTAGAGCTGGTTGGATACACAGATTCTGATTGGGTGGGTGATTCTATTGATCGAAATTCAACTTATAAAAAAAAAATGATAATTATAATTAGAGGCTGGGTCAAGCAAAAAGCAGGCCGCCATAGCACTATCTTCAGTAGAGGCTGAGTATCGAGGAGCGATGAATGCTTGCATCCAAGCATTTTGGTTGCAAGGCATTCTTTTAGAGTTTGATCTTGGTAGTAATTTGTCCACTTTCCTCTTTTGTGACAACCAAAGTGCTATTAAGATATCCACGGATCCAGTTACCAAGCAGAGGACCAAGCATGTAGAGATTCACATGCACTACATCAGGGAGCTAGTGCATGACAGGACCATCATTCTGCAATGCTGCCTGACTGATGAGCAGATTGCAGACATCTTCACCAAGAGATTTTCAGAAAAGAAGTTCACTTACCTCCATTCACTGTTGGGGGTGAGTTCATCAGGGTGATTCAAACTACTTTCAGTGTTCAGCTTGAAGGGGGGGTTTTCCCACTGGGCTTTCCCTCTTTTCCTCACTTAGTTTGTTTTGAGAATTGTTTCAGTTTCAGTATTGTACAGGGTGACCTATGGCCTTAGTTGCCAAGGCCCTAGAATTTTTATGCTTTTTTGTTTTCTAACTCCTCCTGAGTATAACTTAAGGTGGGGTGTTGAAGACATTTACCGCCATACACACTCTTTTTGGTCAAATTGGCCTAGTTAAACCACTATCCTAAGTATAATTAACATTAATTGACATCATTGGAGCATTAATTGACATCATCCAGTCACACCCACACCTACCTACAGTCAAGGAGGCTAAATTAGTGTTCTGCTACAATCAACGAGGCTAATTGGAGAACTCCGGGGGTGATCTGAGTGATATTAATGCACCTAATTGCTAACTGGTGGTTACAATCAGTTCAACCAATCAGTTAAGGCACCTCCTCTCATTAAATATATTATTTAATGATTATTTAATATTATATAATGATCTGGAGTCAACAAGGGCGCCTCCACCAACTTCTGATGATCAGTTTAGCTTCAGTTAACCTCATCGGGGTTCATTGAAGTCATTGAAGCACTAGCACTTGATGGTTGGCTTGCTATGACATGTGTTTGATCTCTTTCATTTGAGATTCAGTCATTTATTGCACTCCAAATTCAGTTAGGGTTTGGTGAGTCAATTAGGGTTTTGGTCAAGTGGTTAACTGAGTGTGAACTAATGGCTTACAGTCAGTTAATCTAGAATCACTCATTGAATTCGCATGACCTCCTTAGGTATTCAAATTCCTCATTGATTCAAGCTATTTCTTGACATTGTTATTGTAACTATTCATTGTATTATTGAATATACAAAGAGGAAACTATTCTGGTTCTGATTAACACTATTTTTGAGTTATTTGTTGATTATTTCTTGATGAGATTGATTATTTGTTCCTAGATCAATGTGCAAGATTACTAATATGACCTTCTCTCCACAACTATTTGGGATATTGATCTTGACTCTTACCCCAATTCCATTTACCTGGCCACCCACACCCCCACACCTGGATTCTACTCAATGAACCATTTGTTCAACCAGGAGTACAAACTCCATCACAAGCATCTCATATCACTTTGACACATGCACCCCCCCTCTTTTCCCACCTTCATAGATCCTAAATTTTCCTCCTCTGTCGTAGAAGGTAGGCATTCCTTTCCTTGCGGAGACACAAGCTCTCTGCAACACTTTTCTATTCTCCCAAAACCTTTTGGTGCATCCTTTCTCTAGGCATACTGCTCTCCACACTTAATTATACCTATGATGCATGTTCTATCATACGATCTTCCTTTATGATTTCCCTACATAGGCCCCTATCCATATCACCTCCACTCATCTCTTCCCGTATTTTCTCACCCAATGACATCAAGCGAGCAGTCAAGGTCATGAGCTCTCACACAACAATTAATGAGGAAGAATTCCAAGCCAACTTCCTCAAACATGGTATTCACTCCCTCAAATCTCACACTATTGATTTGTTTAATAATGTTGTTTGTTCTAGTTTACCCAAGCTTTGTCACTCAAATCAAAATAATCACAAAACCATCATAAGGGAAAACATTCTCCAAGCTCTGCACTACAGTTCTTTATTTATGGATTTCAAACAAACTTGAAAGGAGGTGACTAAGGGCCAAAGGACATGCAAATTTCTACTTGGAGTACCAAACTACAAACCATATTTTCACACACACCGCCATTACTGAGGTCGAGGTTCACAAATAGTAGATATCAAAAGGGGGTGCATTTCTAAGTCTGTAAGGAAGCAATGTTATAGTCCTTATGATGGGATTTTAAAAGAGGTGTGCTCCCAGATCTGTGCAACCTATGTACCCTTTGTGAAAAAGGGATTTCAATCCATTGGTCATAGATTCAAAAGAATTGATATAAGGGCATTCTTTTTTTTGATTGCATATCATCCTCTAAAGAAGAGTAATAGAATTATCTTACTATGATCAAGAGGAATTTATGAAATATATGCAGTAGATCTAAGGTAATATTTATGCCCATCTCTTGTCAGTATTCTCAAGAAAAATGATGGTAAAATCAGTGATAACCCTTCAATTACATCCTATAGCATTCATGTTTTTGAGGCAAGTAAAAGACATGATGGTACAACAGTTTGACATCTCCCATAGCATTCGAATTCAAGGGTGATCTTTCAAAGAAAAACATCATTAATTATGATTTTATAGGTGCTGACCTATGTTGATTTGAGGATGAACATATGTGTGTGTGTGTGTGTGTGTGTGTGTGTGTGTGTGTGTGTCTATATATGAGTGTGTGTGTATATATACATATATAAATACACACACACACACACACACACACACACACACACACACACACACACACACACACACACACACACACACACACATATATATACATATATATCTATATCTATATCTATACACACACACACACACACACACATACCGATAGGTCATGAGTTAAGGGGTCATCTCTATAGGGTTTACAATGGGAATGTGTTGTGCTACCTTTAAGGAGCTCTGGTCTATTAACTAGCACAAAAAAGAATAGTTAAAAGCTCTGTCAAATAAATTTCATAGTCCAAACTGCTGTAAGATGACACAAGGAAAAATACATTCCATATCACAGTTTTTGAAGGAAACCAAGGGTTGTTGTAGCTGGGAGTGTCCTCTGAGTAGCCTGACTTGTATTTACAGCAGTCCAAAATCAAAACTTATGGTAGAGTCAATCCTATTGGAGTTTTTTTGGAATGGAGATTGTGCATTGGGAACCCTTGCTATCGTTTAGGAAAAATTTATTTACAGTGGAATTATCACATTATACTGGCACATGTTCCTTCGATCATGGCATGTTTTTTAAGTAAACCTCAGGGAAAATTGGTAGTGTAGGATTTCTTTCTCTCAGTTGGGTATTCTCACTCATGATGTGTCCCGATAGGGTGTTCTCTGACCATCGATACTAAAGTCAAATCAACCCTTGTACAATTTTTATAATGTTGTTACATGAATGATGAGATATGGGACAAGCTAGATGTGTGTCAATTGAAAATCGAATTGAGATATTGGATCTGTTAATTATACCATAGTTTTGAACTACAACAAGATATATTTCATCAGCTTAAAAAAGTAATTTAAAATCATTGTAAGAAAAAGATATCTAGTGTTTCATATGGATTCTAAGGTCTCTTGTATTTAATACATATTATCATACAAATTATGGAAATATGGATATAATCAAAACATGATAATGAGTTAGCTGATTGCAACAAAAATAAAAAATCCACAGTCTACTGACTGTAAGTAAAATTTCTATCCCTGCTATGGACATGAAATGAAATACAAATCTATTAATTTCCACAAATAAACAAATTAGAGTCCACCTTTACTAGCTTGCGGAACTCTGCTGGTGTGAGAGATATCACAATTAGGGGAGAGGTGTCATCTATGAATAATTTATGTCTTTTTGTAAATGCAGCAATAACATAATCTTGAATTGCATGGAGAATGTATCATGCTAAACAACACCAAATCTGATAGAGTGGAACCTTTTAAATACTTACTTCAATGAGACCTTACTTAGAATGGGACCTTTTAACCCTTTAATACAACTCCATTCCCTATCCAGTTTCAAGAGTCTTCCAAATTTTTAAAACAAACTGGAATAATAAGGAGAATCACAATTTTGAATGTCATGAATGCATTCAAGATGTATCGGTTTACTTACCAACTCTTTACCATGAAGCTACAAGTAATTTATAATATAAAATTACAAATATATGAAAAAATATATGACTTTTAGTTTTAAGTTTATGCTAAAATGATTTTTTTATATTTATGTTCTATATTGTATATTATGATAGGAGCGTTAGGAATGCATCTTCCCCATACTCGATTGTAGAGAAACTTGCTACTCTTTATGAAGATGAAAAAACAGATCTTTTGTTCTCATCAATTAGAGGCATTGTAAAGAAAATAAAAAAAAATATTAGCATGCTACCTTCCTAGAATATTTAGTAGAGCTCCAAAGCCACAAAGATAACATAAACACCATAACCTTAGATATGAGCATCACCAGCTCTATGTCAACATAAAACCTAAAATAAAAATAGCATCGCCTTATATCATTGAAGCCAAAATGCACAAAGGTGACTCCTCTAACATGATCTATACAAATATGTTGGGTCTCATTCCATCAATTTTTCCAAGTGTTTGGATTTCACCAATCCTATGGCACCAAAATTTTCAACTCTCGCTTACTTTGTGAACCTGTCTAGTTCTATCCTTATTAGCATTACTGAACCTATGTTTCTTTCTACATTTGATATCTTATGTCAACCTAATCATTTAGATCATACTCCTGCATCTGGATAGTTATCATCAAGGCTACTCATTAGCATTAGTGACTTTTTTTCGTTACTATAGTTTATATCCCGACCAACCTAATCATTTGGATCGTATTCCCAAGGATGGATAGTTATCATCCATGTTATATACTATTTGGATTTTTTTGCTTGGATACTAATTTTAGATTTGTGTTTCCAATTGTTACAACAACTTAGATGCCAAAGCATCTTGCTATCTCCCCTTAAGCCTCAACCACTAGTGTTGTTGTCTGGAAGACAAATATGTATGATAATATAATATAATATAATTTTATTAATGTCAATAGAATGATCTCAAAAGTATTTTAATGTGACTATTGAGTATAAAATTTTTGATCCAAAGTGGGAGTGAAAAAATGGCTACTATTTAAATCAAGGTTCATAAAGTAAAGTAAAGTATAGATCTAAGCTAAGAAAAGAAGGTTGCACCAATAATGGAAATTAGATCTAGGAGAAAATTATTCAAGGAAAATGAAACCAAGATATGGAATAAAAATAGTACAAACATAAACAGATCATGGTCTACTAGAGGTAGCTCCTATAACATCTGATACTAAGTCAAGACAACTTTGGATAGAATCTTTTCGGAGTAGGATTTGGAGGTAGATCTGGTCTGCATACTGTGCTTATAATTGGAAGAGGTTTCTTGTAGGATGGTTGAACTTATGGCATGGTTTCTTTTCAGATATTATATTTCTTGATCATATAGTTGACATTCATAAAATTAGATGTTTTGCTAGTTAACAAACCTGTGAAAAGGAGGTTATAATTGACCTTGTGATTTCTACAAATCACAAACAACAAATTTGAATTGTTAAAGCATTCTTTGTAACTTGAAGCAATATGCATAAACCAGATTATTTTTGTATGGAAAAAGAGAATATAATTTGTCCATGGTTAGCTCAATTGATTTCCCTCAAGTGACCTATTAGCCATATAATTTCATCTTGTATGGATGTGTAGTAGAGATGGATTTGCATTTGAGGAATTGATAACACTAGGGAAGGAAGTTGTAACTGGGATTGATTTTTGTTATTTGGATGAGGGAAATAAATTGCTTCACACCCATGATATCTGTATGCATGTATACTATTGTATTTTGTGAACTTATTAATATTACTTTTGTCAGCAACCATGTTTTCAACTTGAAAATGTCGTAGTCCATGGCTTACTAAAAGAATAATTTAATCCACTCTAATACACAATGATTGATGCATTTTCATTGGCCTTCATTAACATTTCTAGAAGGGGTAATCTCCAATAACTTGTAGCATTTCATAAAGGGAATTACGATTATATATGTATTTTTAATATTTTTTTTCTTGAAATTTCAGCTCTGATAATCATTTGACATTTTTCTAAGTTGGATGATTTTCTCTTTGCAATCAATCCAAATACTTTATCGATACTCACAATATCATTATCCATGCATACAATGCTTTGAATCCTATTTTGTGATAACAACACTTGGGATTGTATAAAGAATTATTTATTTTCATGATGAGATGGAGTTATGCCTCTCCAACCAACACTTGCCATATTTGTTTTTGTCATATATCACTTTTCCAGCAATTTGACGTGTGATGATCCTTGAATATAGGGTTTCTAACCAATAGTTTCCTTCTCTTATCAATAATCAAATGCAAAAATATGCAAATTGTTGCATTACAGAGCACCCTCACATGAGTGATACACATGCTAGACATGGACACAAATATCCTTCTATAGTTATCCCTCTAATCAGACCCTCAATCTCCTAATAATTATACAGGTGACATATAGCACTTTCCAATCCTTACCATATTTGTTTCCTCGTATATCAATTTCCTACCAATTAATGTGTGATGGTCCTTGAAGATAGCTTGTTTGACTACTAGTTACTCTGCATTATCAATCATGAAATGCAAAAATTTACAAATTTTTGAATCACAGAGCATCCTCATAAGAGTGATACACATGCTAAACATGACCACAAATCTCATTACGTAGTTCTCCCTCTAATCACATCCTCAATTTCCTAATAATTATATAGGTGTGTTGCAAAATTCTTGTCATGTTCAAATTCTTAACTAAATTCCATTATATACTCTATGTAATCACTTCAAAAATTTAATTTATGCAACTTTATTTCTACCCAGAACTTCATTGTTTGACTAGTTGAATTGTTGTTAACTTCCTAGTTCTTTTGCATGTTGTTACCAGTATAGCAAGTCAAATCCTTTATACAATCATAACAAATCCTTTAAGTGTTAGGTCTAATATTCCTTATCGATATAGTAGTAAGTGCCCCTGTCATACAATATTTCAAAGTACAAGGTCTAGTGAAGGAATCACTATGACTACCCTCGTCAAAATTAGAGGTAACATTACCGATATATACCTTTGCTATTGGTGGATAAGCTAGAACTATTGGATATTATACTATAGATACTTCTATATTATAGCTACAAATGCTGTTCACACTACTCGTGGTGCTATTGGTACTTCTACATGATATGGTACTGGATACACCACTAGATATGGATATGAATGAGCAAAAACTTGTTTTACAACCCTATTTTATGGCACCTATACTATTTCCCTAAATTTTCTTATAGGTATTTTATAGGCACTTAATATACTATAGGCGCTACAAGTTATGCTTAATATGTACTTGTATCAACAACTAATGGTGTTGGTATTTTGACTGAATCTACCCTTTCTTCCTATGTTACTCCACAAACAATACAAAAGACATTAATACGTGAATGAATTCCATACAAGTTCACAACTATGTGACTGACAATGAAACAAACTATGTGTCCAGGAAGGAAAGTATCATGTTGTGAGAGGATAGAATTATTTCCAAGCCAATCGAACAAGAGAGTATAAGCTTCTATAATCTGTAAAGAATCAAACTGTGTCAAGACTGAAGAATATCCTACTGTTGGAGGAGGATAGAATTCCTGCCAGGCCGTATGTGCAAGAAAGTATAAAATTCCATAATAAGCAAGCATGGTTTAAGGCCTAGTAGCTAACCAACATGTCAAATATTCAACACATGTGGCTTTACCATCTCAAAGAGAGGATTTAGTCTTGCTTTATATACTTGATTAAGAGAAAAAAATGCCTTCTAAGATTTGGAAGTGATGACTCTATACTTATAGTGACCTCTTGTAGACTATATAAAGGCCATTCTTATCATTGTTTGTGGCACAATCATTAATAAAGATAATCAGTCTATAAAATAAAGAAAGGAATAATTGGTTGAAGAATTATTGTCAAGGATTGAGAATTGAATTAAAATTCAACATCTTTTCCCTTCACATCATAACACAATGTTTCAACATATTCACTAGAAGTTAGTATTGATTCTTATGCACCTTAGATCCTAGCTGAAAACATAGTACCAAACAATAGGCATCCCTAGGGCTACGAGATAGGAAATTTTGCCTCCTAAACATAGAGTTTCATCCTGTTACCCCCCTATTTGCACAGGGTGTTCACCTTATGTTTTAAGAGGAATGTCAAGATGATTCTTAGATCTTTTGGAAATGGAAAAGAGGCAGATATTCATTTCTAGCAACGTTGGGTCAACTTCAAATCCTAGAAAGAAATTCTGGTTTAGTTTTGGAAGCCATGATAGTGGTAAAAGTCATCAAACAATATAAACAAAGGTGAAAAGTGCAAATCTGGGCGGTTCCTCTAGGTTGAATCGACCTCATGTGCAGTTCTGGGTATGTCCCAGGCTCCTAACATCCTTAAACATTGATCCTAGGAATTATTTCAACCATAAAACATGTAACCACCCTAATTCTTAAATCCAGGTGCATCTTAGACACTTCTAGGTAGTCTTAGACAATATTTCCAACACATTATCTCAACCTTGGAATTTATTCACATTCTAATAAGTAATCTACAAATTTCTATTAATTTGTGTAAAAGGGAATAACTAACAATTTTTTAAACCATAAAAGTAATAATGATTTAGAAAATAAGAAAACAAACTTCTAATCATTCTTTGATAACAAATTTTACTTCTGCCATTTTTTATGTTTGATATATCCTCTTCATGTTTACAATGTTACATTTTGGAAAAACCTTTAATTTGTGTACACTGTGATTGACTTCTTCCTAGTCTGTATAGCACCAATTAAATTTGGTTTGTTTGCATTCTACAAGGCCTACAACATCTACTCATACAACTTAGTCATGTTCAATTAGGCAAGGGATCAAAGCTTCCAAACCGGATAGAAATTGTTAACCCCCTATTTGCAGAGGGTATTCACTAGGGTTTTTAGGGATCATTCTAGGCTGGTTCCATGGATGAGAACAACAAGAAATGGCCTTGAATCCAATTCTGGGTTGAATATGAGTTGTTATGGGAAATTTGTTGGCATATTTGAGTATATAGTTAACATTGATTTCAAAGGAATAAACAGTGGATATGATGGCAGGGCAAACTCAGTGAAAGACTAAGGTAGTGATGACAAGTCATGGCATATGTAGCAGGGATTTCTCCCTTGCTACAGGGAAGGAATGGTTACCTTCCATCTATAGGACAGAAGGGTAGGTTCCTAGTGATGAATGCATAAAATGAACAAAAACAAAAAATGACAGGAATGAAAAAAATAGCAAAGAAAGAAGAGATGGAAACCCATATGAAAACATGGTTAGGGTTTAGCTCCAACAACCTGCATACAACTGTTAGAACTAAAATACCTACAAAAACATGTTAAACAATAAACCTGCAAACAAACAATGGATTAGACAAAATGAAATAAACAACACAAAACAACAAGTTATACCTTCTCTTTGATGGAATGGACCACCATGCCCTAGCTTGGAGAAGCGCCTCTCTTGGAAGGGGGAGCTATGGCTCAACGGAAGAATCGAGGAGAGGGAGTATGGGTGGCTTGAGAGACATAGGGTCTCAAGGCATCCACTCAGGCAGCATAACAGTATGCAAGGGAGAAACGTTTTGAGAGTGACCCCCACCCCTCTATTTATAGCTTTTTCAGGGTTCTAAGCCTTTGGTGAGGGCTTTAGCCCCCTTTTTGGGTATTTTATCCCCTTTCGCTCAAACATTAGCTCCTTTTAGGTTTTTAGGGTCCTTTTAGGGGTTTTAGCCCCTTTTTGGAGGCTTTAGTCCCTATGAGAGCTATTTAGGCTCTTTTTGGGGATTTTTAAGCCCTTTTCATGTTTTTAAGCCTTCTTGAGGGTGTGGGGGTCAAATGGGGTCAAACAAGGGTCTTGCATGGGTGTCCTTGGATGGTGTAGGCAATGTAGAGCTAAGTGAGGGATTTTTTGGGTTAACAGCATAGTTGATGATGTGGCATGACACATATGATGACATGGAATATGATGGTATCCTAATGATGATGAAAGACTAAGGTAATGATGGAAAAATTGCTTATGAATTACAAAAGATGCCATGGAAGAGTTAACACAGTATAAGTCAAAGAAAAGATGAAATGGCACAATGATTAGGTGGCATAGTTAGATGCATGAGATATGATGAATGCTGATCAGTTTTTTCATAATCTGCAAAGACATAATGCAAATCCGCATTAGTTTTAGAAGGGAAAGTTAGGAAGCATCCTACACAAGACCCAATAGTTAGAAAGCATCCCGTAAAAGATAGGAGGAAAAGCCAAAGTTCCTCAAAATATCAAGATCATATGGTCAGTGTAACGTCCCCGACCCTCCGACCGGAAAAGAGGATGCTACCATGCCATTAACCATCCGGGCAACCCACCCCATGAACATGAGCATATATAAAACTTAAATTCTTGAACATAAGACATGCTAAGATGCATAAGCATTCACATACACAGCGGAAGCAAACATACATTCATACAGGCATTCAATAGTTCATCATCATTCATTAAACATCAAATATGATTACGGAAACAAAATGGTCAAGAATACTTATCGTATAAAGAACTCGTCCTGCAACTAGCTACGTCGCTGCAATGTTCCACCCAACCATAGGCCAGCATGCTCCTTAATCTCTCAGTAACACTGCCACCCCCGAGCTGGGCATGATTCCCTAAGGAATAAGGAACAAACAGGCTTACACATAGCCAAGGATACACAAAACACAACCAAGCCAACACAGTTTGGTTTATCAAGCCATCAATAGATCAGCCAAGCCAACACAATTAGTTTTGTCAGGCCATCAAGGAGTTGGGAAAAGCTAAATGCTAAGCTGGTGAGCCCATTGAAGAGCTAAGGACACCTACACCAGAACTAGCTTGACTTCTAGGACACCCACATACACCCAACACAAGGAAATCAGCCCCTTCTTTGCTACACAATCCCTCAGGCCCTGACCTCCCTTCCAGTGTTATTCAGGGGTTATGGAGAAGAAATCCAACCCTCTAGCTCTATCGGTGTGGTTCCCAAACAAAACAAGTTTATCAAGCAACCCAATCCTTCATTCCCATTCCAACATAGTATGAATACCAACCACTGCATACATGCATCCAAACAAGTGATTCACAGCTTTGTTAGAAAAACAGAGGAAAACAAAGTGACAACCCAAAAATGGTGAACGCGGCTTAGGCCAAGCAAGGTGATTCATATTTTTTCTTGGACCTAACATGGCCAAAACAACTTAGAAGCAACCCCAAAAGGTAATTGCACCCACAGCAATGAACGACATGGGGAAAACCATAGCCCCGGGTCTCAAATATGAAGTGACGAGAAATTACACAGTCTGAAATCCGTAAGGAAAACATACACCCAACATAATCCACCAAATCGGTATGGAAAACACTTATACACACAGAGATCGTGTCCTGAGGCTACCCTTCTAGCTTGTTGCATGAAGAAAAACTAGGAAGAATCCTGTGCATGAAGAATGGAGAGAGAACCGTCCCTCTATGTGAAGATGAGCCAAAACGATGGAGAGAGTCGGAGAGTCGAAGAATCCCTGCCCATGTGAAGTGGTGGAGTCTACTGGTGGAGTGTGCGTGTGGGAAAACTTGCCACCCACCACTACCCAGCAATAACTTCCCCCAACAAATAGCAGAAGCATTTAATGGGTGGTTGACGCATGGCTTTTCCCCATAGGCTCAAGGTTTAACAATTCCGCCCCCTTATCCTTAGGAAAATCACGCCCTTTTGAATATAGTTGCATTGACATAGATGGTTGGGGTTCATTTAATTAAAAATGTATATTTACATGATACCAAAACTAATATGTGTTGTATCTCACGATACACCATCGGCAACGATTCCAATCGCCGAAACATAACAAAACCAAATCATGGTGGGGATTTTGCCTTTAGCTCCACACCATGATTAATTACAATATATATCATGTATATTTACTGCATCGGGGTCAAAACTGAGGTGTTACATCCCCCTACCCCTTCAATAGCACTATCCTCAGTGCTTTACAAAATTGAACAAAATGCTACACTGGTATCTCCTCAGTGTTCCACAAAATTGAACAAAAATGGATGTGCCAATTGAATGGCATCCTCCAGCTCCCACATAGCCTCTTCAGGTCCGTAGTGCTCCCATTGCACCTTTACCTGCCCTATGGCCCATTTCTGGAGCATTATGACCTTCCTGTCGAGGATGCACATTGGCTCGGTTTAGAACTCTCCCTCGGGTTCCACCTGAATCACATCCCAATTTATCACATGGTTAGGATCATGTACATATCTCTTAAGCAAATAAACATGAAAAACATTATGAGCTCTAGTGCTAGCAGGCAATGCAAGTCTATATGCAACTGACCCTATTCTTTCAAGCACTTCAAATGGCCCACAATATCTTGGTGATAGCTTGGCACAACTTCCAAGCTTCAAGGAACTCTTCCTTGCCCTCACTCTGAGGTAAACATGATCCCCAACATTGAACTCCCTATTCACCCTATGCTTATCTACATAGATTTTCTGTCTGTCCTATGCTGCTTTCATATTCTACCTGATCTTTACAACCTCTTGCTCCATTTCCTTGAGCAATTCCAGAACAAGAACAACCCTGTTCACTGGATTATCCCAAGTCACTGGTATCCTGCACCTTCTTCCATACAAATCTTCATACGGACTCATCCCCAAGGATGCCTGTTGTCCATTGTTATAAGAAAACTCTACCAAACATAGGTAATCTTCCCACTTGGTTGGTTTTTCCATCACGTACATGTGAAGCATATCTTCAAGCACCTGATTAACTCTCTCAGTCTGCCCATCTGTCTGAGGATGGTAAGTAGTGCTGAAGTTTAGCTTTGTACCCAAATCCGCAAACAACCCCTTCCAAAAATTGGAAGTGAACTTGACATCCCAGTCAGAGACTATTGCCTTAGGAAATCCATGCAATTTGAAAACCTCCTTCATGAATATCTTTGCAATGTCATCGGTCTTATGCATAGACGTAACCGGTATAAAGTGCGCTACCTTTGTCAACTTGTCCACCACAACCATGATGGAATCATGTTGTCTCCAAGTCATCGAAAATCCTATAATAAAATCCATAGAAATAACTTCCCATTTCCATTCTGGAACTGGCAAAGGCTGCAACAAACCTCCTGGATGTTGTTGTTCAACCTTTACATGCTAACATTTCATGCACCTTGAAATGTATTCAGCCATGTCCTTTTTCATTCCTGGCCAAAAGTACTGTTTTCTAGCGGTAGTAATCGTCTTCTGGTATCTTGGGTGACCAGAATATGGAGTTTGATGGATTTCATCCATAACAACTCTCCTCAAATCTACTGCATTTGGGATATAAATTCTACCTTTATAAGTAAGAATTCCATCTTATTCCAATTTATATCCCTCGTACCTCTTCTCAAGACCTCGCTGCTGCAATTTGTCTTTCACTAGTTCATACAATTCATCTCTGATGGTACAATTAGCAATCTGTTGCCTCAAATCTTATTGGCAAATACTAAGAGATGCCACATGCATTTCCTGCACCTTCCTGCTAGGTGCATCAGCTACCATATTCTCTTTCCCCTTTATGTGCTTTATTTCAAAATCAAACTCACATAAAAACTCCAGCCATCTCACTTGCCTAGCATTAAAAATAGGCTGATCAAATAGATACTTCAGACCACAATGGTTTGTCATGAGCTCAAATCTTCTACTCATCAAGTAATGCCTCCACATCTTGAGAGCATGTACTATGGCTGCAAGTTCTAGATCATGAGTGGCATAGTTCTTCTCAAGTTCCTTCAACTTTCTCGACTCATAACATATCACATGGTTGTCTTGCATAAGGACTCCTCCAAGCCCTTATCTGCATGCATCAATACACACCACAAAATATTTCTCTAGATCTGCAACTTTCAATACTGGTGCACTGATGAGAATATTCTTCAACTGCTGGAAGCTTTCTTCACACCTCGATGTCCATTCAAACTTTATCCCCTTCTTTTGCAAAGAAGTGATGGCATGTGCAACTTTGGAGAATCCTTCAATGAACCTCCTGTATTATCCTGCAAGTCCAATAAAAGATCTTACATCTGTCACATTTCTTGGAGTAGGCCAATTCATAATGGATTCAATCTTTTCAGGGTCCATAGATATACCCTCTTTTGAGATAATGTGACCCAAGTACTAAATTCTATCTCTATAGAAGTCACACTTGCTCAGTTTTGCATATAGTTGGTGTTCCCTGAGCAATTGCAATGTTAATATCAAATGCTCTTCATGCTCTTCCTCATTATTAGAATAAACAAGAATTTCATCAAGGAAAACAAGAACAAACTTGTCCAAATACCTACTGAAGACACTATTCATAAAGCACATAAATGTATCTGGTGCATTTGTGAGACCAAATGGTACCACTACAAACTCATAATTCCCATACCTTGTTCTAAAGGTTGTCTTATGAATGTCTTCATCCTTTATTCTCACCTGATGATAACCAGACCTCAAGTCAATCTTGGAAAATACCTTTGCTCCTCTCATTTGATAAGAGAGGTCATCAATCCTAGGAAAAGGATATTTATTCTTCACAGTAACCTTGTTCAACTTTCTGTAATCAATACACAACCTGAGTGTACCATGTTTCTTCTTTACAAACAAAACTGGTGCTCCCCAATGAGACACACTCAGCCTAATATATTTCTTTTCCAACAACCCTTGCAGTTGCAACTTGAATTCTAGCATCTGCTATGTACTCATCCTGTAGGGTGTCTTGGACATTGGTGCTGCTCCTGGCACAAGTTCAATTGTGAAATCAATGTCCCTTTTTGGAGGAATCCCTAGAATCTTATCAGGGAACACATCCATGAATTCATGTAACACCTGATAGTCCTCCAACCTAGGAGTTTCATCCTCATAAGCCTCCAAAATATGGGATGCATACAGCTGGAAACCTTTCCTACACAACTTCTTCAACTGCATTGCTGACACCTGTTGTACTAAAGTCACCTTTGGAATACCTTTCAAAACTACTAGGTTCCCTTCTTCATCCATGCATTCAAAAGTATTATTATAACAGTCAAGCTTCACCCTGTGAGCTTCTAACCAATCCATTCCAATGAGAACATCATAGGAACCAAGTGGTAGAACATTCAGATCTATACAAGTGACCAATCCATTCATGACCAATGGACATTTCTCTACCACTTCACTAACCTTTCTCTTAGTTCTAGTGGCTAGCTGAACTAACCAATATTTTATGTGCTTTGCTTTCTTAAAAGCACAAATATCCACTACTCTAGGAGTAATGTAACTGTGAGTAGAACTAGGGTCAATCAAAATAGAAATAGATTGCTCAACAATCTTACCTGGAACTTTGATCACAGTTGACTAGTGATCTTCCTGGTGGTTCTCCAGTGCTGCATAAATCCTAGGGACTGCCCTTGCTACTTGAACCACTGTTTCTACTTCTTGAATGTTGTAAGGTGGCCTTGCACTCTCATTCCTAAGTGGACAATCTCCGCGCATGTGGGGTCCTTTACATATCCAACATTGAAGTTGTCCTCTACTTTGTTGTGGATCCTTAGGCTTTTCTCCTATCACTCCAACTGGCTTACTCACAGCTTGGGATGGCTACTTTTGCTGATTATGAAGTTAGAAGGTTTAAAGTGTTTCTTTATTTGGTCAAACTTCTCATTCTTCTTGTCCTTCCATGCCTTATGGTAATTAGGTTTACATTTGCTTTGCTCATATCAATACTTAGCCTTCCTTATTGCTTCTTCAAGAGTTCTAGGTTCGTAAAACTCAATTCTATCTTTGTAAGGCTAAGGAAATCCACTCAGAAACTATTGGACCTTCACTTTTTCATCTTTGATTTACCGGACATACCTCAACAGATCCAAAAACTTATTTGCATACTCTTCCATGGTCTGGTGTCCCAATTTCAGCTCATGGAACTCCTTAATCTTGTCATCATAGTGCCTATCGAAGAGGTATTTCTGCTTGAAATACTTCTTGAACTGTTTCCACTTAAGTCTCCTTTCACTAATCCTCTTTACTTGCTTGAGGTGTTCCCACCAAATGGATGCTCTTCCATTCAGATTGAATATGGCAACTTGTGCCTTCATGTTTCCTGAATAATCCTGAACTTGGAAGTACTCCTTTATCCCAAGATGCCAAGCTTCAGCCTCTTGTCCAGTCTTTACCTCACCATCAAATGTAGGAGGTTTAGCCTTCTTAAATTCATCCCGAGATTGATCCCTATGGTGCCTCCTTCTTTTTCTTTTATGAGAAGAAGAGCTTGAATCCCCGCCGGATTCTTCGGAGTCAGATGATCCACTAGAAGTATTTTTCCTTCTCCTAGTACTGCTCTTACTGCCTTCTGGTATTACTGTACCTCGTCCAGAGTCTATCTTTGTTTGCAAGTCTATCAATCTCTACAACATAGCAGCATTCAACTGATGTTGTTCTTCTTGGGCTTTAATCAAGCTTCTCATGGTGGCTACAACATCTAACGGTGTCTCTTGGAATCTCATTCCATTAGACTCTATGTCATCATTTCCATTACGGACATTTTCTCCCATGGAATCTTGTGCACGCTCGTAAGAATCCCGAGCATCATATCCATCATGGGTTCTCATAACTAAACCACCACTTACTTAGAAAACTATACCACCTAGAATATTTCCCTTGAAGGTGTTTATGATTCTGCAAACGTGTTAGTAACACAATTGTTTGCTACATAGCATTGATATAAATAGGAACTACTTACCTTCACCTGGAAAAAAATCATAATATAACAATTTTTCCCAAACACAAAATTTCTCCCTTTTCAGCCCTATAATCCACTGACAATCTACCGAAAAATTCACTGAAAAATAGCTGAAAATTTTGCTAAGAAATCCCATTTGAAAAACTCAAATTTCATTTTTCCCAATTGGACCTCTTCCCAACTAAAATTTCGACACTTCGGCGGTCAAAACAAATAGTTTTCTCCGATGCTCATCGGTGGTCTAATTGTCTATTTTTCTCTGATGTGTGAGCCGCTTAGTTGTCTAAGCCTCCAAACTATTATCAGTGATGCCAAGGACTATTATCGCGATGATCGGAGATCGGAACTACTATTCTTCGAGTGGATAGTTCCTTAGGAAGCCACAAGAGCGGGAAATAAACCAACTGTGGGTTCTGTGGACCATACAACTCATCATCGATCAGAATATCTAACACTATGTGTCGGCGATTCAAAACAGAATGTTCCCGTTGCATCAACGACCGGAGCACTATCGGAAGTTGGAAATTCGATTTGTCATAATGATAGTCCAATTGACAGCCGCAACGACGGACTCACAAACAAATAAGTTTTTTCGATGCTTCATCAGTGGTCTCATCAACTAAGATTTTTCAATATATCAGCGGTTCAAAAAAAACCTTTTTTGACACATCAGCAGTCCAAACCACTAATCTTTTCCATCGTATCGACGATCTGATCCTCTATTTTTCTCCAATGTATCGACTGCTCCCTTGTCTAATTTTCGTCGACGCTCATCGACAATCCCATCAACTAATCTTCGCCGACACTGCGGCTTCAACTTCAACTTCATTGTTCTCTGCTGACGTATCGGCTCCGACTTCATCTAATTTTCGTTGACG
Source organism: Pseudotsuga menziesii (assembly GCA_001517045.1). Taxonomy (NCBI): domain Eukaryota; kingdom Viridiplantae; phylum Streptophyta; class Pinopsida; order Pinales; family Pinaceae; genus Pseudotsuga; species Pseudotsuga menziesii. The sequence continues at coordinate 89,037 of LPNX011090873.1, read as the reverse complement.
TCGATAATCTATATCGGACTGCCTTTTGACTAAACCAGCTGAATTTTCGACGGTTCCATCCACTAGTTTTCTCCGCCATTTCAGAGGTCTTCAGTTAAGATGAACTGATGTATCGTCTCAAGTTTCCTCTGATTTTCGCTGAAACCTCTGTCAACTTCCAATCTTCGACCACTTCCAGAAATTCTCCCCCGCCAGTTCCCTGTTAGGCAGAATTCTGTCTAAGTTGTCCGATGCATCGATGAAGCTTCAAACTAGGGCTTCCGATGATCCGCCACTTCAAAAAATTTCATGAAATTATTTCCACCTGTCCCTCATCGGGTGGCCTTCTGACTAGGTCATCCGTTGTATTAAAGGAGCTTCCCACTAAGCCCTCCAATGATCCGACGAGCTCGGCACTTAGAAAAATTTCGTTAATTTTCCTGTCATTCACCAATTTTATTTTGGGTAGAGAACAACCTGCCTCTGTTAGCTTATTGATCAGGGCCCATTCAGGCCCATGTTGCAACATTTTCTTTGATACCACTCTGTAACGTCCTCGACCCTCCGACCGGCGAAGAGGATGCTACCATTCCATTAACCATTCGGGAAACCCACCCCATGAACATGAGCATATATAAAACTGAAATGCTTGAACATAAGACATGCTAAGATGCATAATCACTCACATACACATTGGAAGCAAACATACATTCATTTAGGCATTCAACAATTCATCATCATTCATTAAACATCAAATATGATTGCAGGAATGAATTGGTCAAGAATACTTATCTTATAAAGAACTCATCCCACAGCCCGCTACATCGCTACAACATTCCACCCAACCATAGGCCAGCGTGATCCTTAATCTCTCAGCAATGCTGCCACCCCTGAGCTAGGCATGATTCCCCAAGGAATAAGGAACAAATAGGCTTACACATAGCCAAGGATACAAAAAACACAGCCAAGCCAACACATTTGGGTTTATTAGGCCATCAATATATTAGCCAAGCCAACATAATTGGTTTTGTTAGGCCATCAAGGAGCTGGGAAAAGATAAATGCTAAGATGGTGAGCCCATTGAAGAGCTAAGGACACCTACACCAGAACTAGCCTGACTTCTAGGACACCCAAACACACCCAACACAAGGAAATCAACCCCTTCTCTGCTACAAAGTCCCTCAGGCCCTGACCTCCCTTCCAGTGCTATTCAGGGGTTGTGGAGAAGAAATCCATCCCTCTATCTCTGTTGATGTGGTTCCCAAACATGCCAAGTTTATCAAGCAACCCAAGCCTTCATTCCCATTCCAACATAGTCCGAAGACCAATGACTACATACATGCAGCCAAACAAGCGATTCACAACTTTGTGAGAAAAATGAAGGAAAACAGGGTGACAACCTTTTACCACCTAAGTTGTACTTAGTGGTTTTTTATCAAGTGAGCCTGGTGAACCGAACAGGGTTGACTTGTTCAGACTTAAAAAAGACCTTTGGAAGTACTTCTGGGAAGTGCTTTTTGTATCATATCACATGTTCATACCCCATGGGGGAATTGTAATAAATTTTCTAGCATGATAGTGTCTGTAAAAGACTCGGTCTCTTAGACTTCATTTTTCAATCCAATCAACCCAAGGTGTTTTTTCCCTTGGTTATTATTGGTTGTTGAACAAACGACTGATAATTTTGAGTTTTTCACTCCATACCTCCAAAGTTGGGGTGGTCAGCTTGGCATTTAGGCCTATTGAGGTTATTAGAGTCTATGTGTCAATGTATAAACATGCTAGACATCATTTTTGAGTCATATGAACATGTCTAAGTCCCCCTAGGTGTTTTTCATTTTTTTCATTTTTTTAGTTTTTTCAGTGTTTTTTATTAAATTTTAATTTTTCCAAAACTTAGGCCATTTTTTAATAGTTTAATTGGAAAATTTGGTTTTGTAATAAAAGTGGGCCAAATAATCGTTTTCAGTCATGTAGGTGATCATTTTCAAGCTAAGAGCACCATGTAAACCCATGGACCCACTATTTCCTAAGTTTTGAGTGATCTTCCATCACTCAGGTCAGAAAGCCCCAAAAATCAATTATTGATTATTTTAATTAATAAATTGATGAATAATGGAGCAAATCCAAAATCAATAAATCAGTGGATTCTCAGCCGATTTGATTGAAATCAATCAGATCTGGAGCAGATTGACTGGATCTGGCAAATCCTTGACTGAAGGAGGTGATCAAATCGGATCCAGAGTTGATCTTGAGCATCCTTTATGGGGAATTTCTCCCTCCCTCTCTCCTCCACACGTTTTTGGCTCATTTGGATGAGTTTTGGTGGATTCTTCAGTCAACAGGTTGAGGTGTCAGTCATATCAGCCCCCCAATTGACAGTTGCACTCAGTGAGACTCAGATCTGGCTCAGCTAGACACAGATCAGGCATTGATGAACTCTCCATCAGCATATTTGGTCTATCTCCTTGGGATTTGCGCCTCCCTTGGGCTGGATCTCCTGGTTTTTGTATATATCCAGGCAAAGCCTCCTCTTCCAAGGGAGTTAGAACTAGGATTGAAGTGCTGCTGCTATTGTATTGTTTTAATTCTTCATTTGAAATAAAGAAAATATTTGGAGGCAATACGGTGTGGTGCCATTACATGCGTGGATGATTATTGCCATTGTTTTACTGAGGTAACCTGTATCCGTGGTCATTTTTTACTAATTTCTTGTAGATCTGGGGTTAAGATTGGTAATTAGCTCATTACAATCTTGATAGGAAAGGTGTTGTTCAATAAGTTTATTGACTGTTACTCTCCTTTGATGCATGTTTAGAGATCTATATTTAGCATGTCCTATAAGCTTATATGCATGTTATCTTGAATCTCTTTGTATGTACTAATTGGATCTCACAAGTTTCTTGGCAAGTTATTTGATTTTAGCTGAGTTGCAGGTTCATACTTCGGAGAGGATGTTGATCTAGTTTGTTTCTTCATTCTCTTCAAAACCTTCCAAAAGGCATAGTTCCTCGACATTCCACCTGAAAGCTCCACTGTGGATCTTCAAGGAAAACAACACTTTTCTCCTCTTCTTCCTCCCTCAAAATCAACACTTTACCCAGTTACTTTTTCAGTTCATAGATGTGATTTCATTTGGATCTGTTTCATCAAAGTAAAATATACATAGATCTAATATTTCATAGCTCATATCCTAGATATTTCACTTAAAAAATTTTCATAAGCATCCTAGATCTAGCTGTACGGAAATCGTCTTTTTTGCATGAAAATTTAAAGGAAACTTGTAGATCACATGCATTAGATTTCCTTTCACTGTTATAAAATTCAATATTCTACAATATCAGTGCACATTTGTTGGTTGCACAAACAGCAAGCCAAGATCCCAAGGAAAGCTTGGTTTCCTTGGTTCCTTTTCTGCCTATTTAGCTAGTTTTAACTTCATTTTTTGTGAGATAAGGTAGGCTGATCCAAAGGTACTCTTAAATTTCTTCTGGGAATTTGTTATTCTAAAATTCTTGCTGTATTTTAGTAGGTCTGATAGAAAATAAAGTAATCTGCTGTCCGAAGTGGCCTCAGGAGCGCTCAAATCCCCCTAGGGGTCTCCCTTCTCACTAAAAACTCAAAATTTTTCCAAAGTTGTAAAATATTGGTTTCAGCCTGTATAAGGACCAATAAGTTTCTAATAATTTTAGTTCACTGATTCTGTAACCAATAATAAATAAAATCATTTTTGGAATAGGCTCTTTCGAGCCCATTCCCCATCCCCCCTGGGGGGATTTGCGTCGGTGCCCTTTTCATCGTTTTCTGTTTATTTATTTTTTACTAGCATTGATCTAATTTGCAGGGTAGTATAATTGATTTTTTTATTAATTCCATACTCTATATCTTACATTTCAAAGTAATCGTAATACTTACCCCACGATTTCCCAATTGACCTGAAAGGGGAAAGAGATTCGTGGTAGGATTAATTAAGAAACTAGAATTGTGTATCTATTTTCCTTTTTCTATCATTTGTTTATAAGCAACTATAAAATTTACCCCTCCTCAATTCCCCGATTGAGATCCACTTGGATCGAAAGAGGTTCTTGGAGGATTTTCTTTTAAACAAGAACACCCAATTTAAAACTTATTAAAATTTACAAGACTCCAGTGTGTATGCTCTGCACTTGGCTGTGGTTCATCCGATCAGTCAAGCTGTATCAAAAGCACTTGGGTGACTAGCATAATTAGGACTCACTCTCCCCAATTGACAAACCATCAGGTGAAAATCCAACACCTAGATGAAACCTCTACGGTGGAAAAATACCCAAAGGAAGCGAGAACTTCTGAAAAGTGACCTCGGGGCGCCGATCTCTGTCACACCCTAACGGGTGTGTTATGAACAATAGCCCCAAAGACTCCATTTCAGCCCACATATTCCTTGTGGGTAGTTGTGAAGGTTTAGTTTTGGACATACTCTAAGTACTCTCGGGTATATCTGGAGTCCCCCTTTTGCCTAATTTAATCAACTCATACTTCAAATTTAACTTAAAACATACCAAGATGCAATCGCAAAACATTCACTCCAAGCACATGCAAGCACATTGATCTTATTGATTTGACTCCATTTTAAGGCACTGGTCATTTTTGCTTCATATACATATTGTGTATCAGCTTTGTGCTTTCGTGTGTCATCTTTTATATCTTGCCATCTTTGATTATCTATAAGTTAAATTGCAAACTCCTAAGCAACTCATTCAATTTAACATCACAACACTAAGTAATTGTCCTTAGTAACTTAATAGGGTCTACCCCCCTTGGCTTCGTTAGGAGTTGAGCCTAAACGGAGGAGTCAAGAACAAGGTGACAACCTTGACTCGAGACTTGCCCCCAAGGACACACCGAGTGGCTTGAAGATTTCTGCCATGTGACCTAGGTGTGTGAAAAGGCGGAAACACAACCCAAAAATGGTGAACACAGCTCAAGCCAAGCAAGGTGATTCAGAGTTGTTCTTGGCCCTAGCATGGACAAAACAGCTCAGCAACAACCCCAAAAGGTAATTGCACCCACAACAATGAACGGTGTGGGGAAAACCATAGCCCCCGGTCTTAGCAATGAAGTGACAGGAAATTACACAGTCCAAAATCGATAAGGAAAACATACACCCAACACAATCCACCAAATCGGTATGGAAAAAACCTATACACAGAGAGATTGTGTCCTAAGGCCGCCCTTCCAGCTTGCTGCATGAAGAAAATCCAGGAAGAATCCTATGCGTGAAGAATGAAGAGAGAACCATCCCTCTGCATGAATATGGGCCAAAACGATGGAGAGAGTGGGAGAGTCGAAGAATCCCTACCCACGTGAAGTGGTGGAGTCTGCTGGTGGATTATGCATGTGGGAAAATTTTCCACCCACCACTACCCAACAATAAATACCCCCAACTAACAGCAGAAGCATTTAATGGGTGGTTGACACGTGGATTTTCCCCATAGGCCCAAGGTTTAACAATTCCCCCCCCCCCCCATCCTTAGGAAAATCATGCCCTTTTCAATATAGTTGCATTGACATAGCTGGTTGGGGTTCATTTAATTAAAAATGTATATTTACATGAAACCAAAACTAATATGTGCTATATCTCATGATACACCATCGGCAATGATTCCAATCGCCGAAACATAACAAAACCAAATCATGGTGGGGATTTTGCCTTTAGCTCCACACCATGATTAATTACAATATATATATCATGTATATTTAATGCATTGGGGTCAAAACCGGGGTGTTACTGTCAAGGGTAAATCTGCAAGAAAATCAACGGTCCAGGAAAATGTGGAAATAAAGTTGTGGAAGAAAATTGCAAAATTCCAAAATATGAAAGTTTGATTCCACATCTCGCATCCTGCAATCCGCAAGATCAACAGTCAGAAAAGAATCAGTAAAAGATCGACGGTGTGGAAGAAAAATTGTGGAACGAAACTGGTGGAAAGGATCTTGCAGAAAGCCGAAATGTTACGTTTCCACATCCCACAATATGGAAATATCGGATGTCTGAAGTTAGTTCCACTAAAACAGACCAATGATGTGGAAGGAAAATTGTTGAAAGAAGATTGCATAAAGGAGCCTACAGAAAGGAGCCTACGAAAGAAGCTTGCAGAAAGGAGTTTGTGGAAAGACAAAAGCAGACAGTCGACATCTCGCATCCCGCATACCGCAATCTAGAGATCGACGGTCAAGAAAATGACTGATAAAGATCAATGGTGGGGAATCATTGATGAAGAAATATTGGTGTGGAAAGGTGATTTTGAGGATGAAATCGATGGTTAGATCGATGGTTCATATTGACTTAGAGATAAGATCAACGAATCTGATTGGATTAGGAAGTTGATCCTGTGAAAAGAAGTTTGGCAGTGCAGAATCACCTGCAAATGTTGGACAGAGGTACGGAAATGGTTTCCAAGCTACGGAAACGATTTCTGAGTTGGAGGATCAATGGAAGAATGTGAAAGGATGTTCTGGAAGGTGTGATCTTTAGATCTGAAAGGGAACAATAGTGAAAGGTGTGTTTTTTTAGTTTGAAGAGACACAACTGTTGAAAGAAGTTTAAACACTGAGAAGTATTTAAGCAGTGACCTGAGTAAGAAGGAAGACATCTCTGCAGTTTGAATTTCATTATCAGAATCATAAACCAATGGGTGTTACAAATTTTAGTGGGAGATAAATCATTAGAAACATATCAGGGTGGCAAGGAGGTGCTAGGGCAGGCCACAGGTCTGTAGGGGGTCGAAGCCTCCTTCTAGTAGTAGTTGGAGAACAAGGTGCTGTAGCATCCTTGTCTATTGTAGCAAGCAGAAAACCATAACGGTGTTGTAGCATCCTAGTCTGTAGTTGCAGGAAAAATATAGGGTGTGTTTTGCATCCTTTCTGTTGTAGCAGATAAACAATTTTGTAAAATCATCTTATTAATGAGTTTTTGTTGGCGGTTTTCTCTTTTTAGGTTTCCACCATAAAAATATGTCTTGATTGTTGATTTTGTGTATTTTAAAGTAAAACCTGACAACACTAATTCACCCCTGCTCTCAATATTGTGGGATAAACCAACAATTGGTATCAAAGCAGGCTCCTTCACAATAGTTTAACCACTATATGGAATATCCCTTCCAAAAATCATAATGGATCAACAAGAAGGTTTGGCCACTAACAAACCTCCACTATTACCAGAGAAAATTATGCTTATTAGAGTGTAAGGATGAGGTGTCATCTGATGTCCCTAGGATGGAAGGTTTGGGCAGCAACCTAACAAGATCATAAAATAGGAAACCAATACCCTACAGACACAGTTGAACTAGGTGAATATGAAGGTAATGCCAGATCCTTAAACACAATCTTAAGTGGTTTAACAAACTCGGTATTAACTAAAGTGATGCAATGCACATCTGCCAAACCAGCATGGGGCAAGTTGAAAGTTATCTATGAAGGAGAATTTAAGGTCAAAGAATCTAAACTCCAAACATATAAAGGTCAATTTGAAATTCTTAAAATGAAAGAAGAAGAGAATATTTGTGAATACCTTCTTTGTGTAGATGAAGTTGTTAATGCAATTAGAGGCCTTGGAGGAAAATTAAAAGAGAAGGAAGTGGTAATCAAGGTACTAAGAACATTACCAATGAGATATGATCCAAAGGTATCCACCTTAGAAGAACGAGATGATATTAAAAAGGTAACAATATATGAGCTACATGGAATCCTCACTACTTATGAGATGAGAATAGGACAAAATGGATCTTCAAGAAAAGAAGCAGCTTTTAATTTTCCTTAAAAAATCAATCAGAAAACCCAAATGATGAGGAAGCCTTTTTTATCAATAATCTTGAGAGAGGAACTGGAAAATACAAAGGGAAGTTACCCTTGAAGTGTTGGGATATAATAAACCCACTCATACACTTAGGATAAATAATTAATCAATAATGATTAATTATTCACCCACTAGCTTAATTAGTTGGAATCCACTTAAAGTCAATGCATGCCATCCATATCCTAGGAATGAGTTATTTCTGATTCTGGGTTCCTCTAGAATTAGTATGCAGGACCATATAGCAGATTCTACTTTTTCTGCTTTTTCTGCTTTGTCCTGCTTTTCTATGGATAAGATAAAAGCTAGTCAACTAGGAAATTGGGTGCTTTTGTTTCCAACCCATCTTCCATTAGTTTTTCTCCATTAGCATATTATTTCCATCTCCTTGACAACTCACTCATGCTTTTTCCAACTCGTGAGGTGCTTGGTAGATTGGAAAGTGCTTTAAGGGGTTTATCATAATTAGTAAGCCTGCTTTTATGAGCTAGCTTGAGTTGTCTTCATGCAACTCCTTTTTCCTTTATAAGGATGTATTACCTATGTAATAATATCAATTATCATTTATTGATCATTCATTAATGTGTGTTCATTAATTCTTCTTCTTCTCTCATTATGCTAATTCTCTACAATTCTCTGTGAGGTTAATTGTGTGCTTAGATCCTTAGCCAGTTTATGAAATTCCTTATGTCATCAAGGCCTTATAATTTCTACATGGTATCAGAGCTAAGGTTCTCAAAGTTCAAGTTCTACATGATATTAGAGCTGAGGATATCAAAGCTCTACATGATATCAGATCTTTGAGAGTTCATTAATTAATCCTCCTTTTTTAGATTTGCAGGTTTATTTTGCAGGTTCAACTTCGAATGGATTCAAGAATATCAGTTCCTCTTATTTCTCCATTCACAAGCTTTGCAGAGTGGAAATTGAAGATGATTTCATGACTGGTTGAATGACTGTGATAGAGGAGTTGGAGCTATGTGTCTAGCTATCTCTCCATGCATGCGCTACCTTATTGATTCTATTGATTCCCCAAAGGATCTCTGGACAACGTTGGATAGAGTTTCGGGAAAGGACAATGAGGATCCTTCTAGCTATGTGGAGAGTGCCTCTAGCTCCTCAATGATTTCTCTCTCTCAAGATGTCTCGGCCTCTACTGTCTCCGATGAAGTTGATCATGAAGAAGAAATTTCTCATACAGTTCATGTTGCTACTACTCTCCTTGATTCGAATGCTTCCTCTTTCAATCAAGAAGAGCCATCTTTTTCTATGCCTCCTGAAGTAGAAGATCTTGATTCATATTCTCATGATGCTGCTGATGAAAAAGAAGAGACTAATGGAGTTGTTATTGCTATTGATGATTCACTCACACATTCAATGTTCTCTATGTCTTCTATCATGGATTCTGAGATCCATATGCCAGACCTCTCACACCTTGTGCATGCCTCTCCTCTTGATGGTGCACAACCCAGTGATTTCCAGGAATCTGCTGTTGTGCTTTTTTGTGATCTCTTGGATTATTTGGAAGCTAGATCAACCCATGGAGCCCATTCATTCACACTCTTTGATCCCATGCCTTCTCTATGTTCCTACATGATCACTTGCACACATCCTCTCTGTGTAAATGAAGATGGAGACATGATACACTCGCTTGGACAGTTATTCCACCTATCTAGAGCTCATTTCATCTCTACTGGTTCGAAGTTCAAGTCATATCATCATCTTGGAGCTGATTACAAGTCTCAAGATCCTTCAGTATTGCCTTCACATCATTGGATTTCAGTTGTTCTACATGGTCCCAGGTTCCATCCTGCAGCTATCTTTGATCCAGGTGAGCAGATTTATCTTCTTCCCAAGAAGAAGATTCCTCCAGACATCAGCATTTAGTTTGGAGCAGCAGCAACACCAGCAGTTCAACATTTTTGGTATTGCTTTTCATGTCCTTCTTGAGGGAGGATTTTCCCTTTGAGGTTTTGCCTCTTTCCTCATTTCTTTGGACAAGATAAATTGTAAAAGGGTGACCATAGCTTTATTGCTGGGCCCTATATGCATATATATTTCTGATTAGTTCAGGAATATCATCATAAAGTCAGGCTTATAGGGGGGTGTTGGGATATAATAAACCCACTCATACACTTAGGATAAATAATTAATCAATAATGATTAATTATTCACCCACTAGCTTAATTAGTTGGCATCCACTTAAAGTCAATGCATGCCATCCATATCCTAGGAATGAGTTATTTCTGATTCTGGGTTCCTCTAGAATTAGTATGCAGGACCATATAACAGATTTTGCTTTTTCTGCCTTTTTTTCTTTGTCCTGCTTTTCTATGGATAAGATAAAAGCTAGTCAACTAGGAAACTGGGTGCTTTTGTTTCCAACCCATCTTCCATTAGTTTTTCTCCATTAGCATATTATTTCCATCTCCTTGACAACTCACTCATGCTTTTTCCAACTCGTGAGGTGCTTGGTAGATTGGAAAGTGCTTTAAGGGGTTTATCATAATTAGTAAGCCTGCTTTTATGAGCTAGCTTGAGTTGTCTTCATGCAACTCCTTTTTCCTTTATAAGGATGTATTACCTATGTAATAATATCAATTATCATTTATTGATCATTCATTAATGTGTGTTCATTAATTCTTCTTCTTCTCTCATTATGCTAATTCTCTACAATTCTCTGTGAGGTTAATTGTGTGCTTAGATCCTTAGCCAGTTTATGAAATTCCTTATGCCATCAAGGCCTTATAATTTCTACAGTGTTTTAATTGTGGAAACATTGGACATTTTACCTCTAAATGCACCTACACTAAACAAGATGAGAATGAAGAAAAGGAAACTTCAAAGTTCAAAACAGGTAGATCAGGAAACAAGAAAAAACACCATGGGAAAAAGAAAATTGTTTACACCATGGAAGACAATGAAGATTCATATGGAAGTGAAGTTGAAGAAACTGAAGTTTTATTCATGGGAATAGATACTCAAGCCTCAAATAGTGACTCAGATATGTAAGGAGAAGTAGACCTAAGAGCTGAGCTTGTTAGTGCCCTTGAGAAGAACTTGAGAAATGTAGGAAAAAGAACAGACAGTCAAATCTTCTCATCAGTCAGTTGGAAGCTCAACTCTTAGATTCCAAAAAGGTTGAGGAGGAACTAAACCTACAACTCAAAACAAGAACATAGGAGTCTAAAAATCTTGCAGAAGAAATCATACATTTCAAGAGAAAGCTTGATGAAGGATCTATAAAATCAAAGTTTGAGAATAGTTAAAGGATTCTAGATGACATTCTGAGTATCCAAAGACCATCAGGTGATAGGTCTATTTTGGGGTTCATTAAATAAAAGAAGCCAGCGAGTTTTCCTTTCACAAATCAAGAAGTAAGAAAAGCTATGTTGAAGTACTAAATACTCCATCTAAAAAGGAAAGAAGAAAGAAAGATGGCTTAATTTCTCAATATAAAATTGGGAATAATATAGCACCCAAGAGACAAAATAGATATCTACAGGTCTTTTTAGGTCACTGCTTTTCTTGTAATAATTTTGGTCATAAAGCCTTAAATTGCAGAAATGAAAGAAAGGTGTCTGAATTCAAGAAGAAGGCATCAAGTAATGAGTTGAAAGGAAATAAGAATATTTTTACATTACTTCAAAAATATGAAATAAAATGTTATAAATGTAATAACCATGGACATATGGAAAGAAATCGTAAACTGAATACACATATAGGGAATACTATTGCAATCAAACCTCAGAACACCAAACAAAAGAAGCATTGGAAAGAGAAGGGAGAAATGGAAAGTTCCATGATTTCTTTATGTGCAACCGAAACCAAAAACTTATGGCACTTAGATAGTGGTTGTTCAAAATATATGACCGGTGACTCAAGCAAATTCATAACACTAAAGGATAATAAGGGAAAATTCACTTTTGGAGAGAGTCTATCTTCCAAAATAATCGGCAAAGGAACAACTATTATCAACAACAAGATCAAAGCAGAAAATGTTTTGCTAGTTGAAAACCTGAAGCCAAATCTTCTCGGTGTAAGTCAAACATGTAACCAAGGACACATTTGTATCTTTGAATAAAAAAAATGTGAAATCAAGAATAAGAAATCATGAAAGGTTGTTGGTATTGCTATGAGAAATGAAAACAATGTATACATCTTGGAAAATGAAAACCAAAGTTACTTAAGTATGGTAGATGAAAGTTGGTTATGGCATAAAAGGTTGGGACATTTAAGTTTTGACAATATTTCCAAAATAAGAACAAAGGAAGTTGTAAGAGATCTACAAAAAATTGTAGTTCCTCTAAAATCTATATGTAAACAATGTCAACATGGGAAGCAAACTAGAGTCAGTTTTAAAATAAAAGAACATATGACCTCACACCATCTAGAAATAATACACACGGACTTTTATGGACCAACCATAACTAAAATCCTACAAGGAGATCACTATTTCATGTTGCTCATTGATGATACACAAGGATGACATGGGTTGAGTTCCTAAAAGAAAAACCAGAAGCCTTTGAAAAATTTAAAATCTTTAAGGAAATGGCTGAAAATGAGTTTGGTATGAAAATCAAGTGTCTTATATCAGATAATGGGGGAGAATTTACTTCCAATGAGTTCAATGAATTCTGTGACTATCATGGAATTAAGAGACAATTTTCAGCTGCAAAAACTCGTCAGGAGAATGGGGTTGTTGAAAGGAAAAACAAAACAGTCCAAGGAGCTATCAGAACAATGCTCAATGAAGCAAAACTGTCAGATTCATTTTGGAGAGAAGTTGTATACACACTTAACAGAGGGAAACTTAGAGTAAATACAGATAAGACCCCCTACGAATTGTGGTATGGAAGACCAGCCTCAGTCAAATATTTTAAAGTATTTGTCAATGACTGTTACATCAAAATAAATGAGGATGACCTTGGAAAGTTTGAATCCAATACTGATGAAGGAATATTTTTAGGATACTCATCCACCAAAATGGCATATAGGTGCTATAATAAGAGGTTACATAAAATTGTAGAAAGTGTTGATGTGAAAGTAAATGATATAAAACCAAGGAAAGAGAAAAATATTGATAGCATTGAAAATACATGTGATGATAAAACAAAAGACTCGTAAAAAGGATGAGAGCATTCATAACAAATAAGAAGACAAAGAGAAGGAAGATACAAAGGAAGATGATGAAGACTTCCCTAAACCTGACACTAAAACTCCTTCTAGAAGGATACAAAAGGATAATATGGATTCACAGATCATGGGTGATAAAAATGTTGGGCTCAAAAGAAGAAGACAACTACCAGATGTAGAACAAGCCCTACTCTCAATAGTGGAACCCAAGAACTTTACAGAATCCAACAAAAGTGATGAATGGGTCAAATCCATGAATGAAGAACTAGATCAAATTGAGAAAAATGAGACCTGGGAACTTGTCCCAAGACCTGAAGATAAGAACATTGTAGGAACCAAATGGATTTTCAAAAACAAGTTCAATCAAAATGGACAAGTAATAAGGAACAAAGCAAGATTGGTCTGCAAGGGGTATTCCCAAGTAGAAGGTATTAATTTTGGAGAAACCTATGATCCTATAGCTCGACTTGGAGCAATCAAAATGTTTTTAGCATTGTCATGCAATAAAAACTTCAAAGTATATCAAATGGATGCCAAGTCTGCATTCCTAAATGGAAAACTAAAAGAAGAAGTATATATTGAACAACCTGAAGGGTTTCTCTTGTCATAGAATAGAGACTATGCCTGTTAACTAAAGAAGGCTCTTTATGGTCTCAATCAAGCTCCAAGAGCGTGGTTTTCAAGACTAGAAAATTACTTAAAACAACAAGGTTTTAAAAGAGGAGCCACTAAAAGTAATATTTACCTAAAGATCAAAGATAAAAATATGATCATTGTTGTTGTCTATGTGGATGATATCATATTCGGGAGTAATATTCAAATCCTAAGTGTAGATTTTGCTTCTGAAATGAAGAAAGAATTCGAAATGTGAATGTTGGGTGAATTAACATTCTTCTTGGGATTACAAGTCTACCAAACAGATGAAGGAATTTTCATATCTCAAACTAAGTACATCAAAGATATGTTGAAAAAGTTTAAAATGGAATATTCCAAACCTATTAGTACTCCTATGATCATTGGTTGCAATTTAAGTAAGGATGATGAATCTCTGTAAGTAGATCATACCATGTTTAGATCCATGATTGGAACTCTTCTATATGTGACATCCACAAGACCATATGTGATGCAAGTTGCTGGATTGGTAGCTAGATTCCATCTAGCTCCTAAAGAAACACATGTGACAGCAGTAAAAAGGATTTTCAAATATCTAAAAGGTACTATGGGGTATGGTTTATGGTATCTAAAAGGACAAGACTTTACCTTGGAGGCATTTACTGATGTAGATTGGGAAGGGTGTGTTGACGATCGAAAGAGTACTAGTGGAGCAGCATTTTTCCTATGAAATAGTTTAGTATCATGGTCAAGTAAAAAACAATCCTCCATTTCACTCTCTATAGTAGAAGTGGAATATATTGCTGGCGCCTCATGTTGCACTCAGGTTATTTGGATGAGACAAGCCCTAGAATATCTACTCGTAAAATATGAACATCTAATAGTGATCAAATGTGATAACACTAGTGCTATAAATATGTCTAAAAATCCTATCATGCATTCTAATACAAAACATATACCAATCAAGTATCACTTTCTAAGAGAACAGGTATCTCAAAAAGCCGTCAAATTAGAATACATTGAAACAAAAGAATAAATTGCTGACATTTTCACCAAGCCACTACCTAAGGAATCCTTTGAGCATGTTAGATAGAAAATAGGATTAATTCCATTACAAAAGTACTAAGAGGAAAAAGCTCAATCCCAAGGGGAGAATTGCTAATAGGGGGAGCTGTCAAATAGAAAGGTTCCTTTTTCATTGTTGTCAAAGGGGGAGAATGTGTAGAGGTTTCCATCAATGCAAAAGGGGGATATTGTTGGAATAGTTGAGGATATAGTTTTCATTGATGTCAAAGGTGTTCATGAATGACAAAGGAATAACCAGTGGATATGATGGCAGGACAAACTCAGTGAAATACTAAGGTAGTGATGACATGGAATGGCATAGTTGAGGATGTGGCATGAAACATATGATGACATGGAATATGATGGTGTCCTAATGATTATAAAAGACTAAGGTAATGATGGCAAAGTTTCTTATGAATTACAAAAGATACCATGGCAGAGTTAACACAGAGTTAACGCAACATAAGTCAAAGAAATGATGAAATGGCATGATGATGAGGTGTGATGTCCCAAGTCTGGTGTACAGACATGAACACTCTCCAATTCTGTTAATTATATTAAAATTTCTGAACTTGATTTAATTTACACAATGACTTCTCTGACTGGGCAAATAAGGGGTTTATTCTAGGATATTTTGCAGACAAAAGGAGTGAGAAGTGGGAAGCAACCAAAGACAATAATACATTGAATTTCCTCTCCCCTAAAAAATTTATATATGGTTCCATTCAGGGTTTAAATTCTGCACTGCAGAAAATTACTACCATGCTTCTGGGCAGCCAAACCGCGCAACTAAGGAGAGTAGTTTGGTCTGTTTCAACCAGGGGATTCTGGAAACTTGTAGAGGTTTATTCCAGAATTAATATAAAATAAATAAATTATTTATATAGTTCATTTATGTTCTGGAAATTTCTAATAAGTTTTGGGTGAATTTGGGATTTTTGCCAGTTTTGGCCAAGGAGAACCCTGCATAGAGGAGGATGCAAAAGGGTGGTACAACCCAAATAAAAAATGGTTCTGGAGATTGATATAGGAAGGTATTCCTGTTACTGACCTATAGGAACTCACAGAGATCATTTTGAGTTTACAGAGCCTATTTTGCATCAATTTCAATAAAACTAGTTATTAAAAACTAGTAATCTAGCTAGGGTCTTAAAAAGACTATTAAATCATCTTAAATTCAATTCTGTGAAACCTGAGATTTGTAGAAGAGATAAATATGGGTTCTATGAATATGAAAATTTATTTCAATCCCTTTCCCATCATGAAATATTCATTACAACACTCATATTCACTCGATTCCCCCATACACTGATAAAATTGGATCTTTTAATGAAACTGAGATGATATTATTCAGGTTCTGAGATATATCAACCTGATAAATGTAATTTTAAGAATATAATGACACTACAGAACAGAAATAACATTATTTACTGACCATTACAAGAGGCTTCCAAAATTAAGGGGCAGGAGGCCCGAATCTTGACCAGCAAGGGGCTGTGAGCATAGATGAAGCATGGGATTCACTGGAGCTAGACCTGAAATTGATGGAGGCTATAATAAATTATGGAATAAGATTCAATTGCTGACATTAGTGCTCCATAAACCTACAATAGATAGAAAGGGAGATGGAAGAGAAGGGAGGAGGGATTTGGGGATCATCACCCAATGGTCCGAGGCACAATGCTCAGAGAGTATGCTCACATAACATAACCACAATGTAAAATCATCCAAACTGATTCAATGGGGTCGAATTAACCTTTAATAGAGTCTTGAGTGACCTTCTTAGCAAGTGAGGATCCAAGGTTACCTGTGAGAGCAAGTCAACCCTCAACAAACCCTAACCCTAGCCACATAGGTGCCTCCTTTGGGGAATTTAGAAAGTAGGACCATGTGAAATTATTTCCAAGTTCACATCCTCCTTCATAATTAGAAATTGCACCCTCTCTAATTCAAAAGTTGCTTCTTTTGAGTTATGACACCTTTTTTTCTTTTCCGGTCTCATAAGGAAACTGTTCTTTCCTTTGAAAACTTTCCTCCTTTTCTCTGACTGCTTTTCTAAGCTCCATAAGAGGCAACTACACCCTCCTTTGAAAAACTTGCCTGCTTTATCCTTGACTATTTTTTTCCTACTTTTTGGTACTTTCCTCTTTGTTTCCTATGACAGTTTTTTTCATAGTGTTTCCTCCTTCCTTCCTTGGCTAGTAGACTTTCCCAATGCGCTCCACCTAACTAGGCAGCTTATTTACACCTCATTAATTAAAAATAATAATTAAAATGGAAAATAAAACTTAGATACATGCCTTAGTTAATTAATCATTACAAAATTTTCGTAGGGAGCATGATTAATGTCAAATTGAGCCCCTCCTAGGAGTCCAGTATGGTTAACACTTTAATGGCCAATTTTAGGGGACATGATAGTCCTCCCCTCCCAAATCTGCTTGTCCTCAAGTAGAAGCACCATAGAATTCTGCAAATTTTTCCACCATGTTTCTGTTGCACCATTCTGATCATAGTCATTTCTTTGATGTCACTTCCTTTAGAAAAATTGCCAACCCAGTTAAAGTAATTGAGTATAATTCCTGGATCCCACTACCTCCTCTGCAAGGACCCTAATTTTTCTGCCACCTTTTGAACTCTGTCATTCCTAAGAATGCCTGGATCCCATGGTTTTATCTATTGATGTATTTGTAACTTCAGAATGTATTTTTTTATGTATCTTATATATTGTAACCCGATGTTTATTCCAGGATGTTTCTATTATGTATTTGAGTCATGTTGTCATGCCCTGATGTTCCAATCGGGAGGATTAATAATGTAAACAAGTCTTGTTAAGTCATTGTGAAAGTCCCCATAGTTTCGGGGCACTAGAGTTATTATACACTCATTAAGGTGTAGGCTCTAGTAAGTAATTGTTAAGTTGGGCCGACATGATTGAGTGCACTTCAAGTGAACGGAAGAATATAAATAGAGAGTGAGACTCTCTATTTATAACACACATCATTCACTCACTCAAGTGTGGCACACTAGTGAAGAAGGAAATATTGGGACTAGATAGAAGAAGAAGACTACTACTGTTTTGGGAGATATCTTACTGTTTTGGTGCTGATTCTATCTCTAAGGAAGTTGCAGGGTTTTCTCCTTTATGGTTTCCCCGAGGAAAAACTCTTTGTGTCTCTTGTCTCTTATGACGTGCTTATGTTTTATTGCTGTGCTTGTTATTCTCTCAGTGAAAAGATCCTAAGATCATAATGCTAGCTTATTTGATGAAAAACTAACATGGTATCAGAGCTAACCTGAGAAGAAGGAATTGTGCAGCTATAGAAGCTAGGGCTTCTTAATTTTTGGGTCTCTCTCCACAATCTATCAGCAAAAGTATGCTAGGATGACTCTCCATTGAAGGGTGCATCTTTCTGTCGAAGCAAAATTCGATTCTGAGCATTTTTAGTTTTCGATGTGGAAATTAGGGCTTTCTACAGAAGAGGAATTTTTGAGTGAGACCAATATAGGATTGTTCTCCTCATCAAAACCGAATTTTAGAGACCTTGATCAAGAAATTTGGTTGGATGAAACTCCGGGAAAGTTAAACCCTAGTTTGACCCTGAGCTAGAAAAAACCCTAAATACTAAAACTGATAAGTTTTGGTACAGTCACTATATTCTAAGGTTGGCGAAGTCTCAAAATATGAAAATTGCAGGGGCCAAATATCAAATCTTTATGAACACTGTGTCCAAACATCAGCCTCATATTTTCTATATTCTGGGAGATATGATCCCTCCAAGTTAGGGTTCCAGCCTCTTCCAGAATTCATCCTTAAACAGGACACCTGGGGAGAATTGCAATCTCTTGGGCTACAGAGGTCCAAATTAAATTCCTAAAGATGTTACAGAAATTCCACGGACTGTACTTGCAGTGTTCCGAAGATCAGACTCAGAAGATGAACCAGTGACACGTGGAATTCCGTACAACTTCACTGTTCTGAACAGTCCTGTAATAGGTCACCTTGGGAAAAGGATCATAAATAAAAAATGGTAAAACCGATTATGATGAAACATATGGTGTTGGATTAGGGACATACGAGGTTATCTCAGTACGAAATTTCAGACACAGAGGAGCTGTAATTTCAGAGATATGATAGAAATAGTAATAGACATTTCTGCAGAAGAAATTGGAAAATTAGGGCTTCGTGTTCCGGGAGCTTCCCTCCACTGTTTTCAGAGAAGGAGTACATTAGACAGCTCCATTTGAAGAGATCTATCTATTTATCCAATAATATATGAAAGATTCCAAGTTTTTAAAATTATGGTTTCTATGGCAAACCCTAGATCAGTCAGCTCCGGAACCAAGACGGACACCTCAAATCGGTAAGATCTAATCCTTTGCTATTTTCATTTGAGGTTCTCATTTCAAAGTGATCTATCACAACAGCTTGATGATAATATTGGTGAAGTTGAAAAATTCCAAGGATAGAAGTATTTGATCTCTCTGAAGAAAATGGATTGGACACCTACATGAGTATAGAGGTTCCAGTTTCAGAGGGAGACGAGAAGAACTTGGTCAAGGCCAAAGAAGACATCATGCTCATGCTGCAGAGGATGATGAACCATCCAGAAAGAGATCCAGATATGAAAGTGAAGATTCTTCAAGCGAGATTGAATATGTTCTGATATCAGCTCTCATAGGTAACATTACTCATGGAAGTGATGATTGGCTTATAGACAGTGGGGCTTCCAAACATATGACGGGATTCAAGGAATCCTTTGTAAGACTGTCAGAACATGAATCACCTCACAAGGTGAAACTAGGAGATGACTACCAATATCCAATAAAAGGTAGTGGGGAATATTCATACAACCTAGACTCTGGTAAGTCTCTAACAATGAAAGAAGTATTGTTTTTTCTAGGACTGAAGAAGAACCTTCTATCCATTTCAGCATTGGATGCAAAAGGAATGTGGATGGCATTCATAGATGGTCAAGTCATCATATGGCCAAAAGGAAAGACTATCGATGATGCGGTAGTGATTGGAGAACAAGAAGGAGGCTTGTACAAATTGAAGGGTCATCTAGAACAAGCCTTGATCCATGACATAGTAGAGCCAAATGAGCTTTGGAATAGAAGGCTTGCACATGTGCATTATAGAGCACTACCTATTGCAAGCAAAGCTGTTGAAGGTCTTCCAGAATTTCAAGCTATTTGAAGGGAAGAACAAAAATCAGAATATGACCTAAAGAAACCAGTTGAAGAATGTGAAGATCTAGAATGCAGAGACCATGCAAATCAAGAACAACTTGAAGCGGTAAAATAAAAAGTGAATAATGCAGAAGTGGTGATGGCCACCTTGAATAGCCTCCCAGGATCATGGGATTCATTCATACAAGGAATGTATGCCAGAAGGAAGTAGTTACTTTCAGTAGAATCTGAAAAGAAGAAGAAGCTCGATTCATAAGAAGAGAAGGGAAGATGGAAGAAACTAAATATCAAGCTCTCATCATCCAAAGAAGATCCCTCAAGCAATGAGGATAATGAAGAAATCAACTCTTGAAGAACCTCTTATCCACCTTAGCATTTGGATAAGAAACGATGCGATTATGAATGAAGAAGACGATGAAGCTAAAGGCTCAAGAAGGAGTCTACCCTAGAAACAAATAAAGATAAGTATTCAATTGTCATTTCATGATATTCTTTTGTTATGCATTTGTTTATATTCAGTTGATGTATTATGCATGATAGGATGTTTGCATTAACGACAGTATACTACTAATATGCATGTGATAGGTAAGTAGCTCATGGAGCTATACAAATTCTCCATTGCTACTTATCTAGAATGAAACCTCTTTGCTGACATATTGGATTAGTGCACAATCTCAATGTTGTCCTGGTAGAGATGGAAGGCATCTAGAAAGTTTCAGTGAGATATGGATGAATGTTGTATTGGCTAAAGTAGTTGCATGATCATATATTTATGCATAAGAATTTTCCAGTATGAATATTCCTTATGAAATATTTCTAACCATACAAATGCATTTGACTTGTAGGAAAGATCGCATACATAATAGCCCTACAAGCAAAGAAGAATGAAGACTTGTTCCGAAGAACAAGTGACGACAGTTAAAAGACAAAGAATAATATGACGAGTGCAGTGACACCATTGATGCAGAACCTTCTAGCCACCAAGAAGAAAGGGAAGACCAGTTCAAGAAGAATGATGTCAGGGCATAGTATCGAGACCTGAAGAGAAGTTCATAGTCCCATCATGCAGTAGATGGAAACATCGTGGGATACAAATCAAGATTCGTAGCACGAGGCTTCTCACGAAAAGAAGGCATAGACTACAAAGAAACATTTACAACTAATACAAGTGAAGTCACATGACATGCATAATCATGTGTACAAATGAAAGAAGGCTTTGTATGAATTCAGAAGACACCCATGGGATAACACATACATGATGAGCTTGATGAATATCTTAACCTTTGCTACAAGGTTGATAGAGGATGACAAGCTCATAGATGGGTGCAAGATGAACTTTTGAAGAAGTTCAAGATAGAGGATCTTAGTATCCAATGATCCTAGATGGATACTACTTGTCACTTCAGTACAGAATGTTTCAGTGCATAGAGTACAGAACACAGAGGGAGTAAGATGCTTCACTTCAGAGGGAGTGACTATAGAATATCCTGAGGATCGACATGGTACGACAGGATGGACAGATTACT
>LPNX011090873.1:56955-67665 GCA_001517045.1 Pseudotsuga menziesii | reverse complement strand
GATTCCAACCTTTGCTTCAAGGTTGAAGGCAGAAGACCAGTGATGTTCCTGTTATGTGTCGATGCACTATTGTTCTAGGTATGGAGGTGTGGCAGAGTGCAAATGGAATCTTCCTTGGACAAGGGAAGTATGCAGTAGAGATCCTGAATAGGTTCAAGATGATGGACTGCATGACCACACCTGTGGCATCGAACCTGAAGCTATTAAGTGATGCTTCATCAGAGACGGTTGATGCCACGATGTATCGTCAGATGATTGGGTCATTGATGTACCTGACGAACATGAGACCAGACATTTTCTTTGCTGTGAACACCTTGAGCCAGTACTTGACAGATTCGAGAAGTGTTCACTTGACTGCTGCAAGGCATATTATGAGGTACCTGAAGGGTACAATTGACTATGGGCTCAAGTACGATGCGAATCAAAAGATTAACCTAGAAGGTTATGTTGATTCAGATTGGGCAGGTAGTGCCATCGATAAGAAAAGTACTTCAGGATGTTGGTTCAGTATGGGATCAGGTGTGATCTCTTGGTTTAGCAGGAATCAATCCTGTGTGGCACTGAGTACAGCTGAAGCAGAGTATGTCGCAGCTTGTTTAGCTAGTTGTGAGGTAGTATGGCTATGGAAGCTACTGTCTGATATATTTGATCTCCAGTTAGATGCTACTTGTATAAATTGTGACAACTAGAGTTGCATGAAGTTGTCAGAGAATCCAGTGTTCCATGACAAGTCGAAGCATATCGAGATCAAGTATCACTATATCAGGGATATGGTGCAGAGAGGAGCAGTGAAGCTCCAGTATATTGCAATGGAGGAACAGATAGCTGATGTATTGATGAAGCCATTGGCTAGGCTAAAGTTCGAGTACTTCAGGGAGAGACTTGGTGTTCTCCAGATCGAGGTTCCCTCCAAGAGAAAGTGATGAGACCCATAGCCATTCTGACATGGTGAGAGGATTGGTTCCTTCCATGGTCGGATGTAAGGGC
Source organism: Pseudotsuga menziesii (assembly GCA_001517045.1). NCBI lineage: Eukaryota > Viridiplantae > Streptophyta > Pinopsida > Pinales > Pinaceae > Pseudotsuga > Pseudotsuga menziesii. The sequence continues at coordinate 66,678 of LPNX011090873.1, read as the reverse complement.
TGAGCCATTCTGTCATGGTGATAGGGTTGCTCCCTTCCATGTCAAATATGAGTGTTGGCCATTCTGTCGAGTAGGATAGATGTAAGGGAAATCGCCATTCTAGGAATGGAGGCACCTGGTCAGTTACCAGGAACACTCATTGTAGGACTGAGTATCCATTTTGATGTGATAGAGGGATGTGTTCCCACTTGATCAAATGTAAGGGCTGAACCATTCTGTTCATGGCTAAAGGATATAGTTCCTTCCATGTTAGATGTGAGTGTTGGCCATTTCGACGAGCAGGTCGGATGTAAGGGAAACTGCCATTCTCTAGGAGAATGGAGGCGCCTGGTCAGTTACCAGATATCTCAGTCGAGGAGGACTAGGGGCCATTCTTATATAACGGTAGGATTGGTTCCTACAAGATCAGATGTGAGTGCAAGTCCTTCCATCACTATGATAGGATGTGTTCTTGTCTGGATGGATGTAAGTGCAGAGCCAGTCTTCGCATCATGTGTTGATCAGACGTAAGTGCTGAGCCAGTCTTCGCATCATGTGTTGATCAGATGTAAGTGCTGTGCCATTCTTCGTATCATGTGTTGATTAGATGTAAGTGCAGTATTTATCTTCGCATCATGTGTTGATCAGATAGAGATGATTGAGCCAGTCTTTGCATCATGTGTTGATCAGATGTAAGTGCTAGGCCTTTCTGACGAGTAGGTCAGATGTAAGTGCTGGGCGTGCCTTTCTGACGAGTAGGTCAGATATAAGTGCAGTATCTATCTTTGCATCATGTGTTGATCAGATAGAAATGATAAGCCATTCTTCACATCATGTGTTGATCATATGTAAGTGCTGGAAAAGACCTACATGGAGGCTAGGCCTACAACCAGCATGAAAAAGGGCTAGCTCTGTATAACTTCCTATGACGAGAAGAATCATGAGATAGCACCAGTGATGATCCAAATCAAGTGATGATCAATATCCAGTAATGATGATCCAGCAGTGATGATCCAGATCGAGTGATGATCCAGATATAGTCCAGTGATGATGATCCAGATCGAGAGATGATCCAGATCCAGCGATGATGTTCTATGATGATCCAAATTGATAGATGATCCAGATCTGATAATGAAGATGACTTGAAGATGCAGATGACTTGAAGATGCAGATGACTTGAAGATGAATATGTGAAGACAAAGATGATCCATTGGATACAGAGAAGAAGACCAATGCTGAAAATTGTGTCGAAAGAATACCTTCCTAGTTAAGAGGGAGTGTTGATGTATTTTTAACTTCAGAATGTATACTTCTATGTATCTTATATATTGTAACCTGATGTTTATTCTGGGATGTTTCTATTATGTATTTGATTCATTTTTTCATGCCCCGATGTTCCGATCGGGAGGATTAATAATGTAAACAAGTCTTGTCAAGTCATTGTTAAAGTCCCCACAGTTTCCGGGCACTAGAGTTATTATACACTCATTAAAGTGTAGGCTCTAGTAAGTAATTGTTAAGTTGGGCCGACATGATTGAGTGCACTTCAAGTGAACGGAATAATATAAATAGAGAGTGAGACTCTCTATTTATAACACACATAATTCACTCACTCAAGTGTGGTGCACTAGTGAAGAAGGAAATACTGGGACTAGACAAAATAAGAATACTACTGTTGTTTTGGGAGATCTCTTAATGTTTTGGTGCTGATTCTATCTCTAAGGAAGTTGCGGGGTTTTCTCCTTTATGGTTTCCTTGAGGAAAAACTCTTTGTGTCTCTTGTCTCTTGTGATGTGCTTATGTTTTAATGTTGTGCTTGTTATTCTCTCAGTGAAAAGATCCTAAGATCTTAATGCTAGCTTATTTGATGAAAAACTAACATTATCTGCCTCCTTCCACCCATCAATAAAAAAAACAAAATTTTATCATTGTAGAGGAGGAAAATGAGGTTATGAAAATCATACCACCATACTGGGAGCTCATCTCTCCCCATGCCAAACTGAACATTTTTTAAACTCTCCCACCAAACATGGAATTCCTCATCTGCTATCTTTGTTCGGGTGCAAGACCTCAACATTATGCTACTTGTTCCACCAAACTGACTCAAGTGGAACCTCGATTCATAGCCATGCATGATGAAGACATCAAATAGATGCCTCTGATGTTTCATGTACACATAGAAAGGTAATGGTGAAATTTTCATACAACATGGATGAACCATTAAGTCATCAATGGAATATGTGGGAGCCTTCTGCTCCTCATGTGGCATCAATAGGAAAAATCACTTCACCCAATTTTCATCCCTTTGTGTGCCTGCTGAACTAGAAGTGTGGACTGATTTATAGTAAAACAAACCTCTGAAAAATGTGCCCACCAAATGTGTGGATGCATCAAACCCATCATGGGCTGGTCCAACAAAAGGTATATCTTCTGACTCCTCACTGAAAATAGGACTCCTTCCATGATAAATTCATCCTTCCTCGAGAAATGGGCATGTGCTTGGAACTCATCATCTGCATCCCAAAATTCCTTAAGCACAAAGAATTTAGAATGTGCCTCATGTGCATGTGTATGGTAGGTATCCAATGGCTGCAAATTAAGTCTTTGTGGCTTCCCACATGTCATGACAATGCCATTCACACCAAAGAACATATTGCAGAAATTAAACTCTTTACCTCCCACATCCTTTATTCCCAAGGTGTCTCTATCCACCTAATCAATTGATGAACAAGGAATTTTCTTTTCTGATCCATATGGTATGTGATCATCCACCTACTCTGGATCAGATTCTACCATCCATAAGGATTTTTCAGAATGTATCTCTTCCCAAGCATATGTATCAGACAACCCTTCACTGGTGCAAGAAATTCTAGTACATCTTTTATCCTCTATTTCTGTGATAATTTTAGTTACCCAATCCCTGAATAGATGATCATGTTTTCTTGTTGATTCACTTGAAATTTCCTCAACCATATTTCTCATAGATAAGAACTCCTTTATGCCCTTCTGCATACCAACAGGTGCTTGGCCAAAATAATCTTCATCAGGGATCTTTACAAACACTTGCAAATCTGCTCCTCCCTCATGGTTGTCCTCCACATGAGGTCCCTCAATTATACCCAAAACATTTTCTTCAATGAAACATGAAAGGTGTGACATTTTCAAATCATTTTGAAGTTGATATATCTACAACTTTGAATCTCTAAGGGATATTTGTGTGCTCTTCAATAAGCCAATAGTGATCTCTAACTTATTGGTGATCCTTTCTACTTCTTCTTCTTCCTTCTTGACTACATAGTGATACATTTCAACCATTATGAGGAGATGGTCTGTGTCAGACAGTAGGTTCATATAGCTCTCCTTCATCTTGTCCATTCCTTCTTTCAGTGCTATGCACTCCTCCAGTAAGGTTTTTCCTTCCATTTCTCCTCTAGAAGCATTGCAACAACATCTAGCCACCAAGGCATTGATGTCAACAAGGTTTTTCAAGGCTGCCTTAAGCTTTTCTCTGTCCTCCTTAAGTGGTCCACTCAAATCATGTGGCTCACAAAGAGATCCTGGACCAAGGTTTCTTCCTCTAATAGCTGACATGTAATATTACTTTTCTTGTGGCATGGATCCACAACACAAAACTCATTCTCATCAAACAACTCAGCCTTTGAATTTTCTGCAAAATGACTTCCATGGTGTGAAGTAGAGGGTATCTCTGAAGGCTGGAATGACATATGATATTTACAAGAATCAGAAAGAATATCATGCCTTGGAATTTCAGCTTCATCATGCTTCAAGAGATTCCAAAATTCTGAACTGTGCTCATCTCTCTGCATCAAATTTTTCTCCTTCAACTTTACTAGTTCACACATGACTAGTGGGGGCTTGTCTTCCACTTCATTGGGAAGTTTTGATGATGTCTTTTCCTTCCCCCATGCATCATATAGTTGTGGGTGTACATGGATGATGAAAAAATCAGACATGTTACTGTCCATGTTTTTTACCTTATCATCTTTTTGAAGGGATACTAAGGTGGCCTGCTCCTCCACCAATTTTCCTAGTTCACACCTGAGTAGTGTGGCCTTGTTTTCTTCTTCACTCTGTGGCTCAGGATGTGACTGTAAATCTAATTTTTGTACCTCTTTTGGATCTGATCCAAAATATGTCTCACCACCCATACATGAGCGAAAACCTTGAGCAGTGATCTGGAGATCACCCGCCCAAAAACTTGAAGTGCCTTCATCTTCAACTCCTTCACCTATGCAACCACCTTGTGCTGATTTGCACTTCACCTCATGGATCTTTTCTTTTCCTTGATCACTTGAATAAATAAGTGAATCGTGTCCTTTTTCTAGGATTGAGAATGGATTTGGGACCTTGTCCTCCTCTTCATCCTTCCCATCCAGATTGTTTGGACCAACCGACCCTTCTTCTTTTTCCTCATCAATACTTCCATTAGAAGCACTACATGTTTCTTCCTCTGGAAAGTTTATGACCTTCTCCTTTGAAGGGTGGTTTGTCAGTGGCTCTTTATTTTCCAAGAAAGTTGATGAAACTTCATTCTCTAGAATATTACTCCTGTCACCACTTTTGGAAGATCTACTAAAATAAAACCCAAACTATCTCATAATACTTGGACCAACATATGTCTTTGATGCATCTTCTCTTTTGGATTTTCTTTCTTCTTCCTTACTCACATAGTTGGAACAACTGGGTTCCTCTATAGATGATTTGCTGGCATTGAAAGAATTCTCATCCAAATCCTTGGGATCAAATCCAAATCTGAAATAAAAATAATCTTTGAAAGGAATAAATTTACAAATATTTTCCCCCAATGCAAGATACTCTTTGTAGTGCCGGGGCAAGTTTTCACTTGCATCTATCATCTTTGCTCAATCCTTTTTAGGATTAGCCATTGATGGTTCAACCATTCTGTATTCATACTCCTCATTTTCACAAAAGTAAACATCATGGTCTCTTGACATTTGCAATCCATCATTAACATAGATCACCTCTTCTGCTTCAATCACTGGTAGCAACCTCATGGTTGCAATTTTGACTTACTGATCTGCAATGTTAATCAACAGAGAGCCTTCTTTCCATAAGGGTGGAGGAAAGTGCTCTAATACCACTGTAATGTACCAATTCTGGTGTACAGACCTGAACACTCTCCAATTCTGTTAATTATATTAAAATTTCTGAACTTGAATTAATTTACACAATGACTTCTTTAACTAGGCAAATAAGGGGTTTATTCTAGGAAATTTTGTAGACAAAAGGAGTCAGCAGCAGGCAGAAACCAAAGAAAATCATACATTGAATTTCCTCTCCCCTAAAAAATTTATATCTGTTTCCATTTAGGGTTCAGAGTCCACACCGCGGAAACGTACTACCATGCTTCTGGGCAGCCAAACCGTGCAACCAAGGAGAGTAGTTCGGTCTGTTTCAACCAGGGGATTATAGAAACTTGAAGAGTTTTATTACAGAATTAATACAACATAAATAAATTATTTATATAGTTCATTTATGTTCTGTAAATTTCTAATAAGTTTTGGGTGAATTTGGGATTTTTGGCAGTTTTGGCCAAGAAGAACCCTGCACAGAGGAGGATGCAAAAGGGTGGTACAACCCAAAAAAAAAATGGTTTTGGAGATTGATATAGGAATTTAGTCCTGTTACTGACCTACAGGAACTGACATATCTCATTTTGAGTTTACAAAGCCTATTTTGCATCAATTTCAATAAAACTAGTTATTAAAAACTAGTAATCTACCTAGGGTCTTAAAAAGACTATTAAATCATCTTAAATTCAATTATGTGAAACCTGAGATTTATAAAAGAGATAAATATGGGTTATATGAACATGAAAATTTATTTCAATCCCTTTCCCATCATGAAATATTCATTACAACACTCATATTCACTCAATTCCCCCATACACTGATAAAATGGGATCTTTTAATGAAACTGAGATGATATTCTTTAGAGTTTGAGATATATTAACCTGATAAATGTAATGTTCAAAATATACTAACACTAAAGAACAGAAATAACATTATTTACTGACCATTACAAGAGGCTTCCAAAATTAAGGGGCAGGAGGCCCGAATCTTGACTAGCAAGGGGCTGTGAGCATAGGTGAAGCATGGGCTTCACTAGAGCTCGACTTGAAATTGATGGAGGCTGTAATAAATTATATAATAAGCTTCAATGGCTGACATTAGTGCTCCATAAACCTGAAATATATAGAAAGGGAGATGGAAGAGAAGAGAGGAGGGATTTGGGGATCATCACCCAATGGTCTGAGGCACAACGCTTAGAGAGTATGCTCACATAGCATAACCACAATGTAAAATCATCCAAAATGATTCAATGGGGTCAAATTAACCTTTAATAGAGTGTTGAGTGACCTTCTTAGCAAGTGAGAATCCAAGGTTACCTGTGAGAGCAAGTCAGCCCTCAACAAAACCTAACCCTAGCCACATAGGTGCCTCCTTTGGGGAATTTAGCAAGTAGGACCATGTGAAATTATTTCCAAGTTCACATCCTCAATGTTCATAATTATAAATTGCACCCTCTCTAAGTCAAAAGTGCTTATTTTGAGTTATGACACCTTTTTTGCTTTTCCGGACTCATAAGGAAACTGTTCTTTCCTTTGAAAACTTTCCTACTTTTCTCTGACTGTTTTTCTGAGCTCCATAAGAGGCAACTGCACCCTCATTTGAAAAACTTGCCTGATTTATCCTTGACTATTTTTTTCCTACTTTTTGGTACTTTCCTCTTTGTTTCTTATGACAGCTTTTTTCATAGTGTTTCCTCTTTCCTTCCTTGGCTAGTAGACTTGCCCAATGCACCCCACCTAACTAGGCAGCTTATTTACACCTCATTAATTAGCAATAATAATTAAAATGGAAAATAAAAGTTAGATACATGCCTTACTTAATTAATCATTACAAAATTTCCATAGGGAGCATGATTAATGTCAAATTGAGCCCCTCCTAGGAGTCCAATATGGTTAACACTTTAATGGCCAATTTTAGGGGACATGACATGAGGTGGCATAGGTAGCTGCATGAGATCCGATGAATGAGGATCATATTTTGTATAATCCACAAAGATATAATGCAGATCCGCACTAGTTCTAGAATGGACGGTTAGGAAGCATCTCGCACAAGATCCGACGTTTAGGAAGCATTCTGCGAAAGATAGGTGGAAAATCCAAAGTTTCGCAAAAGATCAAGATCAGACAGTCAGGGGTAAATCTGCAAGGAGATCAACGGTCCAAGAAAATGTGGAAACAAAGCTGTAGAAGAAAATTGTGGAAGTCCAAAATAGGAAATTTTGATTCTGCATCCCTCAATCTTCAATATCAATGGTTAGGAAAGAATCCATAAAATATCGATTGTACAGAAGAAAAATTGCAGAAAACAGCTTGTGGAAAGCCAAAATTTTACATTTCTGCATCTCGCATCCCACATCCCACATCTCGCAATATGGAAAGATTGGACAGCTAAAGTTAGTTCCACTAAAACAAATCAACAGTGTGGAAGGAAAATTGTGGAAAGAAGCTTAAGGAAAGGAACTTGTGGAAAGGAGCCTGTAGAGAGAAGCTTGCAGAAAGGAGTTTGTGGAAAGGAAAAAGTGGACACTCGACATCATGCATCCCGCAATTTGGATATTGACAGTTAGGAAAACAACCCATGAAGATCAACGATGGGGAATCGTTGATGAGGAAATATTGGTGCAAAAAGGCGATTTTGAGGCTGAAATCGATGGTCTATATTGAATTAGAGATAAGATCAATGACTCTGATTAGATCAAGAATTTGATCCTAGGTAAGAAGTTTCGCAATGCAGAAGCACCTGCAAACGTTGGACAGAGGTGTGGAAAGGGTTTCCAAGCTGTGGAAACGATTTCTGAGGTGCATGATCAATGGAAAAATGTGAAAGGATGTTCTAGAAGGTGTGATCTTCATATCTGAAAGGGCACAATAGTGAAAGGTGTGTTTTCTTATTTTGAAGAGAAGCAACTATTGAAACAAGCTTAAACACTGATAAGTATTTAAGCAATGTCCTAAGTAAGAAGGAAGACGTCTCTGTAGTTCGAATTGCATGATCAGAATCATAGACCAATGGGTGTTACAGAATTATGCGGGAGATAAATCATGAGAAACATATCAGAGTGGTAGGGAGGTGCTAGGGAAGGCCACAGGTGTGTAGGGGGTCGAAGCCTCCTTCCAGTCGTAGCTGGAGAACAGGTTGGTGTAATAGCATCCTTGTGTGTTGTAGCAGGCAGAAAACCATAAGGGTGTTGTAGCATCCTAGTCTGTAGTTACAGACAAAATATAGGGTTTGTTTTTCATCCTTTATGTTGCAGAAAATAAACAATTTTGTAAATTCATCTTATTAATGAGTTTGTGTTGGTGGTTTTCTCTTCTGAGGTTTCCATGATAAAATTGTGTCTTGATTGTTGATTTTGTGTATTTTAAAGTAAAAAATGACAATACTGATTCACCCCCCCTCTCAGTATTGTGGGATAAACCAACAAAAGTGTGTGGGTAAACAGAGTTATAAAACCTCAATCTAGGTTTATACCAGCCATCAAACAAGCAATAACATTAATTCCTGGCATACTCCAGTAGTTGAAAGGTGAGTAAATTGAATTATTGTTAGGTCTGTGGGCATAGATCGAGTGAGAGAAGCAAACATGGGATTTTTTTAGGATAAAAGTGGTGGAAAGAGTATATCTAGGTACATTTTTGGAAATCTTGGGCTCATGAAAAACCCTAGATCAAAGGCCCGGGCACATGTAAGTTCAGTTCTGGGAACATTAAAAAATTAAATATGTGGTTGTTGTTTTGAGATAAACCATAATTATGTTATCATAATTTAAATTTGAAAAAAATATGAATTCTTAAACAGTTTTAAGAGTACTATAAAGAGATGAAGAATCACAATGACAATAAAATGCCAGATATTTCAACCAAAAATGATGATATACTTTGAAGAAGAGAAGTAAATCTTAGAAACAAATAGTTTGGTGTTGAACATCATAAAACCCAAAAAATAAGTATGTTGAATAGAAGCATCCGTGAAAATGTATGGATTCCAATTTGGGCCAAATCCAAGCTAGTATGGGTTCTTCTCTTATCCCAAACAGTTTTTTTCTAGAATGCTTGAAAATATAAATAACACACTTCACAAAATCCCCTGCTCGAATTCCTAAGAGCCTTTTTTGTAGCCAATTTAGATATTAGAGGAATCCAAGAAAAGAGGAGTTACTATCCTCAATGATTGATATTTATGAGTGGGAGTTACTAAACACTAAATGATCTAATGAGAGAGAGGGACATAAATGTGAGAATTCCTAACAACAGTTGTTAATGTGAGCATTTCTAATGATAATCATTATTGTGAGCATGTTCTATCATGAGTTATAATATACATAAATGCATTTATTCTACATGTACTTCCTCCTCCTCCTAAGATCCATATTATTTCATGTTTTTTATTCCCATGTATACACATTACATTGGAAACTACATATCTAAATGCAACAATGTATTAAAAAATATAATTAGAATGAATGTGCATTTTTTTGTATAATTAAGTTTTCGAAAGAATAAATTTACCATGTCAACAAGTTCATCACCCCATCATAAGCCTTAGCCAGTCACATGAAATATAAACTAAGTTAATAACGTATACTCAATGATTATTCTTGGTATTACAATGAAATTACATCAAATATATA
>LPNX011090873.1:20790-45317 GCA_001517045.1 Pseudotsuga menziesii | reverse complement strand
GCCACATCTTTGCTACTTCATCTTAAATACATGGTAAAATTGGCATTTTGATACCATGAGCTGATTTGAATTAGGTTTGGTGCTATCACAAAGTTATATTCATGAGTTTTGTTGAGTGATTGAGAGCCATATAAATTTGATATCTGTATTTATGTAGCAACATTCTAAACAGATCTATGCTATATTCTTCTCTATGGAGAAATGGGCCAGCTGTTACAAGTGAAATGTTTGTGAAAATTTGAGAATCATTGAATGCTTCATATGTTAAGTTTGGGGGAGATGGCTACTTTCCAACTAAGATAGCAACTCTTCTTTTGCATGAGGACATGAAAAATTATTCAGTTTGGGGGAGGAGCTACTATGCTTGTTGGTTTTCCATTCACGTTCATATTTCTCATGCATATTGTTCCTCACATAAAATGTTGAATTTGAATTGAGCATATCTCACAAACCACGAATTGGAACCTCATGAAATATGTACAGGGAATGTATAACAACATGATGAGCAACTGTGGAAAGTTTCAGCTCAATCCAGTGCACGGTTTTTGAGAAAATAACCATCATCACCTACAGCCAAATTCGCCGCTAAATTTAACACTATTCCGCCAAAATCTTCGCTAAAAAATTTGCCAAATTATCTGCTAAAATAAGTTGTGACTCCGCCAATTTCTACAAAAGAGCTGCGAATCCACCAAACTTTCTGCTAAATCCTCCTCTAAGTGACTCTGCCAATTTCTGTTAAACTCTCCATTTCTTCTAGCTGTAGCTGTGCAAATGGTAAAATGAAGGAACAAGTGAATGAATTTTTCTAGTTGGATGCTACACAGGTATTGGGTTGCATGAGGACATGCAACAAGTTTGGTTTGGGGGAGATGTTGGGCCCTGGAATTGTCCATTTTTCCATCACTTATCAACATATCTTTCATCCATTTTCTTACCATTATTGTCCATTTATCATTCCATTTTCCATCCATTTGTTGTAGCTGTGCGTAAAATAACATGCTACTCTCATTGATGTTTTAAGTGGTTAATATTGATTATTTTCCTTTATCTTTGATGAATTAAATACTATTATGCATAATTTTACTAATGATGGTTTGTGGAGTGAGTTTTCACGTACAGGACGCTCATAGCCAGCTGTTACAGCCTTAACCGAAAATGCATGCCACATAAGAACACCTTGATTCGTGTTTTGATTTTCGGGCATATGGAAACGAATATCAAAACTCCAAGACATGGGTTTTGTGCATAACATCCTCATTTACCTGAATTTTGAGGAAATCACAAAACAAAGCTACGGTTTGCGATATACAGGTGGTTATTCGAGAGGGTATTTTCCAGATTTGGTGTTGCGGTTGGTTCCAAAGTTGCCAACAGTTACAGCCGTGTTCCAGCTGTTGCAAATCACAAGTTGGGGGTTCAGTTCTTCATTTCCATGAGATAATTTTATGTATAAATATGTAATCAATGTCATTGAGAATAGGATTAGGCAGGATAGGAGATGGATGATAAGAGATGTAGGAATAGGAGAGAATACAATGTTATGATGTAGGATTTGATCCAGATCTATTGTAATCCTTCCATTATGATAATACATGCTGGTAGTTTCTTAATTCTGGAGTTGTAGACTTTCATTGTGGAGATCCAGCTCTACTAAGTGGATAAAGGGCCCTCTTACCTGAGCATATCCTAGTAGTGTTGATTGTAAGTGTTTTATTTTGTAGATCTGTTAATTTGTTAATTCATGCTTTCACTTATTAAATGTAAGTTTGTTATTGCATGCTTTCATTCATTGGATTTGTCATAATCATTGTGTTGATAATTCATTTGGTAAATCGTTGGCCAACATAGCACTTATTTTAGATGTACGCAATTAGATCTTGTTTCATGATAATTTATTTTGTTGAAGTATGATTAGATTTACAGTGTGATTTTATGAATAGGCTTAGGTTTGATTTATTTTCAAGCGAGTGTGATCTAGTCTACAAACATTTACGGTTGCATACCAATAGATAACAATGTCAGGTAGAAATTGTGCATGCATAGATCTTACATGATAACTTTGAAATAAAATATTTCCTTGGGTTGATAATTTATGTTTAGCACTCTGCATGTTAAGTTTTAATTAACTGGCATATAGTGTGCACGACACTAATTAAAAACATCATCAATGGCCTTCAAGGAACCCATTTGACAAAGCAGAAATATCATCAGCAAATTGGGTCTTTCAATGAATGATATCTTTCTGTTGAGTATCTTATTGCCTAGATTTTTCTAGTTTCTTAAAAATACAATTTTTTTAATGGATTCTTAGACAAGATAGCACACTCTTTTTCCTAGTATTATAATTTATTACAATGGAGAAAGTATGTCTCAAACACTTGCAATGACCATCCTTCAACCAACTAGTTGTAATAGGGAGATATCCTAGGAATTACACCTAGCCTCAACTGAAGTAAACAAGCCACTTACTCGAGCACATGGGAGTTATCTGTTATGTCAAATTTGTGCATAACTTGTGCATGGCCCCAACTACAATAGAAAACCTCCTTACACAAGAACACTAACTCACAAGAGGAAAACATATCTCTAGGGGATTTGAACTGATAGAAGAATCACAACATTCTACCAGGAGGCCCAAATTCAAGAAGATTATGGGATCCATATTATATAGAATATACATACTTACAAAAACTTTTGGAAATAAAGAATGTCCCTTTGACTACACAACCCTTCTTTATGATAAAGCAAGGGAGAAGGTTAAATCCTATAACATGAATGGGTAGGGGCACCAATAACATGTTTGTCTCAATTTTAGCTACAAATTTGTAGACATTTAATTAATACATAAAATAAGAGATAATTCAAAATAGATTAAAAACTAGATATTTGAACAATAATATGCTCCATAGCTCTAGGCTTTTGTTCATTAGGAAGGTTTATATGTATAAGCACTCCACCAAGGTTTAGTTTTCATTGTGTTGCACTCCATCTGAACAACATGTTATACAAAGCACTAAAAAGAAGGAAAGTCCAAAGCCAATTTGCAAAAATAGATACTCCTCAAAACTCGACAGGCTGGAATCTAAGCTTAAGGAGATCAATATTTGCAGAGCATTTCACCAAGCATATTTGTAAGAATCACTTCGAATAAAAAAACATGAATATGTTCCATAGGTTGCATTATTATAAGTTTGGATTCATCGTTATAAAGTGTTGGTTATCATTTACATATTAGATCATTATGTCTCTAATGTAGGGTTTGATTAAGAAATTGAAATTACTGAAAGCAGAAGTTGTGAAATGGGAAAATAATAAGAATGAAAATGTTGAAGTTCTAGCTATTAGATTTTTATCTTTTAAGCAATATGATCTTAGGATCTTATCTGAGAGAATAACAAGAACAACAATCAATCACAAGAGATAATGGACACAAATATTTTCCTCGGGGAAACCATAAAGGAGAAAACCCCACAACTTCCTCAGAGATAGAATGAGCACCAAAAGTAAAACCAAAGATACAAATATTATCTCCCGAAAGTAGTTGTCTCTCTCTCTCTTATCCCAGCTTCTTATCTCTATCACTCATGCACTACAACTGAGTGTGAGTGTCTGTTCTAAAATAGAGAGGCTCACTCTCTATTTATACTAGTTTCTGAATTGACATTAACTCACCAGGGTCGACTTCTCTAGGATATTCTAATAACCCTAGTGCCCCACAAATGCAGGGGATTTCCCCCCTAATCAACAAGGAGGGTTAACCTCTATGACATTACATGACTTGTTTACATTAATCATTCTCCCAATAGGAGTATCGAGGACCGACCAAATACAATATCTGAAATAAATAAGTGAATACATTCTGAAGTTACAAATACATCAACACTCCATCTTAACTAGGAAGGTATTATCTAGACACAATTCATCAGCACAAGTCTTCATCACTGGATCATCGCTGGATCATCATCTAGTATGGATCATCAATGGATCATCGTCAAAGCTAGATCATCACTGCTTCTGCTATCTCAAACAAATGGTGCTATCTCTCAATTCTAGTTGTCACGGAAAGTTCTATAGAGCCAACCCTCTACGTTAATATTCTGATTCACCTCATACTTGAGCCCATAATCAACTGTACCCTTCGGGTACCTTAGAATATGCTTTGCAGCAATTAGGTGAACATGTCTCAGATCTGTCAGGAACTGGCTCAATGTGTTCACAACAAAGCAAATTTCTGGTCTCATATTCGTTATGTACATCAAGGACCCAATCATCTGATGATACAGCATAGCATCAACCAATTCTGATGAAGCGTCACTCAATAGCTTTAGGTTCGATGCCATAGGTGTGGTCATGGCATTACAGTCCATCATCTTGAACCTCTTTAGGATCTCTACTGCATACTTCCCTTGTCCTAGGGATATTCCATCCCAATCCTGCCACACCTCCATGCCTAGAAAGTAATGCATCATACCCAAGTCTTTCATCTCGAACTCGGCATCAAGCTTCCTCTTTGTGTCCACAATCAACCCATGCTCACCTGTTACAAACAGTCCATCTACATATAGTAAGAGTATCACTGGGTTCCCTTCCTCAACCTTGTAGTAAAGGTTGCAATCCGCTTTACTCTTGGTAAATACCAAACTAGTCAGGAAGTTGCCAATTCTATTGTACCATGTCTTGTGTGCCTATTTTAAACCATACATATCTTTATTCAATTTGCACACATGAGTCTCCCTGGAATGTGTCTCAAAATCAAGTGGCTACTACACATACACTTCCTCTTCTACTAAACCATTGAAGAAGGAAGTCTTGACATCCATCTGGTGTATCTTCCATTTCATTACTGCAGCTAGAGCAAGTACTGATATGATGGAAGTGTATTTGGCTATATGTGCAAAAGTTTATTTATAATCTATTCCTTCTTTATAGGAGAAACCATGAGCCACAAATATTGCTTTATATTTGCCAATGCTACCATCTGCAGCATGCTTGATCTTGTAGATGCACTTGGAAGTTACACCAAACTTACCCTCTGGTCTAGGAACAACATCCCAGACATCATTCTTCATGATTAACTGGTACTCCTCGATCATAGAATCCTTCAATTCTTTCTTCTATGTCACTTCTTCATAGTTGGAAGGTTCTTTCAATGATGTCACATGATAGGGCTACATATCCGGAGCAGGATCTAGTTCTCTTCCTTTCTCTGTGCATTTATTCTAGAGCCCCATATCTCTCTGCACCTTGGATAGCCTCTCGTACCCATGCAGGTTTTCTCTTGTGAGGATTCTTCTCCTGAGGTGGATCAACGGGTTCTTGAGGTTCTTCTATTTCTCGATCTTCTTCTGGAGTTTCTTCATTCATAGTTGTATCTTGAATTCTGGGTACTTTTTCTTCTTTAGGGTCTGCAACAAGTTTCTTTCTGGATTTGATGTAAGCTAAGTCCTCATCAAATGTCACATGTCTGGTAATGTTGATCTTCTTGAATCCTGGGAAATATATTATGTAAGCCTTCGAGCTTTCACTATATCCCACGAATATGCCCTTCTTTCCTGAAGGATTTAACTTTGTCCTCTTTTATGTTGGAATGTGTATGTACACTGGATAGCCAAATATTCTGAGATGAATGACTTCTAGTTTCTTGCTGGAAAGTACTTCTTCAAGTATCTTGTTCTCGAGTACTCTATGAGGAGTATGGTCCTGTACATACATAGTTGTCCTGGAAGCTTATACCCATTGATGCATAGGAATATCTTGGTCATGAAGCATTTCCCTAGCTACTTCCATAACTATTCAATTGTTTCTTCCTACAAATCCATTCTATTATGGATTATATGGAGTGGTCAACCCCCTCTTAATCCCTGAATCTCTGCATAATTCCTTGAATTCATTTGATGTGAATTATTCACCATTATCTGATCGAAAGGTCTTGATTTTATTCTCTGTGTGGTTCTAGATCAAGGCTTTGAATTCCTTGAACTTGCTGAATACTTCATCCTTGTTCTTCAAGAAATATATCCATGTCATCCTATAAAAATCATCAATGAAAGAAACATAATATACATACCCGCTTTGAGAACTGGATGACATTGGACTGCATACATCAGAGTGGATGATTTCCAAGATTCCTTTTTCCTTGCTCTCGCTACTTGGAAATATCTTCTTTGTGTTCTTTCCTTTCGCACATCCTTTGCATACACCTTCATGTTTTGCCTGTATTTCTAGAAGACCTTCAACAACTTTGCTTGCAATTGGTAGTGACTTATAGTGTACATGTGAAATCCTTCTATGCCAAAGTTCATTTGGTTCTACTGAATCATGGACCAAGGCTTCTTCCAGTTGGCCCTTTAGCTTGTATCATCCTCCCTCTTGCTCTCCGATCACAACTGAATCATCTATATTATTTCCCTTTGGCCACATAAGTACTTGGCCATCTATAAATGCAACCCTCATGCCTTTTGCATCTAATGCATATATGGAGAGAAGGTTCTTCTTTATTCCTGGTACAAACAAGACACCCTTCATATTTATAGACTTTCTAAAGTCTAGCTTATAGGAGGATTCACCACTACCTTTTATGGTATACTGATAGTCATCCCGAAGTTTGACTTTGTTGGGTGACTCATGTTCGGATAGTTTCACAAAGGATTTTTTGAATCCTGCCATATGATTGGAAGCTCCACTATCTATGAGCCAA
This sequence comes from Pseudotsuga menziesii, assembly GCA_001517045.1. Lineage (NCBI taxonomy): Eukaryota > Viridiplantae > Streptophyta > Pinopsida > Pinales > Pinaceae > Pseudotsuga > Pseudotsuga menziesii. Next base: position 38,617 of record LPNX011090873.1, on the reverse strand, counting down.
TCATTGCTTCCATGTGATATTGTTCCTGTAAGAGCAGATATCAAAACATATTCTTCATCACTTCAAGAATCTTTAGTTTCTTGTTTGGCTCTCTTCTTGGGAGGTTCATCATCCTCTGCAGTGTGAGCATGATGTATTTTATTGTTTCCCTTCTTCTTGTGAGAGCCACTTTTGTTTCTAGGAAAATATCTGGAGATGTGTCCTTTATCATCACATGTGTAGCATCTAATACTAAATAGTTCTCTTCTAGGATGAAAATTATTATCTTTAGGATGATGATGGTCCCTTCTATTTTTCTTGGTGTGTACTGTGAGATCTTGATCTTTGTTTCCCATCTTTTCTCCTCGAGCTACTATTCAATCTTCTTCTTGAGAGCATTCCTCCCACAGCCTACTAAAGGTGACTAGTTTTCTTCTAGCACAAATCCCTTGAAAGAAAGAGTCTGATGACCTAGGGAGACCATGCAGGGTGGTCATCACAATTTCTACATTCTCCACTTCTTCATCCACTGCTTCAAGTTGTTCTTTGATCTAGGAGACCCTTGTAAAGTATGATTGTATGGTCTCCACATTCTAGATCTTCACACTCTTCAATTGGTTCCTCAAATTCATCTTTTATTTTATGCTCTTCCCTTCAAATAGCTTGGTTAGGGCATCAAACATTGCTTTAGGTGTCTTTAGGGAGGACACCTATGGTATGAGGTGATCCTGATGATCCTCTTAGCCATGAACAATTTATTTTTGTGTAAGGAATTATCCTCATATCCCTCTAGAACTGGAACCTCTTCACTGATGTAAGAGTCCAACTCATTTTGTTCCAAGACCAGGGAGATCCTATACTTTCAGGCTCATAATTTATCATCTCCCTCAAGCTTGTCATAAAGATTGGTGTGATGAGAAATATTAACTGAGAACCTCAAATGGAAATACAAAACATTTATATCTTACCAATTTGAGAACCTGAAAAACTGGATCTAGAGCTGATCTTTTGCAGTGCTAGTTTTCTGGTTCCAGGGAAAATTAGGGTTTCACTTTCCCAGAGTTCTACTCAACCAAAAACCTTAATTTTTGTCTCTAAAATTCAATTTTGAGGAGGAGATAAATTCTATCCTGGGATCACTCAAAGCTTCCTTTTCAGTGAAAATCCCTAATTTCCCAATGCAGTGGTAAGTCAAAATCTGAAAGTGCTCAAAATCAGATTCTGCCTCGATAGAAATATGAACCCTTTAATGGAGAGTCATCCTAGCCTCCTTTTGTTGATGGATTGTCAAGAGAGACCCAAAAAGTAAGAATCCCTAGCTTACACAACTGCACAGTGTCTTTTTCTCAGGTTAGCTCTGATACCATGTTAGATTTTTATCTTTTAAGCAATATGATCTTAGGATATTATCTAAGAGAATAAAAAGCATAGAAATCAGTCACAGGAGAAAATGGACACAAAGATTTTCCTCGAGGAAACCATAAAAGAGAAAACCCCACAACTTCCTTAGAGATAGAATGAGCACCAAAAGTAAAACCAAAGATACAAAGATGATCTCCCGATAGTAGTTGTCTCTCTCTCTCTCTCTCTCTTATCCCAGCTTCTTCTCTCTCCCACTCATGCGCTACAACTGAGTGTGAGTGTGTGTTCTAAAATAAACAGGCTCACTCTCTATTTATACTAGTTTCTGACATGACAGTAACTCACCAAGGACAACTTGTCTAGGAGAGTCTAATAACCCTAGTGCCCCACAACTACGGGTACTTTTCACCCTCATCAACAAGGAGGGTTAACCTCTATGACTTTACATGGCTTGTTTATATTGATGATTCTCCTGATAAGAACATCGGGGACCGATCAAATACAATATATGAAATACATAAGTGAATACATTCTGAAGTTACAAATACATGAATATGGTCCATAGGTTGCATTATTACAAATTTGGATTCATGGTTAGAATGTGTTGGTTATCATTTTCATATTAGATCATTATGTATCCGATGTAGGGTTTGATTAAAAATTTGAAGTTACTAAAAGTAGAAGTTGTGAAATGGGAAAATCGTAAGAATAATGAAAATGTTAAAGTGCTAGTTGACATTAAAGACAAAATTGTGAAACAGGACAGGTGGGTTGATGGTGATATTTTCTCGGTTGATAGAAAATATGAATTGTTGGATTTGTAAGGAAAAAGAGCGAGGATTTTGGTGCAGGTAGAATCCACCTGGAGACTGAAGAGTTGCACTTTATGGGTAAAAGAGTGGGACTATAATACAAAAAAAATTCAGCATTACGCTTCCTTTCATAGAAATAACAGCTATATCTGGTATTTGAATAATGATGGGGGTGAGATTCTATATTATTAACTAGGGATTATGTTAGGGGCGATAGGAAAATTTTAAACCACCACTCCCTCAGTAGAAGACAAAAATATCAAAATAGAAAACAGAAAATTAGAAAGACGTCGACGTTAAATAATCTATCTGCACCTAAAAGTCTACAGATAGAAGAAGAAACTAACATTTAAAGTCTGTAGATAGAAATTACCTTGAACAATTGTAGAGATCTAAGATCTTCCACTCAGGAGTCAGCCGCTATGAAATTGCTTTCCACAAATCCACTGGAAAAACACAATTTGCATGAAATCGAGTTTGATGTTGAGCCCTGGCCCCTGGTAGCATTATATAGGTTAAAAACATCCCCAAATGACTAAATCTATCAATGTTTTTCTCTGGACCAAATCGATTACAAAAATGACTAAATATCCATGTTTTTCTCAAAAGAGAACCAAATCAACAGACGCAGGATGATTTGGTAAAAGATGGGAAGGTAAAATTGCTCCACAAACCTAATTTGAGGATGAACTAAGTCCCTTTTACCCAGATCAAGTACAAAATTTGACCAATTTTCTCAAAGATCCATAAATCAAGGGAGAAATACCAAAATTTTTAACCTATAATTCATAAATCTAGGCAAACCAGCTCCATTTCTCCTCCAAAACTGGAAATTTCTGGCTATTTGACCTCCATTACCAAAGAAATTTGGGCGAATGTCAATATTTTCCCCATAATCGAGTGGGATAAATTCCATTTTATGAATTTTCACAGTTTCACCACCGAGGCTATTTAATTTGGGGAAATTATATATATAATAAAAAATGGGCTATTTTATTAAATAAATAAAAAAACATTTTAATATTAAAAATTCGCTCACCTTTTTTGGCCACCCCTTAAAATTCTCCTATGGAATATAATTCACCCCTAAAATCACCCTTTCCCATTTCCTCTATGTGCAATGATTCACTCGTCAAACTCCATTTGTAAGATTCCTTTTCACATAATAGCATTTTAATCCACATGATTAAGGACTTTAGGTATCTTCCTCTGGGACCCCGAAAAAATTCTCTCTCAACTTCACTATATGAATTAATAGTATCCACAATGATATCAGTAATATATCCTTCTAAAATACTTTCTAAATATAAGTGGAAAACCCTGGAGATGGTATTACTAACATTCTCCAGCCATCAGATCAATTGAGGATTCCAGCCACTATGTTCTCTTCCTTGAATTTTTTTCTTTTGAAGTGTTATACTTTCCAGTAATTCATACAATATAGTAGTGAATTCACTAAATAAAATACCATGTATATCTAAATAAACATACCTTCCTAAACATTCCCATGGATTCGATCGCAACCCCTTACTTTCTTCTTGTGCAAATTCTCAAGCCTTATGGTCTACCCAATCCTGACTCTCAAGCTTTGTCAGGTGCCAAAACATGTCCCCTTCACCATGATCCCAATCTTGACAATGGAACCATTTGTTGGATCGCTTAGATTAACCCAAGTTTAACCTTCCAACCCAACCAACAAAACCCAAGATATCGACTCGACAAGGCTTAACCCCATCAGTAACACCTACGATGAAAGCGAAGTCTCACCCGAGATACCTATAGGAGCTACAGGAACCAGGTTTCTACATTGGTAAATGGGATATTTCCATGTTAATAACCGACAGGAAAAACAACAATACCGACAAATAAACCATCATATAAAACCATCACCATGCAACTAAGACAACAACATACTACAACCCCTTGAAATATTAATCATGTTCACCAACTCATTAGAGCATTTGTGCAAAAAAGGAACATATTATCATAAATCACAGGAAAAAAAAAGATATCACACAAAATTAGCATACACCATTTGACACAAGAAATTTAACGTGGAAACCCATACAGGAGAAAACCACAAAGCACTCTTCATTTGGCATGAGTTATGTCTTGAACTCTTTGGTTTGCGCACATTTCTGCATAACCCTAGTACATTACATCTATGCACACAGCTTGTGGAGAAAGAGCTCATTACATTCACAACTCTTATTTATCTTTCTCATTACATTAAACAATACTACAGACTTACCAAAAATTTACTTTGGCCATCTTTATCTTATCTTCTGCACCCCAATTAAGCCCAACCCTTTACATTTTTATAGTCTCTACTGGTCGATTTTACATCCCAATCCCACTACCCATAAGTGGACAACCCTTCAAATTAAATCACTTAATACATTTATTATTTCCCCAAAAACTACCCAAAATTCCGGAGCTGACTCTTTCCACACCTGCTCCTTCGCAGTCGTGTTCACACCTCGATCGGGATCCCAAAACTTAGTCAAATTACCTAGGGACAACATGTAGCATTCCTATATTATCCATGTCCAACTTCACAAAAACCTTTATTTTGGAATGTGATGCATCATCAAATCAAATTTGTGCAGTTTTAATGCAAGAATGAAGGCCCTTTACCTTTGAAAGTTTCCAACTTAAAGGAAAAACATAAACCAAATTATGAAAATAAATGTTGGCAATACTGCATGCAATTAAGAAATGGTGCCCTTATCTAATAGGAAGACACTTCAAGGTAAGAAAATACCATGATACCATTAAGTACTTCCTAGAACAACTTTTATCATCAAAAGAGCAACATAAACGGGTTACAAAGATGTTAGTCTATGAATTTGAAATTACTTACAAAAAATGAAAACATGCTATGAATTATTTGGCTCACAACCCCTCTTACTATCCTCAATATGATGCAAAATTGACATTTTGAATAATTCTTATAAGGGTATCTCTATTGCTTTGCATCTGATATACAAACATAGTGGGCCAAGTGGTTTAACTTAGAATAATGGTGGTACAACACACCTCTCCATACTTCATAAAAAATTTCACCATTTATGGAACTTTGTGGATATCATCCTCCTTCCATCACATCATCCTTAAAATATAAGGCTAAGGTTCGACCAATGGAGGATCACATAGAGCACCAACAAGAAGTTCTCCAATTATTGAAGGATAAATTGGTTATAACACAAAATAGGATGAAACAACAAGTAGATCAACAATGTAGTGCAAGGGAATTTCAAGTGGGAGATTGGGTATTTTTGAGGCTACAACCATACAAATTTACGTCCCTCAAGAACCAAAATAAGGAAAACAAATTAGCACTAAAGCATTATAGTCCCTATAAGGTGTTGCGAAGGATTGAAAGTATGGCTTATAAATTGGAGTTACCGTCAACTTCATGTGTACATATAGTCTTCCATGTTTATTACCTAAAAAAGGTAATTGGTGACAAGATCCCAATCTTGACTATTTTACCAAATATTGATAAATAAGGGAAATTAATACTAGAACCTAAAACTATCTTTGAGAGAAGGATCAAGAAACTACGAAATCAAGCAATTACTGAGTACCTCATAAAGTGGAAGAACTTGCCAAAATAAGAGGAAACATGGGAAGATGAGCTCTTCATGTAGAAACATCTAGATTTAATCAATTGATGAGGGAAACACTTGTTTGAAGGGGAGAGGCATGTTAAGACATATATATTGTGACATTACATATATATTATCATATCAGTATTGGTTAATTAGGGCCCTAATTGTGTATGCTCTAGAATTGTAATGGTACCTCTCTCTCTCTCTATTTATTCTCTCTCNATATATATATATATATATATATATATATATATATGGTTTGAATAATCTCATCATTTGTATTTGTATTTAGTACAATATTGTATAAGGAGGTTTCACCCTTGAAGAGGCTTTCTGTTCATCTTTTTTCTTTATTATTAAGGCATGAATTACTCCTTGTTTTTTTTGTCTCTTTTGGGGGATTTGTTGCATACCAAATGAGGGTACATTATGAAGGGAATAAATCATTCTGATAGATAGGATCCTTTCATAATTATTTTGCAAAGAAATGAAGAGGTAAAAATACCACTTCTATTTTTATTATAGTTGTAGATACCATGGTTCAGGGCCAATACTTCAAAGAAGCAAAGGAATAAATTTAGGATCTCATAATTAAGAATATACAAGTGAACAATGAATTCACTAGTACAAAGAAAGCATCAACTATAAAATCCCCAAATGAAGGTAAGTGCACCCATGATTTGGAATTCTAAAAGCGATAGAAACAATTGTAGGTTGGATTACCACTAGTATTAAAGTTCCATCCATTGGATATGATCTAGAACCTAAGTTTCATGGAGAGATATGATTTAGAGAAGGAGGTGGCATGGAACCTTGAGCCTTATCAAATTTTCATTAGGTTAAGTGCTTTCAATAAAAGTAAATTAGGAAGCATAGAGAAGAGTGAAAGTAATAAATGTGTGCAAAACCATAAGGAAAGAGTAAAATTGGTTATGAGAGAATATGTAGTAATGAAGGATGTCCTAACTTTAAGAGAAACAAAATTGATAAGTAGGTTATTTGGTAAGCCAATTTCAAATAAATCATTGTATTCTAACATGGAATTTCCAAGTTTGTGTATGTTTCCACATTCATGACCTCATAAGAGAATGACACATTTTTGAATTCTAATTTGGGGATGATGCAAAGAGGAATTTAAAAGGGAGATGGTATTGGTAGCCTAGAATTACGTCATTGAAGAGATGGACATCATTTGTTTCTCCTAGATGGGAACTAAAGACCTCTGAACCAATTTGGGTAAATATACCAAGTTTTCCCCAAGCATTATGGATATAGGGAATTCCCTAGGATCTTTCATTGACATGGAATTTTTTATGTTGTCCAAAATCAATAAAATAATAGGTAGAATCCTGGCAAAAATAAACATCTAAGACTCAGGATTCTAATATAAGTTGAAATTGGATTCAAGAAATGGAAATTTTTCTAAATTGAGTATTATCAAATCTCCTCTCAAGTTCAATTATGCCATGAACATGACCATGTATGAAATACTATTTCATAGTTTATAGTAAAAAAAATGGACAAAATTCTCAAGATTAATGGGACAAGAGAATCAAGAAAAGTATGTGGAAATTAACAAATGTTGGGATATTGGTAAATGTGTAGGAATAAATGAATTGGAAATGATATAAGTGGAATTTTTTTCAAACAACGGTTTTCCGCAAGAGGAAACACTGACAAAACATGTGTGAGGGGGGGTCAGTGAAATCCTACCTCTTTGATAGGATGAATACAATCAATAAGGAAGGGAAGCTATAGAGGTTGAGTTGGGAAAAACCATGTTCGAGCAAGAAAAATTTATGATTCATATTACATATCCCTCTCTATATTTTATTGAAGATGACTGTGTCTCAAATAATACCTCTATAAAAATATATGTTTTCTCCTCAAATATTTCAGAAAAAAAGGGTATTAGAAATATCCTGAGGAAACCATTGGTTGTCAGAATCTCTGCTTCCCATATAGAAAAATACTCAATTTATAGGGATTATATGGTAAAGGTGTCTAAGAATATAGGGCTTGAAACTAAATCTATAGGAATTTCCATTCTATCCCTTCTTCCATTTCAAATGAAGAATTAAATAGAAGAAAACCTCTCAAGATACAGATCAAGTCCCAAAAAAGAAGAGCTTCAAAAGGTAGGCTAGGGTATAGAGGGTGGGTTGGATCTAAATATACACTAGTGCATCATAGTGGGTATATAGTATTTTATTCCTATAGCCAAAAGGAGAGTTGAAAAATAAATTCTAATAGACAATTGGGAGAGATAAAAACTAAATTCTAATAGGGGGACAATTCTAACTTCCTCTCTTTAGACTCAAATGGGATGCTTGAAGGATTATTAACATGATAGAATAGTTATGTAAATATTATTCAATGGTAATTTATTAATTAAGGATTAAATTGTAAATTATGGCTAAAGGAACTTGCAAATTCATTTTATTTTATCAATTGTTATGGACTGTATGATAAGAGTATTCTAAGATCAATTTTGTTATTTGGATTTATTGAAACGGTATAGTGTAATTTTGGGAGGGGATTTGAATCTTGTAATTAAAAATGATGAGGTTTGTGTTGGTTTGAGGGGTGGGAGGGTGTGGGTATATTTGACATAATGGAATATTAATTTTTTCATATAAATATTTAAGTTTTTGTGATCTTTACCTCTAAAATTGGTCCCCACTTGGAGAAATTTTAAATGTGAAGAGGAAGTGGTCTCAAAAAATTTGGATAGTTTTTCGGTGGAAAAACGTTTTTGGTATAAATATGCATGATAAAATCATACATTGGGGAGGGTGTATACATAGACCACCTCCTAGTTCTAGTCAAGATAGAGAAAGATGAGTATTGAGCTCTGTATTTGAAATGCTTTGGAGGACATCATTCCTCCAAAGCATTCCTCTTCATTATTTCACTTATTTACACCTTCATTATCACATTTTACCTATTTCATCCATAATTATCCATTTTTACTCATATGGGCTTCAAGAGTCTTTCTAATGTTAAAAACATGAATATTCCATGTATTAATGAGCACTTGGGATGTATAAGTTTGTTTCTTAACCAAATATTTGAGGATGTGGAAGCTTTAAGTGATTTCCATGTTCCTACAACAACTGTTTGTCTACAAAAACTATTTTTTCTTGCAGCAACGTATTTTTATTCCAACGGATAAAAATTCTCCCTTATATTTCCACCAATGAATTTGGGATATGGATAATAATTTATATGCTCTTAATGATCTTAGTTTAGTTGAGTCCAATATTGGGTTGGTTGTGGAACCACTTTTCTTGGATCTAGTTGTAACTCCTTTCCATTTTATGGAAGGAGATATTTATGTATAATAAGAGAGCATACAAGAATGTGATATTCATTAGACTAAATATTAGATAAGAGGAGAGTTAGGCAGAAGTAGAGGTTGTCGGTTGAGTGGGGTTGGAGATTAATACCATGATGTAATTTCTTTATGCTAGAATAAAGAGTTTTTGTTGTAAATTGTGATACTACTGTCATGGTATTTCTTAGCAATGTATGCCAAGGGAGGCAGGGCCCCCTCCATTTGGTATATGCTGCCCTAATTTCCTTTTACAGTTGCGTGATTATAGCTTTATGTGTTCATCAGTATAAGTTCTTTATTTTCAGTTTCTACATAAGTTGTAGCTTTCAATTTCATGGTTACTATTTAAGTTTATGAGAAAATTACAATGGTGTGTTAGTATTGAATATTTGTGGAATTGATATTAGCAGAGAAAGGTTTACATAGATCCCAATGCTCTGATTTATAACCATGTTGGATAGTATTGGTTCCAAAAAGGTGCAGGTTATTTGAAAAAATTGTTTTAGATTTTCTCTAATTTCTGATTTTATCCTTCTAGACTTTAATATCAACAATTCGAAGATTGACAGGGAATCTAGTAGGATATTCATTTTTTTTAAGGTCACTTTTGATATGCTTGAGTTGATGGTTTCTTCTGGAATCAATATGAACAATCCAAAGGCTCACAGAGGGTCTAGCATCATGCATACATAACTATGTTGCAATAATTTTGTTTCCAAAGGATTGTAGACTTTACTTGAAGAGTTTTTAATGTTTTCTTTGGTGTGCTAATAGCTTCTTTTGGGAATAACATCAATAGTTCAGAAGTTCATAGAGATTATAGCACTATGCTTGTATAACCATGCTAGATAATGTTTAATTTCAAAAGAAGTCTGATTACTATGTGAATATTTTATTTTACTGTAAGGGATCCCAACATTGTGTTTTTAGATTTTTCTATTGAAGGATAAAGGTGTGGTTTGAATAGATTTTGAAGCACTTTAATATTCAATTATGCATATATTTTTCCAAGCACTTCACAAGCTTACGATCCCTAAGGTTGACAATTAAATGCAGTAGATTATATTATACAATTCCCACTACATTTTGGCGTCGTTTTCGGGGAAGTTCTTAAGGAGTTAGTCTTGAAGTGATTATTTCTTCTAGATGATGGTAGTTCTAACATTTTAGACTCAAAGGAGGGGGAGTAGCTGAGAAGAGAGGTAATAACCTGTGCATTTTATATAGACAGGTTCCTCCAAGCCCTTGTTGTGTTCCCTAGTGAGTAAATTTGTTTGGACAAGTGTGTTTTGAATATTTTTCCATATTTTAACATTGAATGTCAATGGTAGATTCACAAAGTTTTTTATTCAAGAAAATTAAAAACTCTTGCAATAGTCCATGTGCCAAGGATTATCAAACAGTAGAGCGTATTCAAGCATGTTCAATAATTCTTGGGAGAAGGAAGATGTTGCTTCAATAAATCTCTCAAATACTTGCAGTAGTAAGGAATATTTCTTCATCTCAGAAGGAGCAGGCCTTGACATCCATAAGAAATAGTAGGCCTTGAAATCCATAAGAAACATATTTGTATATTAGGAAGGAAGAGAAGAGAAAAAGGTTCATGAGAAGAAAAAAGATTTAGAATTTTACCTAATTATCCTTGCAAATCAAGAGAAGAGATTAGGGAGCCATGGACGAAATTTTATGGAGAACAGATATTGGAACCTAAAATTGAAGAATTATTGGCATGTCTATATCATTTGTGCATTGAATAATATGAAATATATGATTTTGAGGACCTACAAGATGTCAAAAAGACCTACATGAATTACAAAGTGGAGAACCAAGGGAGTAGTGATTATATTGAAGAGTGTTTCCAGGAAGCCATTAAACCAGTACACCACCTTCTCCAACATTTTGTGGCACCACTATCAAGAGGATCAACTGGTTCTTCAAGTTCATGTATATATCATAGTTTATATTTTAAATATGAACATGAATTTGTTTGTAATCCTACTGTGCACATCTATTCACTGCAAATATGCCTACGCTTGAAAATAGATTTTCCTGTTTCTCAAGTAGGGTAGGGTGGTGTAGAAACAGATGGATAAAAGAAATAAGGAGGATTCCCCAAGTTGGATGCATCTACCAGATTAGTTGTATCCTAAATTACCTTCATTCATATTTTGAGAATAATATCATTATTAGAATCAAGTGTCCATATTTTGTTTGGTTTTTTAGTCCAAGAAAAGAAGAAAATGGATTTTGTTTTGGTTCAACATCAGTGGAATTTCAGCATGAGATATTCCTTGCACGCAATTTGATTCCAATCCAATAGAGTCTAAATAAAGGAAATGCAACTTGAGTTGTCTATGATGCAAGGATGCACATTATGTCAAAGAGAACATAAAAACCACGAATTAGCATTTGACAAAGGTATGAAAAGAAAGAGATCATGTACACATTCTACTCAAAGACATATTTTTCTAAAACAACTTGTAGTGCAAATTTTGCTCTAGATTTTTTAAGACTTCCAATTCACTATCCTTCATTCAAGAAAAACAAAAGAGTCAATCATAGTTAAACAAAGATGGAAGCATAAATCAATTGTCATGTCCTGCACAATATTCATTTACTTTTTTTATAAAAACAAAGTATATGTTTCAAGCATAGTGAGATCCTGCATATTTAAAAAAAAACAATTCTAGTAATCCAAGGTAGAAACACTCAAGACAATGTATGCAAAGTTGCATTTAACATGAGGAAATTTTGGGAGAATAACTTTTATTTTAATCTTCTTCATGTATAGTGCTTGACTTTGCAACATTTGAAACAGAGTAGAAACAGTCAAGGGTCTAGGTCACATCGCTTTATAGGAAGTCAATTTGTGATTTGATTTCTAAGAAAACATAGAAAAATCCCACAAATCCACCAAAAACGCGCTTTCAGTATATGCCTAGTTAGGCTCGTCATAGGTCATTTTCAAAAATTTGGTATAGGTTGAGAGATATCATGCTTTAGTTTAGACTAAATTTGTAGGATTTTGGGTTAGTGTCAATTTTTCAAAAAAACCCAATGCCAAATTGGATGCCCAGTCAACATGGAAATATAATCGAACCATTTCTTGATTGAATGCTAGTGAGAAGGTAATATATTTATTGATCCTCAGTCTAAATCGAATCCAATTAAATATTTTCATTTATTTTTTAATATCTCGATCAAGAAGCGAATTCAAAATTTTAGGGAAGTCTATCTTTTGGTTGAGTTCTAATTGAGACTAAAATTAATTTTTTGATTTGAATATCAAAAGTGATCCCTTTCCTTTGATAAAATACAATAAATCATTTTAATCATATAAGTTTCAAGGGGTTTATTTGTAAAAGAGATGAGTTACCCATCATTGTTATGGGAGAATACTACTTGTGTAGTTGAGAAATTCATGTTGTTGGATGTTGAAGGCCTATACCAGTACCTTTTTTGTACTAACACTATGCTTCTGAGTTTGAGTGTTGTTTGAAAATGGTGTTTGAAAGAATCAAATCTTCTCCTAAAAATTTCAAAGAAGATATGACACTTAAATTCTGGTTTTGTCCAATGATCAGTAGCTCCCCACACAGGTTGTAAATATCAAATGGAACCTACAGTGATAATTTTTCATAGCCTTGCATTACCACATTCATCAAGTGATGCACACTCAACTTCAATTCTCACAATAATCTATTCATTTGACACAACAGTTTCCTTGTATATTATAATTATTATTTTCTCAATGTTTCTAGTGATCCCTTTGATTGATATTCATAAATTCAAAGCTGTCTTCTCCTTTATTTTTCAGTGATCCCTCCCTTCAATGCAAATGTTATTCATAATCTACTTCCTCACACATATATTGAATTATTTATCTGGTGTAATCTCTAAATATGAATAAGGGGTATGTTAGACTTGATTTGGTTAGCTCTTATTTTTCAAAGATTCTAATTCCCACAATGTCTATTTCGGCTAGAAAGAGATGGAAATAATTCATGAAGTATTTAGCAGCAGGATTTCAATCTACATTAAATGCTTTCTTGGACAATTGGTTCTCAAATTTATTGTGGTAGGGTGTTGGCTTTCGTCCCTCTTTCCCAACAGACCCAGGTTCAATCCCTTCTTGGTCAGCACAACAAATCCTAAGATATCATCCTGACAAAGTGGAGCTTAGCCAGCAGCACCTATGACACAGATGCCATCTCACCCGAGATATCTCAGGTTTATGGGTAACTTCTAGAACCATGTTTCCGCATATTGTGCGGGAGGGTTTTTTAGTACCTTACCTCTGCACCAAGGTTTCCAATGAAGTCCAGGAATGTGGGTTGATGTTTTTCACTCATATTTCAACACCAACTTATAATTCAATCCTTATTTATGTGATTCACATAAGTAAACAGAGAACATACATTATAAGCATATTCATTACTATGATGTGGCATTCATGCATTTATCCAATTGCAACACAGTAATCAATCAATCAATTAACATAGTACTTATGTATCTAACTAAGTTATTTAATATTCACACATGTACACAACATATAATGTGGAAACTCATCTGAGAAAAAACCGCAAGGTGCTCTTCATCTGGAATTTCCATGAGGAAATAGATGCACCTTCTATCTGTACACAAATCTGATGACTCTATTCAAGACCTTCTCTTCTATCTTAACAGAATTTTCCTCCCTCTCATCCTCTATGGTGTTCTCTCTTTCTTTCTCTACTCTACTCCTAATAGCGATTCGCACACATCTTGGATCGACTTGAACTTCTCTACCTGTCTGTGCACTCAGCTATAGAAACACTACTCTGATGCATTCAACAATCCAAATTCGTTAACCAAAAACTATCCATCTCCATTCTATCTCAAGTGTCTTTCCCAAGAGTCTAGACATTACTGAAAATTGTTGTACCAGCTAATCCGCTAAAACCATCTAGCCCATTTATATCTTGGGTTCCTTCTTTTATAGCCATACAAACTCTATACAAATCCCATAGATGCTTGTACAGACTCAATAATGACTCGATATAGACTCTTAACAGACTCAGATTTAGTTGTTATCCCAACCTACTTTCTATCTTCAGCCAACGGGTTGTATTTCCTATTCTAGCAATAGATAACAAAAAGGTGTTATCGACCTAACTTACAAAGATTCCTTTATGTGTGTGGTATCTATTAGCTCTAGCCAAGATCATACCCATGATCACTAAGGACTGTCACTTTCTCAATGTTATGCCTTACTTTCATTTAGTTTTTGCCGTTACGCTTCTTCACAAGCTTGCTTCCATGAATATTTTTCCATGTCATCTTGTATCTTGCTCTTTCCTTCTATCATGGCTTACTAAACAGGCGCAACTTCCTCATCTTGTGCCTTCTCTTTGTCTTATTCTTCACTTTCCTTCTTCTGTCGCAACATTCTTCCCTTCCCTTTGATGTTGCTTCCTATGTCATGGCTCCTTTATCTTCTCCTTTACACTCTTCATCCATACTTAGGAAGAATTCTAAATGAATTCTTCCCTTATGTCCCAAGGACCAATAGATGCCCAACACTCACCTATGGCTCATCCCGATCCACACAAACTATTCCTCCATGGTCTGACTTGCATTGATCTTGGTTTGAAAATACTCCACAATTTTTAGCAACTTATATGTTTATGCATGCACTTCCTCGTCTATTTTCTGCATGTGCTCCACCAAGTCGGAACCAACGTTTTTTTCCATGTCTCTTTCTATTGATTCCGCTACCTCGCACACCTTTTGATGCACATGTTGAATTAGCCCTATGACGCTTTCTGCTTTTGACTTTATGTTTCTTCTGTTTTTGGTTCTATGTTCATTCTATATGTGCAGCTGGTTGGAGGGTTTATGTTCCTTCTATGTTTGTCTTTGTGTTCTGTAACATTTATATCTCTTGGTAGCATTTAGAAAACCATCTATAAGGAAGTTTCATCAGTAAAAGTACTAAATCCTTTTCAGAATTGTCATTCTTGTCTACTTCTGGATGCTTTTACCGTTTCCTGGAGTAGGATATAAGGGTAGAACGCAGGGGATGAGGGTCTTATCAGGGACATCGATTTTCCTTCTTAGCATGTCTAGCTTGAGCTTTCATCTCATCCCAAGTTTTAACTTCCTCCCTTCAGAATATTCCTTGGCATTACCCATGAATGAGTATGGGACATCCGGGTAAGCCTCTGAGGTCGTGACAGTCACTCAATCCAACTCATGGTCAATTTATCTCTTTGGTACAGTACTGGTGAGATCTATCCTCCTCTTCATGTTGTACCTCCCTCCAACAGGGTATGTTAGTGTAACAAATCATTCGAATCGTCATCACCTCTCATATATTTAGTAGTTTTCAGAGATGATGGTGATGACGTTGGCCTCTGCTTCTTCCTCTCTCAGTCGAAACATTCGTTCATACAGGAAGGTCCTAGCAATGGGTATTATGCACTGTGGAAATTAATTCTTGGTAACTATGTCCAGAGGCTTCAGTGGCATGTCCTTTGGCCTTTGAATTATTACCATTGATTCTTCATTCATGTTCAGCATCTTTGAGGAAACATTTCTTTTTGAGGAATGAGAGGGTATTTTCATAAATAGCTTTTCCAAAATGGTTGGAGCCGCTTCTGCATGGAGCCCCAAAACTGGATGAATCTCCAAGCAGCTCCCAACCTCCAATGGAACATATCCAACAATAGTATTCTTACTCAAAACAATCATTACAATTTTCTCGAGAGGGCCCCCAGGGCCATTAACACCGAGACATTTACTCGTCATACTTCTCCACAAGTTTGCATTCACTCTATAACTTGCAACTATTCTGGTGCCAAATACTCCACCCTTTTTTTGTGTGACGTCATGATATTAATGGAAAAGATGATCCTCACTTTCTCTGCAATCTGCTCGAATTTCCTTGTCTTTGCATTTGATATTTGGCACCTCAACAATCCTTCCTCATAATTGTGGAAACACGACATTGTATTTAGTGCCATACTTCCCTTACCGTACCTTTTGTGAGGTTGTTCTGTTCCCCTACTCGTTGTTGTTTTCATTGTCAGGATCATTACTATCATCATTTTTTTAATTCACGGTTATCGAAATAAGGCTTCAAGCGGATCCCATTGATGAGCCCTCTGACTTTCGTGCCATCCAATTTTTCCAATTTCACTACTCCTCCATCAATGATTTCCTTAACCATATAAGGATGTAACCAATGTGTCATCAACTTTCCTGGTTGCTTAAAAAATTTACTGTAATACATAAGAACAAGACCTTTGAATGAAAATTGCTTGCTCTTGATGTGTCTATCATGTCATACCTTCTGCCTTTGTTTCTCGACATTTTGATGGAATCTTGCAATGAAGCATTCTTCTTCCAAATGGATTAACTGAAGTAATATTTCTTCAACAAAATCAACATCTATCATTTATGTAATTTCTACTACTCTTAAACTTGGTACTATATATTCCATAGTCATGACAACTTCCTTTCCATATACTAACTGGAATGGTGTCTGGTCGGTTAGCTTCTTACATGTTTTGTGATATGCCCATAGTACTATAGAAATTTTCTGGTCCCAATGATCCCTTCTTGTATTGCAAATTTTGGTAAGCGCATTTTCCAAAATCTTGTTAAATTCTTCGGCTACTCCATTGGCTTGTGGGTGATATGGATTTATTCTTCTATGCTGTATCTAAAATTCATCAGTTAGTTCTTCAATCAACTAATTAAAAAAATACATACCTTGATCGCTGATCAAAATATTTGGGTACCCAAACCTTGTTAGGACATTTTCAAATAAGAACTTTGTTGTTGTCGTAGCAGTACAATCCTTGATGGGCGCAGCTTCTTCCCATGGAGTTAAGTAATTGGTCGCAGTGATAATGTACCTAGCTCATGTGCAGTTTCCTGCTGGAATTATAGGCCGCACAAAGTCAACATCCCATTGATCAAATGCATGTAACATGATTTTTTGAACTAACAACATTTCATCTCTTCTAGATGGCTTTCCCATTATTTGGAAAACACCACAGCCACGAGAATAATCTTGAGCATCAGCATACATGGTAGTCCATCATAACCCTGCTTCTAATATCTTGTGCATCATCACCTTGCTTGCATAGTGTCCACCTGCAATGCTAGCATGTGCTTCACATAATTTAATAGGGCACTCATGTTCAAAAAAATATCGTTGAAGTATTTCATATGGGTCGAGTTTATACAAGTGGCCAACAATTAATTGGAAATTTGCAGCTTGTGTTACTAACTGTTTCTTCTGTGTTGTTTTAAACTCGGTCAGTGCAAAACCTGTAGTTAGGAACTGTATGATATATTCATATTGAATGTCAAAGGAACTTATTACAAATAGTTGGACACCAAGGAGATTATCTTCCAAGCTATTGGGTTCTTCTCCATTCTCTATTCTAGAGAGGTGGTCTGGTCCTAAATTTAATCGGCCTGGTTTAACAATTATCTCAACGTCAAATTATTGAAAGAGTAGAATCCACTGGCAGATCTTCGCCCCAAACACTAGCTTATTGAACCAAGTATTTTAATACAAAATGGTCAATGTGAATTTCAAAATGACCCTCATGCAAATAATTTCTGGATTTTAGAATAATTAACTTATATTTAGCTACCTTAGACATTAATTAATCCATTTTTTGTCTTATTTTCCTAGTTTCCATATTCCACCTTATACAAGTTGTCCT
>LPNX011090853.1:329051-536294 GCA_001517045.1 Pseudotsuga menziesii | reverse complement strand
CATAGAGTGCCTTCTTCAGTTTACAGACATAATCTTTGTTTTTTGACAAAATAAATCCTTCAGGTTGTTCAATATATACTTCTTCTAGTTTTCCATTCAGGAATGCAGACTTGATATCCATTTGATATACTTTGAAATTTTTATGGCATGACAATGCTAAAAACATTCTGATTACTTCAAGTCGTGCTACAGGAGCATACGTTTCTTCAAATTCAATACCTTCCACTTGGGCATACCCCTTACAAACCAATCTTGCTTTGTTCCTTATTACCTGTCCATCTTGATCGAACTTGTTTTTGAAAATCCATTTAGTTCCTGCAATGTTCTTATCTTCAGGTCTTGGGACAAGTTCCCAAGTCTCATTTTTCTCAATTTGATCTAGTTTTGCATTCATGGATTTGACCCATTCATCACTTTTGTTGGATTTTGTAAATTTCTTGGGTTCAACTATTGAGAGTAGGTATTTTTCAATACCTGGTAGTTGTATTCTTGTTATGACTCCAATATTTTTATCACCCATGATCTGTGACTCCAGATGATTCTTTTGTATCCTTCTAGAAGGAGTTGTAGTGTCAGGTCTAGGGAAGTCTTCTTCATCTTCGTGTGTATATTGCTTCTCTTTGTATTCTTCTTTGTTATGAATGCTCTCGTCCTTTTTCAAGTCTTTTACTTCATCCTCACATGTATTTTCAATAATGTCAATATTTTTCTCTTTCCTAGGTTTCATATCATCTACTTTCACATCAACACTCTCTACAATTTTATGTAACCTTTTATTGTAACACCTATATGCCATTTTTTGTGGATGAATATCCTAGAAAGATTCCTTCATTAGTCCTGGAGTCGAACTTTCCAATGTCATCCTCATTTCTTTTGATGTAACAGTTACTGCCAAATACTTTAAAATATTTGATTGAGGCTGGTCTTCCATACCACAATTCATAGCGGGTCTTATCCTTATTCACTCTAATTTTCCCTCTGTTAAGTATGTAGACATCTATGTATACAACTTCTCTCCAAAATGAATCTAGAAGTTTTGTGTCATTGAGCATAGTTCTGGAAGCTTCTTGGACTATTTTGTTTTTCCTTTCAACAACCCCATTCCGCTGAGGAGTTTTTGCAGCTAAAAATTGTCTCTTAATTCCATGACCTTCATAGAACTCATTGAATTCATTTGAGGTAAATTCTCCTCCATTATCTGATCTAAGACACTTGATTTTCATACCTGACTCATTTTCAGCCATTGCCTTGAAGTTTTTCAATTTTTCAAAAGATTCTGATTTTTCTTTGAGGAATGCCACCCATGTCATCCTTGTGTAATCATTAATGAGCAACATGAAATAGTGATCTCCTTGCAGGATTTTAGTTCTGGTTGGTCCACAAAGGTCTGTGTGTATTATTTCTAGAGGGTGTGAGGTCATATGTTCTTTTATTTTAAAACTGGCTCTAGTTTGCTTCCCATGTTGACAATGTTTACATATTGAGTTTAGAGGAACTACAATTTTTGGTAGATCTCTTACAGCATCCTTTGTGCTTATTTTGGCAATATTGTCAAAACTTAAATGTCCCAACCTTATGTGCCATAACCAAATTTCATCTACCATACTTAAGTAGCTTTGCTTTTCATTTTCCAAGATGTATACATTGTTTGTATTTCTCATAGCAATGCCGATGACCTTTCCTGATTTCTTATTCTTGATTTCACATTTTTTTGAGTCAAAGATACAAACATGTCCTTGGTCACATGTTTGAATTACATTGAGGAGATTAGGTTTGAGGTTTTCAACTAGCAAAATATTTTCTGCTTTGATCTTGCTGTTGACAACAGTTGTTCCTTTGTCGATTATTTTAGAGGACATACTATCTGCAAAAGTGACTTTTCCCTTATTATCTTTTAGTGTTATGAATTTGCTTGGGTCACCAGTCATATGTTTTGAACAACCACTATCCAAGTGCCATAAGTTTTAGTTTTTGGTTGCACATAAAGAAATCATGGAACTTTCCTTTTCTCTCCAATACTTCTTTTGTTTGGTGTTCTGAGGTTTGATTGCAATAGTATTCCTTGTATGAGTCTTCAGTTTACAATATCTTGCCATATGTCCATGGTTATTACATTTATAAAATTCTATGTCATATTTTTGAAGTAATGTAAAAGGATTCTTATTTCCCTTCGACTTATTACTTGATGACTCCTTCTTGTATTCAGAAACCTTTATTTTAGTTATGCAATTTAAGGCTTTATGGCCAAAATTATTACAAGCAAATCAGTGACCTAAAAAGATCTGTAGATATCTATTTGGTCTCTTGGGTGCTAGATTATTTCTATTTTTATCTTGAGAATTTAAGCCAATTTTCTTGCTTCTTTCCTTTTTAGCTGGAGTCTTTAGTACTACAGCATAGCTTTTCTTACTTCCTTCTTGGTTTGTGACAGGAAAACTCTCTGGCTTATTTTCTTTAACGAACCCCAAACCAGACGTATCACCTGATGGTCTTTCGCTACTTAGAATTTCATCTAGAATCCTTGAGCTATTCTCAAACTTTGATTTGATAGATCCTTCATCAAGCTTTCTCTTGAATTGCATGATTTCTTCTGCAAGATTTTTAGACTCCTGTATTCTTCTTTTGAGCTATAGGTTTGGGTCCTCCTCAACCTTTTTTGCATCTAAGAGTTGAGCTTCCAACTGACTAATGATAAGATTTGACTGTTGGTTATTTTTCCTACATTTCTCAAGTTCTTCAAGTGCTCTAACAAGTTCAGCTCTTAGATCTACTTCTCCTTCTATGTCTGAGTCACTATTTGAGGCTTGAGTGTCTAGGCCCATAAATAAAACTTCAGTTTCTTCAACTTCGCTTCCATCTAAATATTCACTGTCTTCCATGTTGTAAACAATTTTCTTTTTCCCATAGGGTTTTTTCTTGTTTCCTAGTTTACCTAGTTTGAATTTTGAATTTTCTTTTTCTTCATTCTCATCTTTTTTAGTGTAGGTGCATTTAGAGGTAAAATGTCCAATCCTTCCATAATTAAAACACTTTAAAGGTAACTTCCCCTTGTATTTTCTAGTCCCTCTCTCATGTTTATTAATGAAAAGAGCTTCCTCATCATTTGGGTTTTCTGATAGATTTTTTTATGGAGGCTTTAAAAGCTACTTCTTTTCTTTAAGATCCATTTTGTCTTGTTCTCATCTCATATGCAATGATAATTCCATGTAAATCATCCATTGTTACCTTTTTAATATCATCTCGTTCTTCTAAGTTGGATACCTTTGGGTCATATCTCATTGGTAATGTTCTTAGTACATTGCTTACCACTTCTTTTTCTTTTAATTTTCCTCCAAGGCCTCTGATCACATTAACAACTTCATCTGCTCGAAGAAGGTATTCCCCAACATTCTCTTCTTCTTTCATTTTAATAATTTCAAATTGACCTCTATATGTTTGAAGTTTGGATTCTTTGACCTTAGATTCTGCTTCATAGATAATTTTGTTACTTGTCCCAAGCTTGTTTGGCAGATGTGCATTGCATAAGTTTAGTAAATACCAAGTTTGTTAAACCATTTAAGATTGAGTTTAGGTCTTTGGCATTACCTTCATATTCACCTAGTTCAACTGTGTCTATAGGGTATTAGTTTCCTATGTTACGCTCCTTTTTTGTTGCTGCCAAAACCTTCCATCCCAGGGACATCAGATAACACCTCATTCTTACACTCCAGTAAGCATAATTTTCTCCGGTAAATAGTGGAGGTTTGTTAGTCGCCACTCCTTATTTTTGATCCATTATACTTATTGTATGGGATATTCCTTCTAGTGGTTAAGCTGTTGTGAAGGAACCCGCTTTGATACCAATTGTTGGTTTATCCCACAATATTGAGATGGGGGGTGAATTAGTATTGTCATTTTTTACTTTAAAATACACAAAATAAACAATAAAGACACAGATTTTATTGTGGAAACCTCAAAAGAGCAACCCACCAACACAAACTCATTAATAAGATGAATTTACAAAATTGTTTATCTACTGCAACAGAAAGGACGTAGATACACCTTAGATTTTTCCTGCAACTATAGACTAGGATGCTACAACAACCCTATGGTTTTATTCCTATTTCAATAGACAAGGATGCTATGACACCCTGTTCTCCAGCTACGACTGGAAGGAGGCTTCGACCCCCTGCAGACCTGTGGCCTGCCCTAGCACCACCCTACCACCCTAGACTAATGTTATTAGTTTTTTAGAAAAGTTGAAAAACTATCCATTTGGACTCTATCAAACTTACTAACAGAGACAACTAATTCTTTACCTATTTATTCAATAAATACCTTTTTCCTATTTCTTATCAACGCATCTCTCCATAGTTGCACTCTTTCATTTTGGATCGTGATTGTTCACTTACAGACAAAACCAATCATCATCCAACCACTCAACCTGTTATAATTTTTATCATTAAAGCTAGCATTATCTTAGGATCTTTAATTGAGAGAATAACATGCACAACAATAAACACAAGAGACAAGAGACACAAATAATTTTCCTCGTGGAGACCATAAATCGAGAAAACCCCTCAACTTCCTCAGAGATAGAATCAACACCAAAAGTAAAACCCCAAAACAGTAAGATGATCTCTTTACAGCATTAGTATTTCTTTCTCTTGTCCCAACAACTTCTTCTCTCACTCATGCACCCCAGTGAGTGAGTGTGTGTATGATAAATAGAGTGTCTCACTCTCTATTTATATTCTTTTGTTCACTTAATGTTCACTCCAACATGTCGGCCTCACTTAACAATTACTTACTAGAGCTAACATCTATAGGAGATTCTAATAACCCTAATGCCCCACAACTTGTGGGGACTTTTCCCCTCCGACCAACAAGGAGGGTTATCCTTAACACAATGGTGGGGACTATTGCCCTGACTTACAATAACTCACCTAGGGTCGACTTCTCTAGGATAGTATAATAACTTTAGGGCCCCACAACTATGGGGACTTTAACCCTTGATCAATAGGAGGGTTACCCACAATGACTTGACATGACTTGTTTACATTATAGAACCTCCCAATGGGAACATCGAGGCATGACATCACTCAATTACATTACAGATACTTCCCGTAATAAACATCAGGGTACAATACATAAGATATACAAGTGAATACATTATGAAGTTACAATTACATCAACACTCCCTCTTAACTAGGAAGGTATTCTCTCGACACAATTTATCAGCACAAGTATTCTTCTCTATATCATCTGGATCATCATCGATTCCTTGTCATCTTCATCTTCAGTTCATCTTTCATCTTCAAGTCATCTTCATCTAGATCTATATCATCACTCGATCTGGATCATCATCACTGGATTTGGATCATCACTCGATCTGGATCATATCTGCTGGATCAACATCACTAGATTTGGATCATCATCACTGGATATGGATCATCACTCGATCTGGATCATCTCTGTTGGATCAACATCACTCGATCTGGATCATCTCTGTTGGATCAACATCACTGGATCTGGATCACCACTCGATCTGGATCATCACTGGGTCATCATCATGGGTGCTATCTCATGGTTCTTCTCATCATAGGAAGTTCTACAGAGACAGCCCCTTTTCATGCTAGTTGTAGGCCTAGCCTCCATCTAGGTCTTCTTCAGCACTTATATCTAACCCTAAGTTAGAATGGCCTGCCCAACACTTACATATGACCTTAACTCGTCAGAAAGGCATGCCCAACACTCACATCTGACCATGAGAGGAACACATCCACCATCATGTTAGAATGATCTAGCCCTCACATTTGACCATGGAAGGAACCTAATCCTCTCACCATGTTAGAATGTCTCAGCCCTTACATCTTACCATGGAAGGAGCGTTATCCTCTCACAATGTCAGAATGGCCCAATCCTTGCATCTGACCATGGAAGGAACTTAATCCTCTCACCATGTCAGAATGGCCCAACCCTTACATCTGACCATGGAAGGAACTTAATCCTCTCACCATGTTAGAATGGCTCTTAGTCCCAGACTCAGGGTTCCTGGTAACTGACCAGGTGCCTCCATTCTCCCAGAGAATGGAATCAACCCTTATATCTGATCAAGTGGGAACACATCCCTCAATTACATCAGAATAGCCCTGCACTTATATCTGATCGTGTGAGACTACATCCCACAGTCATATAAGAATGGCCCTCAGTCCTAGACTGAGTATTCCAGGTAACTGACTAGGTACCTCCATTCAAAGAATGGCAACAACCCTTATATATGATCATGTAGGAACCGATCCTATAGTCATATTAGATTGGCTCAACACTCATATCTGACATGGAAGGAACCAATCCTCTCACCATGATAGAATGGCTCAGCCCTTACATTTGACCAATGAAGGAAACTAATCCTCTCACCATGTCAGAATGGATCACAGACTCATCACTTCCCCTTGGAGGGAACCTCGATCTAGAGAACACCAAGCTTCTCCCTGAAGTACTCATACTTCACTCTGGCCAATGGCTTCATCAACACATCAGCTATATGTTCATCCGTCACAACATACTAGAGCTTCACTGCTCCTTTCTGCACCATATCCCTGATATAGTGATACTTGATCTCGATATGCTTCGACTTGTCATGAAACACCGGATTCTCCGAAAACTTCACACAACTCTGGTTATCATAATATATACAAGTAGCATGTAACTGGAGATCAAATAAATCAGACAGTAGCTTCCTTATCCATACTACCTCACAACTAGCTGAACAATCTGCGACATACTCTGCTTCAGTTGTACTTAGTGCCACATAGGATTGCTTCCTACTAAACCAAGAGATCACACCTGATCCCATACTGAAGCAACACCCTGAAGTGCTCTTCCTATCAATGGCATTGCCTGCCCAATCTGAATCAACATAACCCTCCAGGTTAATCTTCTGATTCGTCTCATACTTGAGCCCATAATCAACTATACCCTTTAGGTACCTCAGAATATGCTTTGCACAAATCAAGTGAACATGTCTCGGATCTGTCAGGAACTGGCTCAAGGTGTTCACAACAAAGCAAATATCTAGTCTCGTATTCATCAGGTACATCAAGGACCCAATCATCTGACAATACATCGTATTATCAACCATCTTTGATGAAGCATCACTCAATAGCTTCATGTTCGATGCCATAGGTGTGGTCATGGCCTTGCAGTACATCATCCTGAACCTCTTCAGGATCTCTACTACATACTTCCCTTGTCTGAGGAATATTCCATCTGCATTCTGCCACACCTCCATGCCTAGAAAATAGTGCATCGACACATAATAGGAGCATCACTGGTCTTCTTCCTTCAACCTTGAAGCAAAGGTTGGAATCCACTTTACTCTCAGTAAAGCCTAGAGTCATTAGTAATCTATCCATCATGTTGTACCATGTCAAACCTCAGGATCTTTTGTAGTCACTCCCTCTGAAGAAACATACTCCCTTTGTCTTCCGTACTCTATGCACTAAAACATTCTGTATTTGAGTGACAAGTAGCTTCCTCTGCTACTAATATTCTATGTATCCATATAGGGTCACTGGATACCAATATCCTCTATCTTTGAAAGCATTCTTGCACCCATCTGTGAGCTTGTCATCCTCTATAGGCTTTCATCTTCAACCTTGTAGCAAAGGTTAAGATCTTCATCAAGCTCCTCATGTATGTGTTATCCCATGGGTGTCTTCTAAGCTCGTACAAGGATTTCTTTCATTTGCACACATGATTCTGCCTGTCATGTGACTTCACTTGCAGTGGCTGCAAATGTCTCTTCATAGTATATGCCTTCTTTTCATGAGAATCCTCATGCTACGAATCTTGCATTGTGTCCCACGATGTTTCCATCTACTGCATGATGGAACTACGAAATTCCCTTCATGTATCAATACTACATCCTAGACATCATTCTTCTTGAACTGGTCTTCCCTTTCTTCTTGGTTACTTCTTCATGGATGGAAGGTTCTGCATCAATGATGTTGTTGCATTCATCATATTATTATTCATCTTGAAGTGTCGTCACTTGTTCTTCGGAACAAGTCTCATCCTTCTTTGCTAGTAAGGAATTTTACGCAATATTTCCTACAAGTCAAATGCATTAGTTGTCTGGTTAGAAACATTTCATAAGGTATATTCATAATGGAAAATTCTTATGCATAAATATATGATCATGTAACTATTTTAGCCAATACAACATTCATCCATATCTCACGGAAAATTTCTAGATGCCTTCCATCTCTACCGGGACAACATTGAGATTGTGCACTAATCCAATATGTTAGCAAAGGGGTTTCATTCTAGATAAGTAGCAATGGAGAGTTGTATAGCACCATGAGCTACTTACCCATCACATGCATATTAGTAGTATACTGTCATTAATTCAAACATTCTATCATGCATAATACATCAACTGAATATAAACAAATGCATAACAAAACAATATCATGAAATGACAATTGAATACTTATCTTTATTTGTTTCGTGGGTAGACTCCTTCTTGAGCCTTCAGCTTCATCATCTTCTTCATTCATAATAGAATCGTTTCTTATCCAAATGCTAAGATGGATAAGAGGTTCTTCAAGATTTGAGTCCTTCATATTCCTCATCGCTTGAGGGATCTTCTTTGGATGGTGAGAGCTTGATCTTTCCATCTTATTTTCTCTTATTATGAGTCGAGCTTCTTCTTGTGTGTGCTCTTCCCAGAGTCTGCTGAAAGTAATCACTTCCTTCTGGCACACATTCCTTGCATGAATGAATCCCATGATCCTGGGAGGCCATTCAATATGGCTATCACCACTTCTGCATTCTCCACTTCTTCTTCTACTACTACAAGTTGTTCTTTGATTTGAGAGACCCATGTAAAGTATGACTGTATGGTCTCTACATTCTGGATTTTCACATTCTTCAACTATTTTCTCAAAGTCATATTCCGATTTATGTTATTCCCTTCAAATAGCTTGGTCAAGGAATCAAACATCTCTTTCGATGTCTTTAGGGGAGACACTTGCGGTACAAGGTGATCCATGATTGAATCAACAATGATCTTCTTGGTCTTGACCAAGTTCTTCTTGTGTAAGGCTTTTAGCTTCATGTCCCTCTGGAATTGGAACCTCTCTACTTGTGTAGGTGTCCAATTCATTTTATTTAGAGAGATCATATACTTCCATGCTTGGAAGTTGTCAACTTCACCAAGCTTATCATCAAGCTGATGTGATAGATCACTTTGAAATGAGAACCTCACATGAAAATAACAAAAGATTACATCTTACCGATTTGAGGTGTCCGTTTTGGTTCCGGAGCTGGCTAATCTAGGGTTTGTCAGAGAAACCCTAATTTTAAAAACTTGGAATTTTTTAGATCTGATTGGTTAGAAATATATAAATCTTCAAGGTGAGCTGTCCAATGTTCTCATTTTCTGAAAACAGTGGAGGGAAGCTCCCAAAACAGGAAGCCCTAGTTTTCCAATTTCTTCTGCAGAAATTCCTCATACTGTTTCTATGGTATCTCCAAAATTACTTCTCCTTAGTGTCTGAAACTTTGTACTAAGGTATCCTCGTCTGTCCCTATTTCAAAACCATAGGTTTCATTACAATTGGTTTCACCAATTGGGACTTATGATCATTTTAGGGTGACCTATTACAGGACTGTTCAGAACAACGAAGTTGTACGGACTTCCATGTGTCATTGTTTCATCTTCCGGGTCTGAAACTTCTACCATAGATAGTAAAGTCCGTGCCCTTTCTGGAAAATCTTCAAAAATTTCATTTGGACCTTTTTAGCCCGAGATATAGAAATTCTCCCCAGGTGTCCTGTTTGGGGATAAATCCTGGGAGAGGCTGGAACCCTAACTTGGAGGAATCGTATCTACTAGAATATAGCGAATCTAATGCTGAAATTTGGGTACAGTGTAAATCCATATTTTATCTTCGGCTTGGGAAAGTTTCAGCTACTGAGCCTTCTCCAATCCCGAGATATAGTGAATGTACCAAAACTTATTAGTTTTAGTATTTTAGGGTTTTTCCGGCTCGGGGTAAAACTAGGGTTTGACTTTTCCGGAGTTTCACCCAACCAAAAATCTCGACCCAGGTCTCTAAACTTCGATTTTGATGAGAATAAAAATCCTATGCTGGGCTCACTCAAAAATTCCTCTTCTGTAGAAAGCCCTAATTTCCCACACCGAAAACTGAAAATGCTCGGAATTGAATTCCGTTTTGACAGAAAGATGCGCCCTTCAATGGAGAGTCAGCCTAGCATACTTTTGTTGATGGATTGTGGAGAGAGACCCAAAAAGTAAGAAGCCCTAGCTTCTGTAGCTGCATAATGTCTTCTTCTCAGGTTAGCTCTGATACCATGTTATTTTTTTATCATTCAAGCTAGCATTATCTTAGGATCTTTAACTGAGAGAATAACATGCACAACAATAAACACAAGAGACAAGAGACACAAAGAATTTTCGTTAGGGAAACCATAAATGGAGAAAACCCTGAAACTTCCTAAGAGATAGAATCAACACCAAAAGTAAAATCCCAAAAAAGTAAGATGATCTCTTGACAACAGTAGTCTCTCTCTCTCTTGTCCCAACAACTTCTTCTCTCACTCATGCACCCCAGTGAATGAGTGTGTGTATGATAAATATAGAGGCTCACTCTCTATTTATATTCTTTCGTTCACTTAATTTCCACTCCAACATGTCGGCCTCACTTAACAATTACTTACTAGAGTTGGCATCTCTAGGAGAGTCTAATAACCCTAGTGCCCCACAACTTGTGGGGACTTTGCCCCTTCGACCAACAAGGAGGGTTATCCTTAACACAATGGTGGGGACTATTGCCCTGACTTACAATAACTCACCCAGGGTCGACTTCTCTAGGATAGTCTAATAACCCTAGGGCCCCACAACTATGGGGAGTTTAAACCTTGATCAATAGGTGGGTTACCCACAATGACTTGACATGACTTGTTTACATTATAGAACCTCTCGATGGGAACCTCGAGGCATGACATGAATCAATTACATTACAGATACTTCCCGAAATAAACATTGGGGTACAATACATAAGATATACAAGTGAATACATTCCAAAGTTACAATTACATCATCACAACCGTCACATCATTTCAGCGAAGACACCGTTTCTTTCTTCCCATAGCTGCTATCCCTGTTCATCATTTTTTGTTGTTTCCATAATCTTCTTCACCAGATACAATCCGAACAATTGATCTTTTCTGCTGATTTATTTTTTGAATTGTATTTCCACACCAATTTTCTGTTTCAGCGATTTCCCATCGTTGATTTTTATCGGGATTTTCCTTGAGCGTCAATCTCCAGTTTGCGGGATGCGGGATGCGAGATATAACATTCGTATCTCAACTCTCGATCTTGTCTTTCCACAAACTCCTTTCTACACTCCAAAATGAGAGATTTGGTTTCCCACGATTGGTCTTTATCGAGAATCACCATGAGCGTCAATCTCCAGATTGTGGGATGCGAGATGTAACATTTCCTTAAATTGTATCTCAACTTCCTGTAAGCTCCTTTCCGCAAGATTCCTTCTGCACCATTGATATCTTGCGGAGTATTTCCTAACCTTCGATCTTCCGTATTGTGGGCTGTGGGTTCATAAAATCTTTAAATGTTACTTCTGCAATTACCTTTCTGCATTTTTCTTCCACACCATTGATCTCTTGCGGATTCTTTCCTGACCTTCGATCTTTCAGATTGCGGGTTCATAAAATATTTAAACGTTACTTCCACAATTTTCTTCCGCATCATTGATCTCTTTTAACGGAACTAATCTCACCTGTCCGATCTTGATCTTTCGTGGAACTTTGGATTTTTCACCTAACTCTCGGAATTAATCCTTAACCGTCGG
Source organism: Pseudotsuga menziesii (assembly GCA_001517045.1). NCBI lineage: Eukaryota > Viridiplantae > Streptophyta > Pinopsida > Pinales > Pinaceae > Pseudotsuga > Pseudotsuga menziesii. The sequence goes on along the minus strand of LPNX011090853.1, from coordinate 524,409 downwards.
ATCTAGTGCGGGACTAATATAAGTCGTCCGATCTTTATTGTTGCGGAACTTCATCCTTTCCCCTTTATTTTGTGGAGTTAATCCTTAGCCGCTAGATCTAGGGCGGGACTAACCTCTGCTATCCAATCTTATTCCTTCATAGAACTTTATCACTTCGAACGTGTTTAACCTCTATGTTAGTTCGTTCAACAAAAACATTGTGAGTCGTCAATTTATTTGGATGATCGATCTCAATCGTTCAACTTGCTATAGGGTTATTCATTTGTTATTCAACCTGTAACCTGTAACAAGGTTATTTCTTTGTTATTTTGCTGATTTCAGCCTGCCACCATATCTTTAACTTTCATTAACAGTTTTGACATCAATGACAACCATTTTACTCAATAGAAAAATCACTGGAGAATGCTTCAGTAGAATGGAAGGAGATTTTTTCTTCAATAAAATAGATTCGAATGTCTTCTTCTGGATCAGATATATGAGAAGATGAGATGTTAGATATCTCATAAACTTCTGGATTAGCAGGAAAATGAGCCACTCCAAGGAAACTTTCTTCAATTCAAATTGACCATGTTGAAGATTCTGCTTCTTCTTCATCTTGAACAACTTCATCAGAGAGAATAGAGGTTGGGACTTTTGAAGAAAGAACTCTTGTGGTGCTGGGTGTGATCTCAAAATTGCTAGAATTATCCTCATTATGCTTTCCAAAGGTTCTATCCAATTCTGTGCAGAGATCCTTTGGGTATTCAGAAAAGGCTAGACATATCATTCCAAAATCTCTATCACCATCATTTAGCCAGTCATTCTCATATTCATAAGACTCTTTACCAAGTCCAATAGATACCTCATAGAGACCTTTCTCTTTAGAGATGAAATCATCTTCATATTTCATTCTAAATATCTTGTGAATGGAGTAAGATGAGGAATGAATAATGTCAAATCCATATTGAAGTTGTACTTGCAAAATATCACTGCAAAAACCAACTCAATTTTCATTCATGTTAGTTTCAATCCTTTCCACCTCAACATGTACACTTTCTCAGAGCCCGTCACACCTAGATAGACTTCTCTGAACAAAATTCAGAGGGAGCAAGGCTACCATTCCAAAATTTATGTGGAAACTCAGCTACTTCTAGTGTACAATGGAGATCAGAAAAGACTTGCTTCTAGCCTAAAAAAGGCTCTGATACCATGTTAAATTTGTGAACCATTTATCTACAGGAAAATGAGACCAATAGTGAAGTAGAATTGTGCAGTAGAATATCAAGAACAATGTACACTAAACAAGACAAATTTGAGACAAATCTAATAAGAATTTATCAGTAAATTACAACATTAATCTTCATTCATTCCAATAGTAATACAATGGTGTTACAATAAGAAGAATTCTAATCATGTGGATAAGTTTCGAATCTACCAACTAAACCTGACTGACTAGCTAACCCAGTGGGTCTAAATCACTGGATGGGAGCCACTAGTATAAATCCCGATGTCTAAATTAGTCTACAATCAGTAAAACTAGTTAAACTAGTTAAACTGATGAGGTAGGTGGAAAAAGGCGCCACTTCCCCATGAAACCATGCAAAACTGGCGCTAGACTAACTGATTGTAATTGGAGGTTGATTTAGCATAACTGTCTACCTACCATAACCAACTGATGGAGGTTGTTGGTGGAACTTAGAGTGCATCCTAGAATGTAGGGATGGGCACCAATGGCACCAAATGGCACCGGTTGCACCAATGGCACCAAACTCATCCAAATGACTCCTAAGTTAGGCAAGATGATCAAATAAACTAAATATGGACAAGGGATGATTATTTAATCCTAATAAAAACTTTTGAACATCGTTTATTTTTTGGAACAACAGATCATTATAAACTTTATGTGATAAAATATTTCCATATTCCCCCCAAAATGAAGACATCCATTTTGAAATAAGAAATTTGAATTTACCTCTAAATAACCTTCAATTTTTTAAGATAGCATTGCATAATACTTATGCATTTTTTACCAACTGCTTTTTTGTAAGTAATCTAGTTGCATTCATTATCAATGCAGTTATGTCATCAACACCTAATGTGTTTAAATAATGTAACTTCAAAGAATATTCTAATTGTACTTCACATTATTACTATTCCTCCTTCGAGAAATGTTACTGATGTAAAAGGTCATGTAAAAGTCACGAGGTAAACCCTCAGTTGTAATTCGGGTCAATAGCACCCAGAAAAGAACAATATATTTATTATTGTGGGATTTCCTAGGTAGGTTGACCCAGTTAGGGAAAATGTCAGTTGGGAAGATGAGTATAAATAGGTAGGCACCTTCCCTCATTTGTACACACTCACACACACTTCTATTGCACAAGAGAGAGAAAGAAGGAGGGACAGAGAAGGAGGAGGACTAATGTCTTTGGTGTTTTGGCTCTTATGCTTGGGGTTTGGTCTCTCTCTCTCTCTATGAGACTTTCTTCTTTGGTCATTTCATTTTGGTAATTTATATTGAGGAAGATTTTTGTCGGGATTTTCCCTTTAGGGTTTCCTAGGGTAAATTGTTGTGTACCTTGTGATTGTGTTTCTTTTAGTGATCCTCTTTATGTTGTTATTGTGAAAATGTATTAAATTATAATCATAGCACTTAAGCTATGGAAGCATAGAAAACTTAACATGGTATCATAGCTAGATTGAATAGAGCATCTTTCATGAGGTAAATCTCTCTCTCCTTCTTCGGACAAGAAAATTAGGGTTTTCTAATAAAGAGAAATTTTGAGTGTAAGTGACATAGGGAAGTGCGCCCCTTATAGGAGGATCTTTTGGAACCAAGATTGAATTTTTTCAGTGGGAAGATCCTCCAAAAAGTCAAGCCCTAGTTTGTCTTGAAACTAGAAAACCAAAAAAACAGAAACATAACAAAAAACTGCAATCCAAGATATTGCAAGTCCAGTTTCAAGGGTTAGAATTTGGATTCTTCATAAATTCACTGTACTATCATACTTGCCTCAGTCAAGCACATATTTTGGTAAGTACAGTTTTCATTTGTGAGAAATTCTCAAATTTTGTCATTTTTTGATCTCCAGGACAAGATGTCTCTAAGCACTAAGCTTGATAACAAGTTGGAAGGAATATAAAACTTATGTGCTTGGAAATACATAATAGGAATCATTATAGAAGAGAATGATCTTGCAATGCTTACAGAAGAAGACTCTCTCTAGGTTTGAGGAAAAAGAATCTCCTCGGAAGGTTTTGTTGGTACCAGAATCTACCCCAGTAAATTTTTTTATATTACGACAGTGCACATGCGAAGACGGATCCAAATTTTGGATGCTGAAATGTTCACAAGTATTTTCACCAAATTGATTCCCCTAGAGTATGCATTCTTTTCACTATCTTGCAGCAAAATTTTCCGCTTCTTCCAAAACTTCGTTAGCTTTGCTAAAGTCTCTATTAACCTACCATTTGACGAGTCTCGCCATCATTTGCATTGTTGATGCCGAGCCAAAGTCTCTCATGATAATTAAGTCTCATATTTAGGAAGCCTTATTTTACAAAGTTTCATAATTTAACCAAATACTTTAATATATATAAATATTAAAATATATTATTTTAAAATTATTTTATAGTTTTAAAATAATATTTTATATTTTATTTATTTATTATGATTTGGTTATTAAAAAAATAATTGTCCTATTCCAAATTTCGCTAACCTTATCCCACTCATTCTCGTACCTACCTATCCCACTCATTATCTCACCTCACCATTCCACTCCCACTCCCACTCCCACTCCACATTGTTTCCATTAAAATTACCATATTTATTTTATGTTATAACTACCACTAAACACCCAATTCGTGCATTCAAGCTCCACGTCAAGCCCAATCAAAGTCATAAGTCAAGCTTTTCATTGCCACATCAAACCTTAAAGCTCATTAAGTCTTATTATCAAATGTATGTCCAAATCCAAATCGTGAGATTAGTTTCAAAGGCTCATATGGGATAGTGTTCAGTGCATTGCATTAGCATGAGAAAACGCTCAGTTTTCAAAGTTTTAGAGTGTCAAAGAAAGCACCAAAAAAGTACACATGCCGACTCTCATAATATTATATGTCAATTTGCACAATACTAAGGCTTTGAAAATCATACATTGTTTATCTGTTATTACAAGCCTCAAGATTTGATGATGATCCAGTGATGATCTAGCTTTGATGATGATCCAGTGATGATCTAGCTTTAATGATGATCTAGTGATGATCCATATTTGATGATGATCAGTGATGATACAGCTTCGATGATGATCCAAAGAAGAAGACTTGTGCTGATGAATTGTGTCAAGAGAAAACCTTCCTAGTTAAGAGGGAGTGTTGATGTATTTGTAACTTCGGAATGTATTCAATTGTATATATTGTATTTCATTGGTCCCTGATGCTCCTATTCGGAGAATCACTTGTATTTCTTTGTACCCCAATGTTCCTATCGGGAGAATTACTAAAATTCATGAGGAATTCCCCTCCATTGTAAGTTGGGTCATTAGTACCCTAGTTGTGGTTACTCGAGCCTACATAACTAAGTTAGTATTACTTGAGCCTACATAACAGAGTCAAATATTAAGTGAATGAAAGAATATAAATAGCCTAGTGAGCCTCTCTATTTATCATAGTCACTCACACTCAGTTGTAGCGCATAATTGTGAGAGAGAAGAAGTTGGGACAAGAGAGAGAGAGAGAGAGAGAGAGAGAGAACTACTGTCGAGAGATCATCTTTGTATATTTGGGTTTTACTTTTGGTGCTCATTCTATCTCTGAGGAATTTGCAGGGTTTTCTCCTTTATGGTTTCCTCGAGGAAAATCTTTGTGTTCATTGTCTATTGTGTTTGATTGTTGTGCTTATTATTCTCTCAAATAAGATCCTAAGATCATATAGCTTAAATGATAAAATATAACACCCTTGAGGTTTGCACTTTCTCCTCTTAGTGATTTTGTAAAGGAATTACTCCCATATTATTTCTAAGATGCTCAAAGGCTTTCTTAGGTAGTGGTTTGGTGAAAATGTAAGCAATCTGTTTTTTTGTGTCAATGTATTCTAATCTGACAGCTTTTTGAGATACTTATTCTCTTAGATAGTGATACTTGATTGGTATATGTTTTGTATTAGAATGCATGATAGGATTTTTAGACATATTTATAACATTGGTGTTATCAAAGTTGATCACTATTGGATCTTCATATTTTATAAGCAGATATTCTAGGGTTTGTTTCATCCAAATAACCTAAGTGCAACATGAGGCGGAAACAATATATTATTCTTCTGCTGTAGAGAATGAAATGGAGGATTGTTTTTTACTTGACCATGATACTAAACAATTTCCTAGAAATAATGCTTCTCTACTAGTAATTTTTCGATCATCAATACTTCCTGCTGAATCTGCATCAACAAATGCTTTCAAGGTAAAGTCTTGTCCTTTTGGATACCATAAACCATACTACATGGTACTTTTTAGATATCTGAGAATCATGGGTCTAAACATGGTATAATATACTTCTAGAGACTCATCATCCTTACTTACCTTGCAATCGGTGACCATAGGAGTACCAATAGGTTTGGAATATTCCATTTTAAATTTTGTTAACATATCTTTTATGTACTTAGTTTGAGAGATGAAAATTCCTTTATTTTTTTGGTAGACTTGCAATCCCAGGAAGAAAGTCAATTCACCCAACATTGGCATTTTGAATTCTTTCTTCATTTTAGAGGCAAAATATACACTTAGGATTTGAATATTGCTTCCAAATATGATATCATCCGCATAGACAACAACAATGATCATTTTTATATCTTCGATCTTTAGGTAGAGATTACTTTCAGTGGATCCTCTTTTAAAACCTTGATGTTTCAAGTAACTTTCTAGTATTGAAAACCATGCTCTTGGATCTTGTTTGAGACCATAGAGTGCCTTCTTCAGTTTATAGACATAATATTTGTTCTTTGACAAAATAAATCCTTCAGGTTGTTCAATATATACTTCTTCTAGTTTTCCATTCAAGAATGCAGACTTGACATCCATTTGATATACTTTGAAATTTTTATGGCATGACAGTGCTAAAAACATTCTGATTACTTCAAGTCATGCTACAGGAGAATAAGTTTCTTCAAATTCAATACCTTCCACTTGGGCATACCCCTTAAAAACCAATCTTGCTTTGCTCCTTATTACCTGTCCATCTTGATCGAACTTGTTTTTGAAAATCCATTTAGTTCTTGCAATGTTATTATCTTCAGGTCTTGGGACAAGTTCCCAGGTCTCATTTTTCTCAATTTGATCTAGTTCTTCATTCATGGATTTGACCCATTCATCACTTTTGATGGATTCTGTAAAGTTCTTGGGTTCAACTATTGAGACTAGGTATTTTTCAACACCTGGTAGTTGTATTCTTGTTACGACTCCAATATTTTTATCACCCATGATCTATGACTCCAGATGATTCTTTTGTATCCTTCTAGAAGGAGTTTTAGTGTCAGGTCTAGGGAAGTCTTCTTCATCTTCCTGTGTATCTTGCTTCTCTTTGTATTCTTCTTTGTTATGAATGCTCTCGTCCTTTTGCAAGTCTTTTAATTCATCATCACATGTATTTTCAATAATGTCAATATTTTTCTCTTTCCTAGGTTTCATATCATCTACTTTCACATCAACACTCTCTACAATTTTATGTAATCTTTTATTGTAACACCTATATGCCATTTTTCATGGATGATACCCTAGAAATATTCCTTCATCAGTCCTGGAGTCGAACTTTCCAATGCCATCCTCATTTCTTTTGATGTAGCAGTTACTGCCAAATTCTTTAAAATATTTGACTGAGGTTGGTCTTCCATACCACAATTCATAGGGGGTCTTATCCTTATTCACTCTGATTTTCCCTCTGTTAAGTATGTAGACATCTGTGTATACAACTTCTCTCCAAAATGAATCTGCAAGTTTTGTGTCATTGAGCATAGTTCTGGAAGCTTCTTGGATTGTTTTGTTTTTCCTTTCAACAACCCCATTCTTCTGAGGAGTTTTTGCAGCTAAAAATTGTCTCTTAATTCCATGACCTTCACAGAAATCATTGAATTCATTTGAGGTAAATTCTCCCCCATTATCTGATCTAAGACACTTGATTTTCATACCTGACTCATTTTCAGCCATTGCCTTGAAGTTTTTCAATTTTTCAAAAGCTTTTGATTTTTCTTTGAGGAATGCCACCCATGTCATCCTTGTGTAATCATCAATGAGCAACATGAAATAGTGATCTCCTTGCCGGATTTTAGTTCTAGTTGGTCCACAAAGGTCTGTGTGTATTATTTCCAGAGGGTGTGAGGTCATATGTTCTTTTATTTTAAAACTGGCTCTAGTTTGCTTCCCATGTTGACAATGTTTACATACTAAGTTTATAGGAACTACAATTTTATGTAGATCTCTTACAACATCCTTTGTGCTTATTTTGGCAAGATTGTCAAAACTTAAATGTCCCAACCTTCTGTGCCATAACCAAATTTCATCTACCATACTTAAGTAGCTTTGGTTTTCATTTTCCAAGATTTATACATTGTTTGTATTTCACATAGCAATGCTGATGACCTTTCCTGATTTCTTATTCTTGATTTCACATTTTTTTGAGTCAAAGATACAAACGTGTCCTTGGTCTCATGTTTGACTTACATTGAGGAGATTAGGTTTGAGTTTTTCAACTAGCAAAACTTTTTCTACTTTGATCTTGTTGTTGACAACAGTTGTTCCTTTGTCGATTATTTTGGAGGACATACTCTCTGCAAAAGTGACTTTTCCCTTATTATATTTTAGTGTTATGAATTTTCTTGGGTCACCAGTCATATGTTTTGAACAAACACTATCCAAGTGCCATAAGTTTTGGTTTTCAGTTGCACATAAAAGAAATCATGGAATGTTCCTTTTCTTCCTTTTATCTCCAATACTTCTTTTGTTTGGTGTTCTGAGGTTTGATTGCAATAGTATTCCTTGTATGAGTCTTTAGTTTACAATCTCTTGCCATATGTCCATGGTTATTACATTTATAAAATTCTATGTCATATTTTTGAAGTAATGTAAAAGGATTCTTATTTCCCTTTGACTTATTACTTGATGACTCCTTCTTGTATTCAGAAACCTTTATTTCAGTTATGCAATTTAAGGCTTTATGACCAAAATTATTACAAGCAAATCAATGACCTAAAAAGATCCGTAGATATCTATTTGGTCTCTTGGGTGCTAGATTATTTCTATTTTTATCTTGAGAATTTAAGCCAACTTTCTTGCTTCTTTCCTTTTTAGCTGGAGTCTTTAGTACTTCAGCATAGCTTTTCTTACTTCCTTCTTGATTTGTGACAGGAAAACTCTCTGGCTTATTTTGTTTAACGAACCCCAAACCAGACGTATCACATGATGGTCTTTGGCTACTTAGAATTTCATCTAAAATTCTTGAGCTATTCTCAAACTTTGATTTGATAGATCCTTCATCAAGCTTTCTCTTGAATTGCATGATTTCTTCTGCAATATTTTCAGACTCCTGTATTCTTCTTTTGAGCTATAGGTTTAGGTCCTCCTCAACCTTTTTTGCATCTAACAGTTGAGCTTCCAACTGATTAATGATCAGATTTGACTGTCGGTTATTTTTCCTACATTTCTCAAGTTCTTCAAGTGCGCTAACAAGTTCAGCTCTTAGATCTACTTCTCCTTCTATTTCTGAGTCACTATTTGAGGCTTGAGTGTCTAGGCCCATAAATAAAACTTCAGTTTCTTCAACTTTGCTTCCATCTGAATCTTCACTGTCTTCCATGGTGTAAACAATTTTCTTTTTCCCATAGGTTTTTTTCTTGTTTCCTAGTTTACCCAGTTTGAATTTTGAAGTTTCTTTTTCTTCATTTTCATCTTTTTTAATGTAGGTGCATTTAGAGGCAAAATGTCCAATCCTTCCATAATTAAAACACTTTAAAGGTAAATTCCCCTTGTATTTTCTAGTCCCTCTCTCATGTTTATTAATGAAAATAGCTTCCTCATCATTTGGGTTTTCTGATAGATTTTTTTATGGAGGCTTTAAAAGCTACTTCTTTTTTTGAAGATCCATTTTGTCCTGTTCCCATCTCATACGCAGTGATAATTCCATGTAACTCATCCATTGTTACCTTTTTAACATCATCTCGTTCTTCTAAGTTGGATAACTTTGGGTCATATCTCATTGGTAATGTTCTTAGTACCTTGCTTACCACTTATTTTTCTTTTAATTTTCCTCCAAGGCCTCTGATCACATTAACAACTTCATATACTCGAAGAAGGTATTCAACAACATTCTCTTCTTCTTTCATTTTAATACTTTCAAATTGACCTCTATATGTTTGAAGTTTGGATTCTTTGACCTTAGATTCTCCTTCATAGATAATTTTGTTACTTGTCCCAAGCTTGTTTGGCAGATGTGCATTGCATAACTTTAGTAAATACCGATTATGTTAAACCATTTAAGATTGAGTTTAGGTCTTTGGCATTACCTTCATATTCACCTAGTTCAACTGTGTCTGTAGGGTATTGGTTTCCTATGTTACGCTCCTTTTCTGTTGCTTCCCAAACCTTCCATCCTAGGGACATCAGATAACACCTCATTCTTACACTCCAGTAAGCATAATTTTCTCTGGTAAATAGTGGAGGTTTGTTAGTCACCAAAGGCTTCTTTTTGATCCATTGTACTTATTGCATGGGATCTTCCAGTTGTTAAGATGTTGTGAAGGAACCCGCTCTGATACCAATTGTTGGTTTATCCCACAATACTGAGAGGGGGGGTGAATCAGTATTGTCAGTTTTTACTTTAAAATACACAAAATAAAAAATCAAGACATAGATTTTATCGTGGAAACCTCAAAAGATAAACCCACCAACACAAACTCATTAATAAGATGAATTTACAAAATTGTTTATCTGCTGCAACAGAAAGGATGTAAATACACCTTAGATTTTTCCTGCAACTATATACTAGGATACTACAACAACCCTATGGTTTTATTCCTATTTCAATAGACAAGGATGCTACGACTGGAAGGAGGCTTCGACCCCTTGCAGACCTATGGCCTTCCCTAGGACCACCCTGCCACCCTAGACTAATGTTATCAGTTTTTTAGAACAGTTGAAAAACTATCCATTTGGACTCTATCAGACTTACTGACAGAGACAACTAATTATTTACATATTTATTCAATAAATACCATTTACCTATTTCTTATCAACGCATCTCTCCATAGCTGTGCTCTTTCATTTTGGATCATGATTGTTCACTTACAGACACAACTAATCATCATCCAACCACTCAACCTGTTATAATTTTTATCATTAAATCTAGCATTATCTTAGGATCTTTAATTGAGAGAATAAAATGCACAACAATAAACATAAGAGACAAGAGACACAAATAATTTTCCTTGTGGAAACCATAAATGGAGAAAACCCTGCAAATTCCTCACAGATAGAATCAACACCAAAAGTAAAACCCCAAAACAGTAAGATGATCTCTTTATAGCATTACTCTCTCTCTCTTGTCCCAACAACTTATTCTCTCACTCATGTGCCCCAGTGAGTGAGTGTGTGTATGATAAATAGAGTGTCTCACTCTCTATTTATATTCTTTCATTCACTTAATGTTCACTCCAACATGTCGACCTCACTTTACAATTACTTACTAGAGCTGACATCTATAGGAGATTCTAATAACCCTAGTGCCCCACAACTTGTGGGGACTTTTCACCTTCGACCAACAAAGAGGGTTATCCTTAACAAAACAGTGGGGACTATTGCCCCGACTTACAATAACTCACCTAGGGTCGACTTCTCTAGGATAGTATAATAACACTAGGGCCCCACAACTATGGGGAATTTAACCCTTGATCAATAGGAGGGTTACCCACAATGACTTGACATGACTTGTTTACATTATAGAACCTCCCAATGGGAACATCGGGGCATGATATCACTCAATTACATTACAAATACTTCCCAGAATAAACATCGGGGTACAATACATAAGATACACAAGTGAATACATTCTGAACTTACAATTACATCAACACTCCCTCTTAACTAGGAAGGTATTTTCTCAACACAATTTATTGGCACAAGTCTTCTTTTCTATATCATCTAGATCATCATCAAGTCCTTGTCATCTTCAAGTCATCTTCATCTTCAGGTCATCTTTCATCTTCAAGTCATCTTCATCTAGATCTGTATCATCACTCGATCTGGATCATCATCACTGGATTTGGATCATCACTCGATCTGGATCATCTCTGCTGGATCTGGATCATCACTCGATTTGGATCATCATCACTGGATATGGATCATCACTTGATCTGGATCATCTCTGATGGATCAACATCACTGGATCTGGATCATCACTAGGTCATCATCATGGGTGCTATCTCATGATTCTTCTCATCATAGGAAGTTCTATAGAGACAACCCTTTTTCATGCTGGTTGTAGGCCTAGCCTCCATCTAGGTCTTCTTCAGCTCTTATATCTGACCCTAACTTAGAATGGCCCGCCCAACACTTACATATGACCTTAACTTGTCAGAAACGCACGCCCAACACTCACATCTGACCATGAGAGGAACACATCCACCATCATGTCAGAATGGCCCAACCCTCACATCTGACCATGGAAGGAACCTAATCCTCTCACCATGTCAGAATGTCCCAGCCCTTACATCTTACCATGAAAGGAACTTAATCCTCTCACCATGTCATAATGGCCCAATCCTTACATCTAACCATGGAAGGAACTTAATTCTCTCACCATGTCAGAATGGCCCAGCCCTTACATCTGACCATGGAAGCCCAGCCCTTACATCTGACCATGGAAGGAACTTAATCCTCTCACCATGTCAGAATGGATCTCAGTCCCAGACTGAGGGTTCTTGTTAATTGACCAGGTGCTTCCATTCTCCCAGAGAATGGCATCAACCCTTATATATGATCAAGTGGGAACACATCCCTCAATCACATCAGAATAGCCTTGTACTTATATCTGATTGTGTGAGACTACATCCCACAGTCATATAAGAATGGCCCTCAGTCCTAGTCTGATTATTCCAGGTAACTGACTAGGTACCTCCATTCAGAGAATGGCAACAACCCTTATATATGATCATGTAGGAACCAATCCTATAGTCATATTATAATGGCTCAACACTCATATCTGACATGGAAGGAACCAATCCTCTCACCATAATAGAATGGCTTAGCCCTTACATCTGACCATCAAAGGAACCTAATCCTCTCACCATATCAGAATGGCTCATGGACTCATCACTTCCCCTTGGAGGGAACCTCGATCTGGAGAACACCAAGCTTCTCCTTGAAGTACTCATACTTCACTCTGGCCAATGGCTTCATCAACACATCAGCTATGTGTTCATCCATCGCAACATACTGGAGCTTCACTGCTCCTTTTTGCACCATATCCCTGATATAGTGATACTTGATCTCGCTATGCTTCGACTTGTCATGAAACATCGGATTCTCCGACAAATTCACACAACTCTGGTTGTCAATATATATACAAGTAGCATGTAATTGGAGATCAAATAAATTAGACAGTAGCTTCCTTAGCCATACTTCCTCACAACTAGCTGAACAATCTGCGACATACTCTACTTCAGTTGTACTCAGTGCCACATAGGATTGCTTCCTGCTAAACCAAGAGATCACACCTGATCCCATACTGAAGCAAAACCCTGAAGTGCTCTTCCTATCAATGGCATTTCCTGCCCAATTTGAATCAACATAACCCTCCAGGTTAATCTTCTGATTTGCCTCATACTTGAGCCCATAATCAACTATACCCTTTAGGTACCTCAGAATATGATTTGCAGAAATCAAGTGAACATGTCTCGGATCTATCAGGAACTGGCTCAAGGTGTTCACAACAAAGAAAATATCTAGTCTCATATTCGTCAAGTACATCAAGGACCCAATCATCTGACAATACATCATATTGTCAACCATCTCTGATGAAGCATCACTCAATAGCTTCATGTTCGATGCCATAGTTGTGGTCATGACCTTGCAGTCCATCATCCTGAACCTCTTCAGGATCTCTACTGCATACTTCCCTTGTCTGAAGAATATTCCATCCACATTCTGTCACACCTCCATGCCTAGAAAATAGTGCATCGACACATAACAGGAGCATCACTGGTCTTTCGCCTTCAACCTTGAAGCAAATATTGGAATCCACTTTACTCTTAGTAAAGCCTAGAGTCATCAGTAATCTATCAATCATGTTGCACCATGTCGAACCTCAGGATCTTCTGCAATCACTCCCTTTGAAGCATCATACTCCCTTTGTCTTTCGTACTCTATGCACTGAAACATTATGTATTTGAGTGACAAGTAGCTTCCTCTGCTACTAATATTCTATGTATCCATCTAGGGTCACTGGATACCAAGATCCTCTATCTTTGAAAGCGTTCTTGCACCCATCTATGAGCTTATCATCCTCTGTAGGCTTTCATGTTCAACCTTGTAGCAAAGGTTAAGATCTTCATCAAGCTCCTCATGTATGTGTTATCCCATGGGTGTCTTCTAAGCTCATACAAGGCTTTCTTTCATTTGCACACATGATTCTGCCTGTCATGTGACTTCACTTGCAGTGGCTAAAAATGTCTCTTCGTAGTATATGCCTTCTTTTCATGAGAAGCCTCATGTTACGAATCTTTCCTTGTGTCCCATGATGTTTCCATCTACTGCATGATGGAACTATGAAATTCCCTTCATGTATCAATATTGCATCCTAGACATCATTCTTCTTGAACTGGTCTTCCCTTTATTCTTGGTTACTTCTTCATGGATGGAAGGTTATGCATCAATCATGTCGTTGCATTCATCATATTATTCTTCATCTTAAATTATCATCACTTGTTCTTCGGAACAATTCTCATCCTTCTTTGCTTGTAGGCAATTTTACGCGATCTTTTCTACAAGTCAAATGCATTAGTTGTATGGTTAGAAACATTTCATAAGGTATATTCATAATGGAAAATTCTTATGCATAAATATATGATCATGCAACTATTTTAGCCAATACAACATTCATCCATATCTCATGGAAACTTTCTAGATGCCTTCCATCTCTACTAGGACAACATTGAGATTTGTGCACTAATACAATATGTTAGCAAAGAGGTTTCATTCTGGATAAGCAACAATGGAGAGTTGTAGAGCACCATGAGCTACTTACCCATCACATGCATATTAGTAGTATACTGCCATTAATGCAAACATTCTATCATGCATAATACATCAACTGAATATAAACAAATGCATAACAAAACAATATCATGAAATGACAATTGAATACTTATCTTTATTTGTTTCATGGGTAGACTCCTTCTTGAGCCTTCAGCTTCATCATCTTCTTCATTCATAATAGAATCGTTTCTTATCCAAATGCTAAGATGGATAAGAGGTTCTTCAAGAGTTGAGTTCTTCATATTCCTCATCGCTTGAGGGATCTTCTTTGGATGGTGAGAGCTTGATCTTCCCATCTTATTTTCTCTTATTATGAGTCGAGCTTCTTCTTGTGTGTGCTCTTCCCAGAGTCTGCTGAAAGTAATCACTTCCTTCTGGAACAAATTCCTTGCATGAATGAATCCCATGATCCTGGGAGGCCATTCAAGATGGCTATCACCACTTCTGCATTCTCCACTTCTTCTTCTATTGCTACAAGTTTTTCTTTGATTTGAGAGACCCGTGTAAAGTATGACTATATGGTCTTTGCATTCTGGATCTTCACATTCTTCAACTATTTTCTCAAAGTCATATTCCGATTTATGTTCTTCCCTTCAAATAGCTTGGTCAAGGAATCAAACATCTCTTTCGATGTCTTTAGGGGAGACACTTGTGGTACAAGGTGATCCATGATTGAATCAACAATGATCTTATTGGTCTTGACCAAGTTCTTCTTGTGTAAGGCTTTTAGCCTCATCTCCCTCTGGAACTCGAACCTCTCTACTTGTGTAGGTGTCCAATTCATTTTCTTCAAAGAGATCATATACTTTCATGCTTGGAAGTTGTCAACTTCACCAAGCTTATCATCAAGCTGATGTGATAGATCACTTTGAAATGAGAACCTCACATGAAAATAGCAAAAGATTAGATCTTATCGATTTGAGGTGTCCGTCCTGGTTCCGGAGCTGGCTGATCTAGGGTTTGTCAGTGAAACCCTAATTTTAAAAACTTAGAATTTTTTAGATCTGATTGGCTAGAAAGATATAAATCTTCAAGGTAAGCTGTCCAATGTACTCATTTTCTAAAAATAGTGGAGGGAAGCTCCCAAAACAGGAAGCCCTAGTTTTCCAATTTCTTCTGCAGAAATTCCTCGTACTATTTCTGTGGTATCTCCAAAATTACTTCTCCTCAATGTCTGAAACTTTGTACTAAGGTAGCCTCATCTGTCCCTATTTCAACACCACAGGTTTCATTAGAATTGGTTTCACCAATTGGGACTTATGATCATTTCAGGGTGACCTGTTACAGGACTGTTCAGAACAACGAAGTTGTACGGACTTCCACATGTCATTGTTTCATCTTCGGGGTCTAAAAATTCTACCACAAATAGTAAAGTCCATGCCCTTTCTGGAAAATCTTCAGAAATTTCATTTGGACCTTTGTATCCCGAGATATATAAGTTCTCCCCAGGTGTCCTGTTTGGGGATAAATCTTGGGAGAGGCTGGAACCCTAACTTGGAGGAATCATATCTACTAGAATATAGCAAATCTAAGGCTGAAATTTGGATAAAGTGTAAATCCATATTTTATCTTCGGCTTGGGAAAGTTTCAATTAAGGATCCTTCTCCAATCCCGAGATATAGCGAATGTACCAAAAATTATTAGTTTTAGTATTTTAGGGTTTTTTCGGCTCGGGGTCAAACTAGGGTTTGAATTTCCTGGAGTTTCACCCAACCAAAAATCTCAACCCAGGTCTCTAAAATTCGATTTTGATGAGGAGATAAATCCTATGCTGGGCTCACTCAAAAATTCCTCTTCTGTAGAAAGCCCTAATTTCCCGCACCGAAAACTGAAAATGCTTGGAATTGAATTCCGTTTTGACAGAAAGATGCGCCCTTCAATGGAGAGTCAGCCTAGCATACTTTTGCTGATGGATTGTGGAGAGAGACCCAAAAAGTAAGAAGCCTTAGCTTCTGTATCTGCCCAATGTCTTCTTCTCAGGTTAGCTCTGATACCATGTTATATTTTTATCATTCAAGCTAGCATTATCTTAGGATATTTAACTGAGAGAATAATATGCACAACAATAAACACAAGAGACAAGAGACACAAAGAATTTTACTCAGGGAAACCATAAATGGAGAAAACCCCGCAACTTCCTCAGAGATAGAATCAACACCAAAAGTAAAATCCCAAAACAGTAAGATGATCTCTTGACAACAATAGTCTCTCTCTCTCTCTTGTCCCAACAACTTCTTCTCTCACTCATGCGCCCCAGTGAGTGAGTGTGTGTATGATAAATAAAGAGGCTCACTCTCTATTTATATTCTTTCATTCACTTAATTTCCACTCCAACATGTCGGCCTCACTTAACAATTACTTACTAGAGCTGACATCTCTAGGAGAGTCTAATAACCCTAGTGCCCCACAACTTGTGGGGACTTTGCCCCTCCGACCAACAAGGAGGGTTATCCTTAACACAACGGTGGGGAATATTGCCCCGACTTACAATAACTCACCTAGGGTCGACTTCTCTAGTATAGTCTAATAACCCTAGGGCCCCACAACTACGGGGACTTTAAACGTTGATCAATAGGAGGGTTAGCCACAATGACTTGACATGACTTGTTTACATTATAGAACCTCTCGATGGGAACATCAGGGCATGACATGACTCAATTACATTACAGATACTTCCTGAAATAAACATCAGGGTACAATACATAAGATATACAAGTGAATACATTCCAAAGTTACAATTACATCAACACAACTGTCACATCATTTTAGCGAAGACACCGTTTCTTTATTCCCACAACTGCTATCCTTGTTCATCATTTTCTGGTGTTTCCATAATCTTCTTCACCAGATACAATCCGAATAGTTGATCTTTTCTGCTGATTTCTTTTTTTAATCGTATTTCCACACCAATTTCTGTTTCAGTGATTTCCCACCATTGATTTTTATTGGGTTTTTCCTTGAGTGTCGATCTCTAGTTTGCGGGATGCGAGATATAACACTCATATCTCAACTCTCCATCTTGTCTTTCCACAAACTCCTTTCTACACTCCAAAATGAGAGAGTTGGTTTCCCACGATTGATCTTTATCGAGAATCACCATGAGTGTCAATCTCTAGATTGTGGGATGTGAGATGTAACATTTCCTCAAATTGTATCTCAACTTCCTGCAAGCTCCTTTCCGCAAGCTTCCTTCCGCACCATCGATATCTTGCGGAGTATTTCCTAACCTTCGATCTTCCGTATTGCGGGCTATGGGTTCATAAAATATTTAAACGTTACTTCTGTAGTTCCCTTTCCACATTGTTCTTCCACACCATTGATCTCTTACGGATTCTTTCCCGACCTTCAATCTTTTAGATTGCAGGTACATAAAATATTTAAACGTTACTTCCATAATTCCCTTTCCACATTTTTCTTCCGCATCATCGATCTCTTTTAACGGAACTAATCTCAGCTGTCCAATCTTGATCTTTCGCGGAACTTTGTATTTTTCGCCTAACTGTCGGAATTAATCCTTAACCGTCAAATCTAGTGTAGGACTAATATAAGTCGTCTGATATTGATTGTTGCATAACTTCATCCTTTCCCCTTTATTTTGCGGAGTTAATCCTTAGCCGCTAGATCTAGGGTGGGACTAACCTTTGCTATCCAATCTTATTCCTTCACAGAACTTTATCACTTTGAACGTGTTTAACCTCTATGTTAGTTCATTCAACAAAAACATTGTGAGTCGTCGATTTATTTGGATGATCGATCTTAATCATTCAACTTGCTATAGGGTTATTCTTTTGTTACTCAACCTGTAACCTGTAATAAGGTTATTTCTTTGTTATTCTGGTGATTTCATCCTGCCACCATATCTTTAACTTTCGTTAACAGTTTTGACATCAATGACAACCATTTTACTCAATAGAAAAATCACTGGAGAATGCTTTAGTAGAATGGAAGGAGATTTTTTCTTCAATAAAATAGATTCGAATGTCTTCTTCTGGATTAGCTATATGAGAAGATGAGATATCAGATATCTCATAAACTTCTGGAGTAGCAGGAAAATGAGTCACTCCAAGGAGACTTTCTTCAATTCAAATTGACCGTGTTGAAGATTCTACTTCTTCTTCATCTTGAACAACTTCATCAAAGAGAATAGAGGCTAGGACTTTTGAAGAAATAACTCTTGTGGTGCTGGGTGTGATCTCAAAATTGCTAGAATTATCCTCATTATGCTTTCCAAAGGTTCTATCCAATTCTGTGTAGAGATCCTTTGGGTATTCAGAAAAGGCCAGACATATCGTTCCAAAATCTCTATCACCGTCATTTAGCCAGTCATTCTCATATTCATAAGACTCTTTACCAAGTCCAATAGATACCTCATAGATACCTTTCTCTTTAGAGATGAAATCATCTTCAATTTTCATTCTAAATATCTTGTGAATGGAGTAAGATGAGGAACGAATAATGTCGAATCCATATTGAAGTTGTACTTGCAAAATATCACTACAAAAACCAATTCAATTTGCATTCATGTTAGTTTCAATCCTTTCCACCTCAACATGTACACTTTCTCAGAGCCCGTCACACCTAGATAGACTTCTCTGAATAAAATTCAGAGGGAGCAAGGTTACCATTCCAAAATTTATGTGGAAACTCAGCTACTTCTAGTGTACAATGGAGATCAGAAAAGACTTGCTTCTAGCCTAAAAAAGGCTCTGATACCATGTTAAATTTGTGAACCATTTATCTACAGGAAAATGAGATCAATAGTGAAGTAGAATTGTGCAGTGGAATATCAAGAACAATGTACACTAAACAAGACAAATTTGAGACAAATCTAATAAGAATTGATTAGTAAATTACAACATTAATCTTCATTCATTCCAACAGTAATACAATGGTGTTATAATAAGAAGAATTCTAATCACGTGGATAAGTTTTGAATCTACCAATTAAACCTGACTGACTAGCTAACTCAGTGGGTCTAAATCATTGCATGGGAGCCACTAGTATAAATCTCAATGTCTAAATTAGTCTACAATCAGTAAAACTAGTTAAACTAGTTAAACTGATGAGGTAGGTGGGAAAATGCGCCACTTCCCCATGAAACCATGCAAAACTGGCGCCAAACTAACTGAGAGTGACTCTAACTGATTGTAACTGGAGGTTGATTCAACATAACTATCTACCTACCATAACCAATTGATGGAGGTTGTTGGTGGAACTTTGATCCAGATGGAGATCGGTGGCCACCCACCTATTCCACTGGCTCAAAACAATTGTCCATTGTGGCAGTTTCCTAGTTATTTTTCGGCAGTTTTTCGAGTCCTAAACTTCCGGGGCCGTTTTGAGGCCTTAAACGACGTTTTTTGGAGATTCGGGGCCAAATGGTTATCATTGGCATGCATTTTTCCAACCAGAAGTTGTAAATCTTAGATATACCTTTCCAACGAGCTATCGAACGCCCAAATCGGAGATCGTATGCAAAAGTTATGACCCCAGGAAGTTGACTGTTCAACTTACCACCGTGGGGCCGCAAACTTTATGACGGTTCATCTTCTAGGGTTACGTTTTGGGACTTTTGGGGTTCTCACCTCATTTTTATTATAAATAGGCCCCTTTGGCCTCATTTTGTATTCAGCTTGGCACGAATGAGCGTAGCAGCCACATCTCTTCTCAGAGATAGCTACCACCATTCTAGCAATTGTATTACAGTCTATTCTATTTCCGCCATTTAATAGAATATGTGTTTACTGTATCTTTGTTATCTTTGCAAACTGTCTGTTATTATGACTCTGTATATGTTTTTTCATTTCGTTCACGCATAAATTCGGATCAGTGGTATCAGAGCAATCTGCTCTTTGTTTGTTTCTCGGTGCATGTCCCCGACGAGGTCCGAGTACAGAGAGTTTGGTCTTGAACTAGTTTCACTTGATCATTCTCGCCGTCCCAAATGACCTCCCATGGCGGAAGAAAAGAGAGACGACGGAGCAGGAGATCCTATCAAGTCGCTGCTCGAGGAAGCCCTCGAGCGACAGAGGAACGAGATGATGGATAGTTTCGCCCAAATCCTTTGGCGAATGTCGGCCGCGGCCAGTGCATCTTCAACGAGCAGTCGGTTCGGGGATGCAACTCCCTTTAAGGTACAAGTTAACTTTGATATTCCTTTATTTGAAGGCAATATTGATGCAAATGCCCTGGATAATTGGGTGAATGTTCTAGAAGGGTATTTCTCTGTTCACAATTTTTTCGACAGAGAAAAGATCACCTTTGCGTTCCTTAAGGCAGTCCCCCATGTCCAAAATTGGTGGGGTACTTATTGTGAGCAAAACTTATCAGACGAGTCTGAAATGTTTGAAACAATTCCCACTTGGGCCTCTTTCATAGATGCCGTCAAGGAACATTATTACCCTGTGGGAAACTATGATGACCAGTACACAAAATGGACCATTCTGCATCAAGAAAGGGACCAAACGGTGTCGGAGTACACCAACAAATTTCATACTCTGCGGACAAAGCTGAGTATCAAAGACTCCGAGCGGCACCTAATCCTGAAATATCGCAGTGGTCTACATCGGTACATCCGAACTGAGATGGACTTCCTCGACATCTCTTCACTTGGATCCGCCTATCAGTATGCTGTCAAAATCGAGGAGAAATTTCGACAAAAGAACAAGCGAGACTCTGGACCTGCGAATCCACCACAGAAGTAAGGCAAGGGAAACCCTGGCCCGCAAAACACAGCAAAAGAAAATGACAACCAATCCCCACCACAAGCAAAGAAGGGAGATCGAAAGACAAAGAAGGACACTGGTAAGTGGTGCGAATTTCATAAAATCCCTTGGCACAACACTGATGAATGTCTCTCAAAGCAGTCATTAGTGGCCGAGATCAAATCTTCAGAATCAGATCTTGATTCTGATTCTGAACCCAATGCCACAGCCGCAGACAATGGGAGGCAGATCATTGATGCAGACCCCACTGCCACTGTTGCTACTGCACAGATTCAACTAAAGGATCCTGAAGAATTAGAGGCAGAAGAGCGCCTATTCCACTCGCAGATGTGGGTGAAGGGGATGCCTCTACATTTTGTTGTTGACAACGGCAGCCAAAAGAACCTGATCTTAGCAGAAGTCGTCAAGAGATTGGAGCTTCCGACAACACCACACTCGCAACCTTACAAAATTGGTTGGCTAAGCCGAGGACGTGGTATCCGCATTACTCAGCAATGACTCCTACCATATGGCATCAAGCCTTTCCAAGACGAGGTACTGTGTGATGTGGCCCCACTTGAAGTCTGTGATGTTCTTTTAGGACAACCATATATGTGGAAGCGTCATACTGTATATGAGTCACGACCTCGCAGTGTCATTGTCACTTTGGAGGACAACTCTACCGGATCCTAGAGACAGTTGCACCTAACAAAGTGTCGCAAGGTAGGAAGATAAACTCCCACATCAGAAAATTATTCCTCTTCACAATTGCGTCTGAAGGAGAACATAAGATCACAGAGACCTCCACACCCTCTGCACAGGGTGTCTCTGCTCATCAGACACAAGAAGAAGACAAAGCCATTGTTTCCTCATCTATCCGAGTACCTCTACGATGCAAGGCCACGCATTCAAGGTGCTCACCCATAAACAAATCATCCATACAACAATTACAACCTTCTCGAGATGCCAAAGAAAAGCAGCCTCTTCACTTCAACAAATGTCGCACCAGGAGATCAACTCAACAGACAGTTCGAGATATGATACGGGATTCGACGCAATGGAGACCATTGCTTCCTAAGGAGGGAGGATTGATCCAGATGGAGATCAGTGGCCACCCACCTATTCCATTGGCTCAAAACAATTGTCCATTGTGGCAGTTTCCTAGTTATTTTTTCGGCAGTTTTTCGAGTCCTAAACTTCTGGGGCCGTTTTGAGGCCTTAAACGAAGTTTTTTGGAGATTCAGGGCCAAATGGTTGTCATCAAAATTCATTTGGTTGACCAAAAGTTGTAAATATTAGATAGACCTTTCCAACGAGCTATCGAACGCCCAAATCGGAGATCGTATGCAAAAGTTATGACCCCGAGAAGTTGACTGTTCAACTTACCACCGTGGGGCCGCAAACTTTATGACGGTTCATCTTCTAGGGTTACGATTTGGGACTTTTGGGGTTCTCACCTCATTTTTATTATAAATAGGCCCCTTTGGCCTCATTTTGTATTCAGCTTGGCACGAATGAGCGTAGCAGCCACATCTCTTCTCAGAGATAGCTACCACCATTCTAGCAATTGTATTACAGTCTATTCTATTTCCACCATTTAATAGAATGTGTTTACTGTATCTTTGTTATCTTTGCAAACTGTCTGTTATTATGACTTTGTATATGTTCTTTTATTTCGTTCACGAATAAATTCGGATCAAACTTAGAGTGCATTCTAGAATGTAGGGATGAGCACCAATGGCACCAAATGGCACCGGTCGCACCAATGGCACCAATGGCACCGGTCGCACCAATGGCACCAATGGCACCAAACTCATCCAAATGACTCCTAAGTTAGGCAAGATGATCACTTAAACTATATATGGACAAGGGATGATTATTTAATCCTAATAAAAACTTTTGAACATCGTTTATTTTTTGGAACAACAGATCATTATAAACTTTATGTGATAAAATATTTCCATATTCCCCCCAAAATGAAGACATCCCTTTTGAAATAAGAAATTTGAATTTACCTCTAAATAACCTTCAATTTTTTAAGATAGCATTGCATAATACTTATGCATTTTTTACCAACTGCTTTTTTGTAAGTAATCTAGTTGCATTCATTATCAATGCAGTTATGTCATCAACACCTAATGTGTTTAAATAATGTGACTTCAAAGAATATTCTAATTGTACTTCACATTATTACTATTCCTCCTTCGAGAAATGTTACTGATGTAAAGGCCATGTAAAAGTCATGAGGTAAACCCTCAATTGTAATTCGGGTCAATAGCACCCAGAAAAGAACAATATATTTATTATTGTGGGATTTCCTAGGTAGGTTGACCCAGTTAGGGAAAATGTCAGTTGGAAAGATGAGTATAAATAGGGAGGCACCTTCCCTCATTTGTACACACTCACACACACTTCTATTGCACAAGAGAGAGAAAGAAGGAGGGACAGAGAAGGAGGAGAACTAATGCCTTTGGTGTTTTGGCTCTTATGCTTGGGGTTTGGTCTCTCTCTCTCTCTCTATGAGACATTCTTCTTTGGTCATTTCATTTTGGTAATTTATATTGATGAAGTTTTTGCCGAGATTTTTCCTTTAGGGTTTCCCAGGATAAATTGTTGTGTACCTTGTGATTGTGTTTCTTTTAGTGATCCTCTTCATGTTGTTTTTGTGAAAATGTATTAAATTCTAATCATAGCACTTAAGCTATGGAAGCATAGAAAAATTAACATGGTATCATAGCTAGATTGAATAGAGCATCTTTCATGAGGTAAATCTCTCTCTCCTTCTTGAGACAAGAAAATTAGAGTTTTCTAATAAAGTGAAATTTTGAGTGTAAGTGACATAGGGAAGTGCGCCCCTCATAGGAGGATCTTTTGGAACCAAGATCGAATTTTTTCAGTGGGAGATCTTCCAGAAAGTCAAGCCCTAGTTTGTCTTGAAACTAGAAAACCAAAAAATCAGAAACATAACAAAAAACTGCAATCCAAGATATTGCAAGTCTAGTTTCAAGGGTTAGAATTTGGATTCTTCATAAATTGACTGTACTATCATACTTGCCTCAGTCAAGCACATATTTTGGTGAGTACAGTTTTCATTTGTGAGAAATTCTCAAATTTTGTCATTTTTTGATCTTCGGGACAAGATGTCTCTAAGCACTAAGCTTGATAACAAGTTGGAAGGAATATAAAACTTATGTGCTTGGAAATACATAATAGGAATCATTAGAGAAGAGAATGATCTTGCAAAGCTTACAGAAGAAGACTCTCTCTAGGTTTGAGGAAAAATAATCTCCTCGAAATGTTTTGTTAGTACCAGAATCTACCCCAATAAATTTTTTTATATTTCGTCAGCGCACATGCGAAGACGGATCCCAATTTTCAATGCTGAAATGTTCACAAGTATTTTTACCAAATTGATTCCCCTAGAGTATGCATTCTTTTCACTATCTTGCAGCAAAAATTTCCGCTTCTTCCAAAACTTCGTTAGCTTTGCTAAAGTCTCTATTAACCTACCATTTGATGAGTCTCGCCATCATTTGCATTGTTGATGCCGAGCCAAAGTCTCTCATGATAATTAAGTCTCATATTTAGGAAGCCTTATTTTACAAAGTTTCATAATTTAACCAAATACTTTAATATATATAAATATTAAAATATATTATTTTAAAATTTTAAAATAATATTTTATATTTTATTTATTTATTATGATTTGGTTATTAAAAAAATAATTTTGTCCTATTCCAAATTTCGCTAACCTTATCCCACTCTTTCTCTTACCTACCTCTCCCACTCATTATCTCACCTCACCATTCCACTCCCACTCCCACTCCCACTCCCACTCCACATTGTTTCCATTAAAATTACCATATTTATTTTATGTTATAACTACCACTAAACACCCAATTCGTGCATTCAAGCTCCACGTCAAGCCCAATCAAAGTCATAAGTCAAGCTTTTCATTGCCACATCAAACCTTAAAGCTCATTAAGTCTTATTATCAAATGTATGTCCAAATCCAAATCGTGAGATTAGTTTCAAAGGCTCATATGGGATAGTGTTCAGTGCATTGCATTAGCATGAGAAAACGCTCAGTTTTCAAAGTTTTAGAGTGTCAAAGAAAGCACCGAAAAAGTACACATGCCGACTCTCATAATATTATATGTCAATTTGCACAATACTAAGGCTTTGAAGATCATACAATTTTTATCGGTAAACAATCTGTTATTACAAGCCTCAACGCTGGGAAGCTCCAAGGGTTAGCTTAATTGGTAAGACTACCATCCATTAATGTGGGGAAGTATTGCTGGATTTTCCGTACATATTTTCATATTAAAAAAAAGCATCAAGGTTGAGTGTTAATTGTTTTTGTTAATAAACACACAGGTATTAAGCGCCTAAGTATTAAAGGATACCGAGGCAAAGAGCACCCAAAGTGGAATTTAACAGGTCTACAACCTCTGCTCAATATCAAGTCTCGAACTTCGAGGATAAGTAGAGTGTAGAGAGCGTCGCTGAGCAATAAAGAAGTGTTAAGAACACAAATACCAATTGAGACCAGGTTCATGCCATAAACAATAAAAAAAGTGAACGAAGGAAAGCTTTGGAGTGATCCCGGTTGCTAAATGTCAAAAACAGAGTATCCAACACATCAAATAGAAGAGCTTGATCAATCTAATTCCAGAGCACATGGAAACAATAAATGGAAAATAAGTCTCAAATAATCTCTGCATTTTCAGGCAACGAATTAGTATTCAATTCCAGAATTTGAGTCAAGGGATCAAATTTAAGATTGACATCAGAGGATTCTTTCTATAATTCAAGGAGTATTTATGGATTCTTTGCAACAAAATCCTATCATAATCTATTTATGGTTTCTAACTGTTCGGATATCTTACCTGTTTTTAGTTTCAACAAACCACCAGATCACCAATTGTAGTGATTAATTTCTCTAGCTTGTCTGAATCATAAGCAAAGGATAAGCAAAGGATAAATGCAGAGAAAATCATAGAATTCAGGATCGCTACATCCATCACCGAAGGGAGGGATCGCTGCATTTTAGGAAAAATCATCGACATTAACTTCCAGAAAGTCGCAATTCACCAGATTCGTGGAAAAGATTTGTGGATAGCACACCAGTCATTCCATTTTTTTCAAGTTTATACAAAGCGATCCTGGCAGAATACTCGATGAAATATGGCTTGAGATCATCAGATGTTTTAAGTTTTCCAGATCGATAGCTGATTCTATCATCTCCTACTACATCATGAGCATATCCCATTTCTTAAGGAAGGAGTTTTGATTGAAACGATTTACTTGATGAAAAAGCATTGGAACATGTTATTTAAAGAGAAACCATTCGACTGTAAGAGAGGAAGTTCCAGCCGAAAGAAGCGGTGAGAGGATTGTAAGGGTCGAATATTACCATTACCAGTCTGAAGTTTCTTTTGAAGTCTGTAAGTGTATTTTGGGGACTGTATTGAGGATGAGAAATATTATATGAACCACTTTGACTTTTAATCGATAAAATAGAGTTCAATGTCTTTGATATAATTTTGTGATGATTTTTATTAAGGATAGTGTTTCTGTCCCTAGTTTCTCATTGTAGATTTATGTATTTGTGTTCCCTTTTATACAAAATGTTTTTTTGTTTAAAAGAATTTATCATATGTATATGTACCAACTATTTGTTGTTATATAGTTGATCCCCAAAGCTGGCTCATGTATGTCTATTGTTTGTAGCTTCTATACTTTTACATCATCATTGTTTATTATTTCTTATATGTACTTATTCAGTATATATTGTATGCCTGACTACTTGATCATTTATTCACCCTTTGAATTACCCATCTGTTATAAAACTATTAATCCAATCAATCAATCGACATTTTCTTATTGAGCATTAAGATGTGTTAAGCTTGACTCTCTTGCAATCACGTGTTAACTTTAACACAAACATGTTTCACTAGGAGATGACTATCAATATCCTATCAAGGGAATAGGAGAAGCTACATACAATTTTGATTCAGGAACCCCGATGAAGATGAAGGATGTACTATATATTCCTAGCTTGAAGAAGAACTTACTTTCTATTTCAGCTCTAGATAAGAAAGGATTTCGGGTTTCCTTTATAGATGGAGAAGTTCTTATGTGGCCTAGAGGTAAATCTATAGAAGATGCATCTGTCATTTGGACAAAAGAAGGTGGTCTATATAAACTAAAAGGTCACTTAGAAGAAATCTTGATTCATGATACTACAAGTCCATGTAAATTATGGCATAGAAGGCTTGCTCACGTAAACTACAAATCCCTATCACATGTGAGAAAGGTAGTCACAGGTCTACCAGACCTGAAGATTGATCGTGAAGGAATATGTAAAGGATGTGCAAAAGGAAAGAAGATACATAATCCATTTCTAAAGAGTAACGCCAATTCAAAAGGAATATTAAAACTTATACTCATATGTATGTGGTCCTACGCCCTCAATATCTTTAAGAGGGTATGTATATTATGTAACATTCATTGATGATTACTCTTGTAAGACTTGGGTTTACTTTTTGGAATGAAAAGATGAAGTGTTTGGAAAGTTCAAGGAATTCAAAGCCTTCGTAGAGAATATTTTCGAAAGAAATATCAAGAAACTTAGGTAAGATAATGGAGGAGACTATACTTCAAATTAATTTGGAAACTTCTAAAAGAATGTTAGGATTAAGAGGGAACTTACCACTCCCTATAATCCAAAACAAAATGGTGTTGCTGAAAGGAAGAAGCAAACCATTATGGAAGCAGTGAAGACTATGATCCATGACCAAGGTATTCCTATGCACTCATGGTTGAAGTAGCAAGGACAATAATATATGTTGAGAATAGAATATCCCATAGTGCACTTGGGTTCAAAACTCCTAGAGAAATTTTCATAGGCAAGAAACTAGAGGTAAGTCACCTCAAGATATTTGGTTGTCCAGTATTTGTTCATGTTCCAAAAGAGAAAAGAACCAAGTTGGATCCTTCTAGATCAAAAAATAAATATATGTTGAGAATAGAATATCCCATAGTGCACTTGGGTTCAAAACTCCTAGAGAAATTTTCACAGGCAAGAAACTAGAGGTAAGTCACCTCAAGATATTTGGTTGTCCAGTATTTGTTCATGTTCCAAAAGAGAAAAGAACCAAGTTGGATCCTTCTAGATCAAAAAAGGAATATATTAACACTCTGTTAAATTTTGGTCATAAGAGATACTCGCGTACTTCAGCCTCGTCGAGAAGTGTTGGGACGGTAGCGCAATATTCGCGGAAGGGGCTGATCACACACACAAGATAGCACTTAGCCTTTGGAATAAGCTTTGGTGAGGAACGTCAAAAGCAACAAAATAGTCTGTGGATCGGAGAAGTGGGGTAAAGAAGAAAATGTTGGGCATGCTAAAGGCGTTAAAGGGGGATCATGATCGAAGGTTGAGGTTGATCCAGTGGCAGATCAACGGCGTCAAACCATTTCACACGGTGAACATGCCCGATCAAAGCCACTTTTTTAGATTGCGAAATAGTTTAAAAGACGGATGCATCTAACGGTCGAGAATGGGACCCAAGAAGATCTGCGGTTGAAAGCGATTTCGCATCCCAAACTAGCAAGGATGAAACAACAATTTCGGATTGCGAAAATTGTTACGGGCCGTTTTGATCGACGATACATATGAGAATGGAAGGAGATCGAAGGCTATAGTTCATTTCGCAATCTGGAGTAGCACGGAGGGAAATAGAGCCTCGCTTCGCGAAGAATGGTGGGGTCCACCCAGATCAACGGTTGTGAAGAAAATCGGTCTCGATCGACGGTTGAGCTGCATGTAGCATAAAGAACCTCACATACCTATGGGTCAGATCACTAAGAGTAATATCTACAGTGCAAACCTCCTGGGAAGGGCACGAAGGTTATGTTGTGTGGAAAGCTATAAAGGGGTCCACGTGAAGTTGTGGAGGTTTGTCTTTTCTGAAACTTCGAAGACGCCGAATATCCAACCGCATCCAGAGCGCCAGCACGAACCACCTAGGATATTGTGTTGCAGAACAAGGTAGGCCCCTGACACCCTCTTAGTACTATTTGAAGATGGATAGAATAGAAAGTGGTAGGGGTGAGAGACAATGTCGAACCTGAGACCATAGGTCGAAGGGTAGAAGAAAGTCTGGTGGACAAGAATGCTGATATTTTTGATACCATCCTGGTAGGAGAGGCCATTGAAACCGCCAGGGACAAATTGGAATATTTTAAGAACCGAGGTGGAGATACTTGTGGTGTTTTTAAATCTTTTTTTAATTTATTCTCTGTTGGCCAAACCACCCATTGCCCTAAATTTGTCGAATGGTGTGCAGACAATTTCTCTACCACTGAAGGTGTCATCATGAATAAATCAAGGTCTAAAATCCTTTGTCCAGTCCAAGATTCCGTCATT
Organism: Pseudotsuga menziesii; assembly: GCA_001517045.1. NCBI lineage: Eukaryota > Viridiplantae > Streptophyta > Pinopsida > Pinales > Pinaceae > Pseudotsuga > Pseudotsuga menziesii. The sequence goes on along the minus strand of LPNX011090853.1, from coordinate 494,995 downwards.
TGCAAGACCCTAGATATCCCCAATGAATTTGTCCATATATCCCAAGACTACCAAGAAGAGAGTATTATACGTTGTTTTAGGGAGTATACAGTCGAAAGTAGGGAAGCCTTCTTGAAGGCCTGTTTTAAACCCGATAGTGAACCCATCGACCTGTCTTACCCTTTTGACCTCAACCAATTCAATGAAGAAACCTAGTGGTGTATATCCCTGGCCAGTCAATTCCTAGGTCTAGATACCGACACTTATGTCACTGAGTCATTATTGAGTCTTTTGTTAATCCTGAGTACCTGTCTGACTGAAACTGAATTTCTTGGACAATCTGGTCAATCGTGCTGCCTTAAGTTTGATGAGTTCCTGGCAGAGAACATCCGTTCTTAGTTAGTGAATTTCCACGTCACTAGAACGTTCAGATTCTAGTCATTTTTGCTGAGAATGTTTATAGCTTATAACAAGGAAGATGTACAAGTACCAGAGCTGGAAATCATTGCTGAGATGGCCACTGATTACTATAAATTCATGAATCAATTGATGCCCGAAATATATGAACTCTTCTTCCAAGAAAGGTTTCCTAGGGTGTTTCCTGAGATGAGGCAAATGCTACAGCTATCAAACAACAAGAAGATAGGGGACTGGTTCCTCACAGAATTTGGAACAACCATAAGGTTGTATGGCTTCGTGCATCCACCCTACATTCTTCCCGCTTTCCTAACTGCCAGGGTTTCTTCCTGGAATTGATATGGAAAAAACTCATTGTTGAAGAAGAGCACTTCATGAACTTTAAGAAAAGTTCGAATTTGGTTTTCCCATGGGACGTAGGACCATACACTGTCAGAAATAGGGCTGCTTTGCCCCTTATTAGCAATTTTATTAGAGGCATGGATTTTTCCCTGGGACAAGCGGTAAATTATGACCCTCGCCAGATAATTTCCAAAAGGAGAAAAGCTCACAAATGCAGGCCTTTTGAACATACTGAAATATCTGGACTTAGAGAAGCAGCAAACTGGGATGATTTCCCTAATCCTGTCCTGATGGAGACCAGCATAGAGCAGGACACTGGCTCACAAATACCGGGGGCAACTTCTCCCCAAAGAGAATTGGCTCAAGTAGTTGCAATAGCCAGAGAATTCTCGTCACTATTCAGCTATTCAGAGAGTTCAATAAAAAGAGGAGCTCTAGAGCCCATGGACACTGAAGAAATGTACATGACCAACATGCCCAAGAAGCAGAAAACAGAATAGGGATAACAATTGGTGCTGTTTAAAAGGGGCCAGGAAAAAGGACATGTGAAGAAGAAGGATTTAGTGGAAGAACAACAACAGGAAAATCCCGAGACAGCCGGATTGCAGGTACAATAGTATATATTTGACGGGAAAACTCCAAGAAAGCATGCATCCAAAGAGGAATGGCTAGGGTCCTAAAGAGAGATGGCTGACAAGAATTTCCAGGAGACAACAGAACTATATAGTGAGGCATCGTGGTTGCCTTACCCTAATGTGGCGCTGAAAACTGTAAGAGATCATGCTACTGACACCCTCAACCTAGTCTTGGAAATGGGGAACAAGGGGTCAGAGGATAGTGTGAACCTCTCAAAGGTTCCCACTCCCGACATAATTCACCTCAACAAAGAGATTGGAGATATATTGAATACCAAATTGCTCAAAGCTACCGTATAGGTGTTCAAGCTGGAGGAAAGTAAAGAAAAAACTTTAAACCTTTTAAGGAAAGTGAGAGTGGAGAACATAGCACTCAAAACCCAAATCAACAGTCTGTAGAATGAATCCATGCAAATGGAAGCACTGGCACATAAAGGGAGTTTGGCTCAGAAATTGCTCAATGACAAAGAGAAGGAGATCCAGACCCTAAAGAAGAAGTTAAAAATCCCTGCCACCTAGCTCGCTCAGGCGGAAGAATTGGCTGACTTTGAAAGAGAAAAAGAGAAATTGAACGCTGAGCTTACCGATTGGAAGGCCAAGCTACTAAAGCTCGAAGAGAAGGAAAGGCAGTGGGAAGCATAAATCCAGCTTTTAAAGAAAAGCAACGCAGAGTTAAAGGCCAGATTATCAATGAAGGAAAAGGAACTTCAAGGAAGAAGTGTAGAGAATAAAATTCAATCCATAATTGTGGCTGGAGAGATAGATACCGACTCCCTCTCTAGAGCAATGTCCCAAATAGGCCTAAAGGATACATAGCTCGTTAAATTAAAACAACAGATCGAGGAACTGGAAAAAGAAAGGGTCAAAGAGAAACAAGGAAGATAAAAAGCAGAACAAAAGTGCCAAGAGTTGATTCAACAAAATGCCAAGCTGAGCCAATAGGTGGTCGGTAAGCTTGCTTTGCAAGGATCTAGACATTTGATCTGGGATTAGATCATTATAGAAGCTGACAAGTTCCGGACTTATCTAGATTTCGTTGAAGACCAGGAAAACACTATGACAGAAGCCAGAAAAAAGGTCCATATAGCATTAGGAGATGTACAGAGAAGGCCCTTGGCGAAAGCAGAGAATGCCATTAATTTCCTAAGCTCTTTTTCAAATGATTCCACCAACCGATACGGTATCCAAAACAGGGTTGCTGTTGTCTCCGGAGCTAGAAAGGTAGTTGCTAAGCACAGGATGTTGGAAGTTGTACAGGACAAAATAAAATTTATCGATCACAAAGTTCTGGAGTTCATCAAGATATTTAGACCACTGGTAAGCAGAGGACTCCCCTTTTTCTGGGAATAAAAAGGCCCTTTATTGTGCTCAAAGGAGTATCAGGAATGCCTGGTGCATTGCCGATTAGACAACAACAAATTTGGAGATATGCAACAATCGCTGTCAGGGAAGGTTGTTTTTGATAAATTGACCATGGATTTTGAATTGTTGTTTGATTTTAATGCCGCATGTGCCAAGGTCCCTGAGAATTCATACCCAAAAATGATGGAGCTTAAAGCACAAGCGTACGACATGGCCGTCGCGCCCCTGCCCGGTCCTGATTTATGGAAAGTCATTCAGCAATATGGGTCGACCAAATTCAAAGTGCATCAGTAGGTGTGGCAATGATAATATGCGGGAGCACTTACAGTTTGTTGCTTCTTTTCTTATGTGAATGTTATTCCAATTTATCTTTCCTATTTTGTTTTCTCTCATATCTGAAACTTAGTGTATAATAGTTCGGAATTCATACTTGCTATGCTCCGTCTGTTGTTTTAGATATTCACCAAAGTTTTTTTCTAAAGTTAATACAGAATTCATTTTTCAATGCTCTGCGTTGATGGTCTGTTCATGTTCCTCTTTTCCACCAGACAATTATAAATTAACTGTGATCGAGTGGCTACCTTGCCCTTGTGTTGAAATTACTTGCATAAGTTCTGTTTATTTCTGTCGTATATCTTGACTCCATCGCCCAATGGTTCTGTGTTTTGTTTCGACCAATTTTACAAACAATTCATAGTTTCACTTGTATATATATATATCTGGCATTGTTAACATTTGGTGAGAGATCCCTCTTGGAAGAGTAGAAGGCCAGTTCTCTCTTCGAAAGTGGTTTTGCTATTACCTGGGAGCGAGCCTTTAGCAAACTTTGGTTCAATTCCAGTGCTAACAAACTAGCACCATTGTCGGGGACGAGATTGAAGATCATCCCTAGAGAGAATGACAAAGATTCAAGGGATAAATAATTTCTATGGGCAAACAAAGATTCTTACATATAAAGAAGGTTGTATCATTTGCTCTGGCGACTCCATTGAAAGATTCTGGAAGGTGACTCCACTGAGGAGACCAGCGGTTAGAAAGAAAGAGATTTCTGGGGGCAAACATAAATTTCTAAATTCACGAGAAGGTTTTATGTTTGTCCCGTTGACTCCACACCTGCTTCGACCAGTATCGCACTAGATATCCTGTCTTCCAGAAAGATCCGGACGAGAGGTAACCCTGATATTGAAACTTTACTAAGTGTGGATAATATGGAAAGAATACTTAGAAATAGAAATAAAGAGAAAGTGGATTTTCCATTGTTTGATATTTCATCATCTCAAGATTTGTACGGCATAGCTAAACCTGAATGGGGGGTTAGGGCTGAAAGACTGACAACCAAATCTAAATCCGAATCCGACTTGAGGAAAGCCAGGGTCAGCCCTAATACACTGCAATCCTATCTGCTTGATTCCATGTGGCTGAACCTAGAAACCCCACCAAAAGCTGAAGAAATAGCCCCTATCTTTCAGAACACCTAGTTTCCTAACCCCCTGTCTGTTCCTAGTCAACCTACCCCAATGGCTGCTGCTAGATTAGCCCTACCTCTGGTTCTACACGACCTCCCCATCAATTATGCCCAAAGAATCGCACTCTATGATGGGGAGGGAAATGTATTAGCGAGGTACCATGTGGAAAAGTTTTACGACTTCATCGACCTGGAAGAGGTAGATGATGAATATGTCAAAATGCGGTTGTTCGCTCAGAGTTTGTCTGGGGAAGCCAAGAAATGGTACAAATATTTGCCACCTAGGTCCATCCGCAGCTTTGCTGGATTTCAAACAATATTTCTAGAAAGGTGGGATGATAAACAAAGCCCATTGCAGGTCTTGTCTCAATACAACAATCTCAAGAAAGGAGGTTTTGAATCAGTCCATGAGTTTTCCAGCAGATTCATGCGGGTCTACAACTCGATACCCCCCAATATCAAACCTTCACTCGGGGCGGCTAAAATTCATTACGCTGATGCCTTTGACAATGATTTTGATTTGTTATTGAGAGAAAGGAATTCAAACGCCCTCCTAGCCATGTTCATTGACGCCCTAGAAGTAGAGGCCAATAGGACGACATGTGTAAAAATTAAACCGAGGGCTGAGACTGACAGAAGGAAAGGTAGAGAAGAGTCACATCCCACTACTTCTGCTTCTTCTTCCAGTGATATGCAGTTTGAGATGATGCTAAAAACTATGGAAAAATTGATGGACAGGCTAACGGTGGAGACCAAGCCGATGAACCGGAAACAGAATGAACCTCAGATAAGGAACCCTAATTTCAGGAGGCAAGTCCCTCCTCTGCTCCAACCCAATAGACCAAGGGATGTGAGGAATCCAAGAAACCAAGAGGAGCAGCCAATCAGGCCTCCTTTCCCTAAAAACTATGTGGCTGCCGAAGATGAAGCTGAGTCCACTGAAGATCATATCCATCATTTCGGTCATTTGGACTTTGAGATATATTTGACTGAAGAGGAACATGATATGTTCGCTCAGGTGGATGATAAGACCCTGACAGGGGAATTGGAGCAATATCATAAAGGGTATATGCATGCTATAGATGATGTCAGGAAGATCAAGTTAAGAAGCAGAGACGTTGCTATACATAAGAAAGGTGGCGACTCTGCTGGCGAAGTTGCTATACCTAAAGGACGATTAAACCCAGAACAACCTTCTAGTAGTCAGACCGGCCCAGGGAGAGGAGATGAAAAAGAAAAGGGACCGATGGCACCTAGAGAAGTGGAAAAGGGAAACAGTAATGTGAGAGAGTTGGAGCCAGTGGCACCTATCGAACTGGGAAAAACCCCTCCCATGTTTAATCTCCAAAATGAGTTGGCTAAGCTAAAGGTATCGATTCGTTTCAATTAATTATTGAGGAATCAGAAGTACAGGGACACTATAATGAAGATGATTGCAAATCAAGGAGAATGTCACCTAGATATATTAGAGCTGACTGAAGACAACCCTACTATTATTCTAGGATCTAAGATAGACAGCATGGACAGTGATGATGAGGAGGTACCCCCCTTTTACATGATCTTGAATGTACATGATATGGTGTTAGACAATTCCATGCTAGATTCAGAATCCTCACACAATCTGAAGCCAAAGGGAGTGGTGGAAAGCCTAGGATTGGAGATTACAAGGCCTTATAAAGACCTGTATTCCTTTGATTCTAAAAGGGTAAATTATCTGGGATTAATCAAAGACATGGTGGTATATTTAAATAAGTTGCCATCTAAAATTGTGGTCATGGATGTCGTCATGGCCGACATTCCTCCCAAGTTTGGTATTTTGTTGTCAAGGGATTGGACTTTGAAGCTGAAAGGCAGCTTGCAAATGGACATGACCTATGCGATAATTCCTATTCGGAATGAAAAAAATGTTATATAGTGAGAAGAGGTTGCCTTACGTTGTGAGCAGTCAGGCTCAACCTGACATCCACCATGTTTATGCGGTCGACACGGACTTGGGGTCCTCTATTTTCTTCAATGATATTATCTCCTTGCAACTCAGAAATCGTTGTGACACAAAAAGAGAAAAAAGAGGCCAGCGAGCTGGAAGCTTTGGAAAGGAAGAAAAAGGACAAAGGACTGTGCAAGATGTATTTCAACGACTCGGTGACTAAAGTGGGTGCTGGTGCAGGGGTGTATATAATCTCCCCCACTAAAGATACCAAAGACTACTCTTACAAGTTGGTTTTTGAATGCTCTAACAATGTAGCAGAGTATGAAGCCTTATTACTAAGCCTGCATGCACTAAAGGAATTAGGAGCAAGAAGGGTCCAAATTTTTGGGGACTCAGAGCTTGTAGTAAATCAGGTGAATGATAGCTATCAGACTAGACATCCGAGAATGAGAGCTTACCGAAATGAGGTGTGGGATATGTTCAGAAATTTATTCACTGAACATATAGTCCAAGTGATTCCCAGAGATGAGAATGTGGTGGCAGACTCTCTGGCGACCACGGCCGGAAAATTTGAAGCTCCCACGGCAGGGAAAAAGAAATATAAAGTGGAGATTGTAAATAGACCTTCCATACCAAATAACACTAAATATTGGCAAGTCTTCGAAGACGATATGAAGATCAAAAGATTTCTGGAGATGTCTGGTGAATTTGTGAACACTCACATTGATGAAGGTGGTGCTGACCCCAAAAACTTCCTAGGCGTTGAAGAGGAAGGGGAAGAATCCATCGGGACGGGAAAGCTAAAAGACTCCTTGGGAGGCAGGGATATAGTCCAATTGAAAAGCAATAATATTCCCAGGTGTCTGATCCCTTTAGAGTCTCTTTTTGACCAAAATGATGTCGCCAAAGATCCAAAGGTCGAGCCTGCCACTGATGCCGTCGAAGATGTAGATATCAGCACTGAAGGTGACCCAAAAATTATAAAATTGTCCAAGAAATTATCTGCTAAAGAAAAAGAAGGGTATGTGAACCTGATGAAGAAATACACGAATGTGTTTGCGTGGAGTTATGAAGATCTCAAAGAGTATGACACTTCCATCATACAACATACTATTCCGATTAAACCTGGAGAAAAAATGTTTAGGCACAAACTCAGAAGGATTAATTCGAAGTTAGTACCCATCATTGAAAAAGAAGTGAAAAGGTTGTTCGATGCAAAGATAATAGTAACTCTGAGGTTTTCAAATAGATAGCCAATTTGGTTCCTGTTCAAAAAAAAATTGGGGAGATAAGGCTATGCGTGGATTTCAGGAATTTAAATAAAGTATCTTTGAAAGATAACTACCCATTGCCAAACATGGACTAGATCCTGCAGAGGGTGGTAGGCTTAGAAAGGATATCCACTATGGATGGCTTTTCCGGTTACAATCAGGTGAAGGTATTACTTGAATATCAAGAAAAAACTTCTTTCACCACACCTAGGGGTACATTCATGTACACAAAGATGCCGTTTGGGTTGATGAATGCTGGAGCAACTTTCCAACGTGCCATGGATATTTCTTTCGCAGAAGAGAAAGAAAAATTTGTGGTGGTATACATGGACAACATTACTATATCCTCCAGGTGGGCTAAAGATCACATCGGGCATTTGGAAAGAGTTTTCATTAGATGCAGGAAGTACGGCATCTCATTGAACCCTAGAAAGTCAAACTTCGCTCTAGAAGAAGGAAAGTTGCTGGGGCACATCATTTCAAAGGAAGGAATCAGGATCAATCCAGACAGGGTAAAAGGCATCTTGAGGGTAGGAGAACCAAGGAGCAAGAAATAAATACAGTCTTTCATCGGTCAATTCAACTTCTTGAGGAGATTCATCCCTAGCTTCGCTGAAATCTTGATGGACATTACTTACATGCTAAGGAAAGATCATGAAATTAAGTGGACGGTAGGAGCCAAGAAAGCTTTCAAAGATATAAAACAAGCCATTTCAGAAGCTCCTGTACTGATCGGCCCAGATTTTGAGAAGGATTTCTTAGTATTCTCGTATGCTTCAGAACAAACTATAGCGGCAGTGTTGCTGCAAAAGAATGATCGGGGTGAAGAACAACCTATAGCGTTCTTCAGTAAGATATTGAGAGATGGAGAACTGAAATATAGTATAATGGAAAAACAAGATTACGCCTTGGTTAAATCCTTGAAGGATTTCAGAATCTACCTCCTCCATTCCAACTTAATCGCCTATGTACCTTGCAATGTAGTGAAAATCATACTTACACAGCCTGACCCAAAAGGAAAGATAGCTAAATGGGTTGCAATGCTCCTAGAATATGACATAGAAATCAAGCCCACAAAGTTGATCAAAGGGAAAGGATTGCCTAAGATGATGACGGACTCCCATTGTGACTCTCTACAGCTGAATTTCCTCGCCTGTCAGTCTGATCGGATAGAGGTAGAGGCACAAGTGAAGCTTGATTTCTATACGTCTCCTTGGTATGCTGACGTTGTTTTTGTATTGCAGAATTTACAACCTCTTGCTGGGCTGAGAAAAACCCGGGATAGATCCATAAAACTAAAAGCTACAAATTTTTGTATCATAGAACAATATTTTTATTGGAAAGACCCCGACAGGATACTGCTGAATTTTCTTCTGGAGAACGAAGCTCAACATATGGCAAGGGAATTTCATGAAAGAGATTGTGGAGGACACCATTCCTAGAAAGTTACTGCGAACAAAATTCTCAGGGCAGGATTTTATTGGCCTTCATTGTTCTCAGATGTTTATAAAGAAACAACTAAATGCACCAGTGTCATATTTTTGAAGGGAAAAGGAAGGTGGTGTCTCTCCCCCTCAACCCTATATCTGTGGAAGCTCCTTTCCAGCAATGGGGGTTAGATTTCATCGGGGAAATAAATCCAAACTACTTCGAGCAACATAAGTGGATTCTGATCGCCACTGATTACTTCAAAAAGTGGATTGAGGCGATACCCACTAGGAGGGATACATAAGAAGTGATAATGGACTTCATAGAAAATAATATTTTAGCAAGGTTCGACTGCCCAAAGCAGATTGTGACAGACAATGCACCTGCCTTTAAATCCAGGAAAATGATCAATTTTTGCCACAAATATCATATAAGCTTGAATCATTCTACGGATTATTACCCACAGGGGAACGGACTAGCAGAATCCTCTAACAAAAGCCTTGTGAGGATCATTAAGAAGTTGTTGGAGGATAACAAGAAATCCTGGCACACGAAATTGAAATATGCCTTGTGGGCCAACAGAATCAGCACCAAAAGGGCCATTGGTATGTCACTGTTTTAGTTAGTATATGGAGCCGAGGTAATTTTTCTTGCCTCTCTGGGCATTCCAGTCATGAAGTTATTGTGGGATCCATTGGACGAGCCCAATCCCATTCAAAGAAGGATCAACCAGATCATTGAGCTTAATGAAGTGAGGGACAAGGCTTATGATAAAGTCCAGATACACCAAGAAAAAATGAAGAATACTTTCGACAGGAAAATAAAAGAAGACATTTTCCAGGTCGATGACTTGGTGCTAAAATGGAATGCCCCACATGAAGAGAAAGGGAAGCATGGAAAGTTCGACCATCTATGGGTAGGCCCATATCTTATTGCGGCACATAGAGGAGACAATGCCTTCATTTTACAGTATCAGGACGGGTCGCAGTACGAAGGAGGCACAACAAATGGGAGGTTCCTGAAGCATTACTTAGAATAAATGGACTAAGGTACATGTATCATAGTGTAGATATGTCTTATGTTTTAATCAGTACGGATGGTGAATCGGAAGATTTGAAGCCTGTGGAGAAGGCCCTAAGATAAGAAGAGGTAACCATTCTTTCAAAGTTTGTTTTCTTTCAGTCAGTAAAATAATAGGAGGTTTTCAATGGATAAGGCGACTAGTCTACAGGTTCTTTGCTACCTCATTGGGAGGATAGCATCCCTTGTGGAGCCGGTTGTTAACACTCTGTTAAATTTTGGTCATAAGAGATACTCATGTACTTCAGCCTCGTCGAGAAGTGTTGGGATGGTAGCATAGTATTTGCGGAAGGGAATGATGGAACACACACGATAGCACTCAACCTTTGGAATAAGCTTCGACGAGGAATGCTGAAAGCAGCAAAATAGTCAGTGGATCGAAGAAGCGGGGTAAAGAAGAAAACATTGGGTGCATTGAAGGCGTTAAAGGGGGATCATGATCGAAGGCTGAGGTTGATCAGGTGGCAAATCAATAGCAACAAACCATTTCACACGGCAAACATGCCCGACCAAAGCCACTTTTTTAGATTGTGAAATAGTTTAAAAGACAGATGCATCTAACTGTCAAGAATGGGACCCAACAAGATCTACGGTTGAAAGCAATTTCACATCCCAAACTAGCAAGGACGAAGCAGCAATTTCGGATTGCGAAAAGTGTTACGGGCCGTTTTGATCGATGATACATATGAGAACAGAGGGAGATCGGCGGCTATAGTTCATTTCGCAATTTGGAGTAGCATGGAGGGAAACAGAGCCTTGCTTCGCGAAGAATGGTGGGGTCCACCCAGATCAACGGCTGTGAAGAAAATCGGTCTCGATCGATAGTTGAGTTGCATGTAGCATAAAGAACCTCACATACCTACGGGTCAAATCACTAAGAGTAATATCTATGGTACAAACCACTTGGGAAGGGCATGAAGGTTATGTTGTGTGGAAAGCTATAAAGGGGTCCATGTGAAGTTGTGGAGGTTTTCCTTTTCTGAAACTTTGAAACCATTGAATATCCAACCGCATCCAGAGCGCCAGCACGGACCATCCAGGAGATTGTGCTATAGAACAAGGTAGGTCCCTGGCACCCTCTCAGTACTATTTGAAGATGGATAGAATAGAAGTGGTAGGGGTGAGAGACAATGTTGAACCTGAGACCACAAATCGAAGGGCAGAAGAAAGTCTGGTGGACAAGAATGCTAAGATTTTTGATACCATCCTAGAAGGAGAGGCCATTGAAATTGCCAGGGACAAATTGGAAGATCTTAAGAACCAAGGTGGAGATACCTGCGGTGTTTTTAAATCTTTCTTTCATTTCTTCTCTATTGGCTAACCCCCCCATTGCCCTGAATTTGTCGAATGGCGTGCAGATAATTTATCTGCCACCAAAGGTGTCATCATGAATAAATCAAGGTCTAAAATCCTTTGTCCAGTCCAAGCTTCCGTCATTTGCAAGACCCTGGATATCCTCGACGAATTTGTCCATATATCCCAAGACTACTAGGAAGAGAGTATTATACGTTGTTTTAGGGAGTCTACAGTCGAAAATAGGGAAGCCTTCTTGAAGGCCTGTTTTAAACCCAATAGTGAACCCATCGACCTGTCTTACCCTATTGACCTCAACCAATTCAACGAAGAAACCCAGTTGTGTATATCCTTGGCCAGTCAATTCCTAGGTCTAGATACTGACGCTTATGTCAACTAGCTCTGGAACCAGGTCTGACACCTCAAATTGGTAAGATCTAATCTTTTGCTATTTACATTTGAGGTTCTCATTTCAAAATGACTAATCACACCAGCTTGATGACAAGCTTCGTGAAGCTGAAAAATTCCAAGCATGGAAGTATAGGATCTCACTGATTCTTGAAGGAAATGAATTGGAAACCTACATAAGTGGAGAGGTTCCAGTTCTAGAGGGAGATGAGGCTAAAACCTTACACAAGAAGAACTTGGTCAAGGCCAAGAGGATCACCTTATACCACCAGTGTCTTCCCTAAATACGCCTAAAGAGATGTTTGATTCCTCAACCAAGATATTTGAAGGGAAGAACATAAATCGAAAGATGAATTTGAGAAACCAGTTGAAGAATGTAAATATCTAGAATGCAGAGACCATACAGTGATACTTTACAAGGATATCTCAAATCAAAGAACAACTTGAAGTAGTGGATGAAGAAGTAGATAATGCAGAAATTGTGATAACCACCTTGAATGGCCTCCTAGGATCATGGGATTCATTCATTCAAGGAATGTGTGCAACAAGGAAGTGATTACCTTCAACAGACTCTGGAAAGAGTGCACACAAGAAGAAGCTCGACTCATAATAAGAGAAGAGAAGATGGGAGCAACTGAAGATAAAGCTCTCACGTTTCAAAGAAGATCCCTCAAGCGATGAGGAATATGAAGAACTCAATTCTCGAAGAACCTCTTATCCATCTTATGATTTGGATAATAAATGGTGCTTTTATGATTGAATAAGATGATGAAGCTGAAAGAAGGAGTCTACACACAAAACAAATAAAGATAAGTATTCACTTGTCATTTCATGATATTGTTTTGTTATGCATTTGTTTATATTTAGTTGATGTGTTATGTGTGATAGAATGTTTGCATTAATGACAGTATACTACTAATATACATGTGATGGGTAAGTATCTCATGGTTCCATACAACTCTCCATTGCTACTTATCTAGAATGAAACCTCTTTATTGACATATTGGATTAGTGCACAATCTCAATGATGTCATGGTAGAGATGGAAGGCATCTAGAAAGTTTCTGTGAGATATGGATGAATGTTGTATTGGATAAAATAGTTGCATGATTATATATTTATGCATAAGAATATTCCATTATGAATATGCCTTATGAAATGTTTCTAACCATACAACTAATGCATTTGAATTGTAGGAAAGATCGCGTACAATCGCCTACAAGAAAAAAAAGTACGAGACTTGTTCTGAAGAACAAGTGGCGACAGTTCAAGAAATAATACAAAATGAAGAATGATGACTAGAATGCGATGTCGAAGACATGAAGGGAAGTCCATAGTATATTCCATATGGATATGCAAGATCCAACATGCAGTAGGATACAAGGCAAGATTCGTAGCATGAGGCTTCTCACGGAAAGAAGGCATAGACTACGAAGAGACATTTGCAGCCACTGGAAGTCTGACAGGAAGATTCATGTGTGCAAAAGAAGGCCTTGTACGAGCTCAGAAGACACCCATGGGATAACACATACGTGAGGAGCTTGGATATCACCTAGAGAAATGAATATCTTAACCTTTTATACAAGGTTGAAGATGAAATCCTATGGAGGATGACAAGCTCACAGATGGGTGCAAGGAGAAATTTTGAAAAGGTTCAAGATAGAGGATCTTGGTATCCAATGACCCTAGATGGATACATATAATATTAGTAGCAGAGGAAGCTACTTGTCACTCCAGTACATAATGTTTCAATACATAGGGTACGAAAGGTAGAGGGAGAATGATGCTCCGCTTTAGAGTGAGTGACTACAGATGATCCTGAGGTTCGACATGGTATGATAGGATGGACAAATTACTGATGGATCTAGGATTTACTGAGAGTAAAGCAGATTACAACCTTTACTTCAAGGTTGAAGGAAGAATACCAGCAATGCTCCAGTTATATGTCAGTGACTTGTTCTTGACATAAAAGAGGAAATCATTAAAGTTGCAAGAAGGAGACTTGCTACTAATTTCGAGATGAAGGACTTGGACATGATGCACTACTTTCTAGGCATGGAGGTGTGGTGAAATATGGATGGAATCTCCCTTTGACAAGGGAAGTATGCAGTGGAGATCCTGAAGAGGTTCAGGATGATGGACTACAAGGCCATGACCAGACGTATGGCATCAAACTTGAAGCTATTGAGTGATGCTTCATCAGAGTTGGTTAAAGCCACGATGTATCATTAGATATTTTGTTCATTGATTTTCCTGACATATCCAAGACATGCTCACTTGGTTGCATAACATGTAGTGAGGTACCTGAAGGGTACAGTTGAGCATGATACAAATCAGAAGACTAACCTGCATGGTTATGTTGATTCGGTGGTAACACCATTGATGAGAAGAACACATTGGGATGCTTCTTCAATTTGAGATCCAATATGGGCTACTAGATTGGTAGGATGGAGTCCTACATGGCGCAGAGTACAACCGAGAGGGGAGTAGTGAAGCTCCAGTTTGTGATCCATATCAAGATCTCTTGAAAGAGGGAGTGATGATTTCTAGCATAGCCAGTGATGCAGGTTGTTTGAGCATAAAATCCCGGCGAAGTTCGTAGGTTGCTCAGACATAAAAATTCCTGTAGGTTGGCCTCAGATGTAATCAGTCCCGGTGAAGCTCACAGGTTATCCTTGGACATAATCAACCCTGATGTAATTCTATGCTAGAAATGACTAGAGTGAAGTATGAGTACTTCAGGGGGGATCTTGGTGTTCTCTAAATCAAGGTTCCCTCCAAGGGGAAAGGATGAGTTCGTGTGCCTTTCTGACATGGTGGTAGCATTGGTTCCTCCCATGGTCAGATGTAAGTGTAGATCCCTTATGACATGGTGGTAGGATTGGTTCCTCCCATGGTTAGATGTAAGTGCAAATCCCTTCTAACATGGTGGTAGTATTGGTTCCTCCCATGTTCAAATGTAAGTGCTGAGCCATTCTGACATGGTGGTAGTATTGGTTCCTCCCATGTTCAAATGTAAGTGCAGAGAATAAAATTCAATCCACAGGTGTGGCTAGAAAGATAGATACCAACTCCCTCTCTAGAGCAATGTCCCAAATAGGACTAAAGGATACAGAGCTCGTTAAATTAAAAAAACAGATTGAGGAACTGGAAAAAGAAAGGGTCAAAGAGAAACAAGGAAGAGAAAAAGCAGAAGAAAAGTGCCAAGAGCTGATTCAACAAAATGCCAAGCTGAGCCAATAGGTGGTCGGTAAGCTTGCTTTGCAAGGATATAGACATTTGATCTGGGATCAGATCATTATAGAAGCTGACAAGTTCCGACCTTATCTAGATTTTGTTGAAGACTAGGAAAACACTATGACAGAAGCCATAAAAAAGGTCCATATAGCATTAGGAGAAGTACAGAGAAGGCCCTTGGTGACAGCGAAGAATGCCATTAATTTCCTAAGCTTTTTTTCAAACGATTCCGCCAACCGATACAGTATCCAAAACAGGGTTGCTGTTGTCTCCGGAGCTAGAAAGGTAGTTGCTAAGCACATGATGTTGGAAGCTGTACATGCCAAAATAAAAGTTATCGATCACAAAGTTTTGGAGGTCATCAAGATATTTAGACCACTGGTACGCAGAGGACTCCCCTTTTTCTAGGAAGAAAAAGGCCCTTTATTGTGCTCAAAGGAGTATCAGGAATGCCTGGTGCATTGCCGATTAGACAACAACAAATTTGGAGATATGCAACAATCGCTGTCAGGGAAGGTTGTTTTTGATAAATTGACCATGGATTTTGAATTGTTGTTTGATTTTAAAGCCGCATGTGCCAAGGTCCCTGAGACTTCATACCCAAAAATGATGGAGCTCAAAGCACAAGCATACGACATGGCCGTCGGGCCCCTGCCCGGTCCTGATTTATGGAAAGTCATTTAGCAATATGGGTCGACCAAATTCAAAGTGCATCAGTAGGTGTGGCAATGATAATACGTGGGAAGTTTTCTCTATGTTGCACGCCCATCCCAACCGTCACCTCTCTCAGTCCTTTGTATAGTTGGCACCCGCCAGATGGAAATATAAGGAACTCTCGTGCTTATTCCCTCTTGCATTCCACATTTCATTGTTAAGCCGTTTTTATGCAAACCAAAGCCAATGTGCCACCTAAGAGTTGGTTAGAGGATGTCCTTTTGTTGTAAAAAATTTTGATTCTCGGATGTCAGTCTGGGAAAATCTCAATGCTATAAATATACCTCCTGAAGAAGGAGAAAGGGTTGAAACGAATGTAATTTTTGCTGTGTATGTTTTTCAAGAGAATTTTAATATAATTGCAAAGCCAAGGTTAGCGTTTTCATACAGGGATTCATGTGTCGTTCGCACTTACAGTTTGTTGCTTCTTTTCTTATGTGAATGCTATTCCAGTTTATCTTTCCTATTTTGTTTTCTCTCATATCTGAAACTTAGTTTATAATAGTTCGGAATTCATACTTGCTATGCTCCATCTGTTGTTTTAGATATTCACCAAAGTTTTCTTCTAAAGTTAATACAGAATTCATTTTTCAATGCTTTGTGTTGATGGTCTGTTCATGTTCCTCTTTTACACCAGAGAATTACAAATCGACTGTGATCAAGTGGCTACCTTGCCCTTGCGTTGTAATCACTTGCATAAGTTCTGTTTATTTCTTTCGTATATCTTAACTCCATTTCCCAATGGTTCTGTGTTTTGTTTCAACCAATTTTACAAACAATTCATAGTTTCACTTGTATATATATATATCTGGCATTGTTAACATTTGGTGAGAGATCCCTCTTGGAAGAGTAGAAGGCCAGTTCTCTCTTCGAAAGTGGTTTTGCTGTTACATGGGAGCGATCCTTCAACAAACTTTGGTTCAATTCCAGTGCTAACAAACTGGCGGAAATGCTGGGGACGAGATTGAAGATCATCCCTGGGGAGAATGAAAAATATTCAAAGGATAAAGAATTTCTGTGGGCAAACAGAGATTCTTACATATAAAGAAGGTTGTATCATTTGCCCTGGCGACTCCACTGAAAGATTCTGGAAGGTGACTCCAGTGAGGAGACCAGTGATCAGAAAGAAAGAGATTTCTGGGGGCAAACATGAATTTCTGAATTGACAAGAAGGTTTTATGTTTGTCCTGGCGATTCCACACCTGCTTCGACCAGTATCGCACTAGATATCCTGTCTTCCAGAAAGATCTGCACGAGAGGTAACCATGATATCAAAACTTTACTAAGTGTGGATAATTTGGAAAGAATACTTAGAAATAGAAATAAAGATATAGTGGATTTTCCATTGTTTGATACTTCATCATCTCAATATTTGTATGGCATAGTGAAACCCGAATGGGGGGTTAGTACTGAAAGACTGCTAACCGAATCGGACCTGAGGAAAGCTGGGGTCAGCCCTAATAAATTGCAATCCTATCTGCTTGATTCCTTGTGGCTGAACCTAGAAACCCCACCAAAACCTGAAGAAATAGCCCCTATCTTTCAGAACACCTAGTTTCCTGACCCCCTGTCTATTCCTAGTCAACCTACCCCAATGGTTGTTGCTAGATTTGCCCCGTTAGCCCTACCTCTGGTTCTACACGACCTCCCCATCAATTATGCCCAAAGAATCACACTCTATGACGAGGAGGAAAATGTCTCAGCGAGGTACCATGTGGAAAAGTTCGACGACTTCATCGACCTGGAAGAGGTAGATGATGAAGATGTCAAAATGCAGTTGTTCACTCAGAGTTTGTCTAGGAAAGCCAAGAAATGGTACAAATATTTTCCACCTAGGTCCATCCGCAACTTCGCTGGTTTTCAAACCATATTTCTAGAAAGGTGGGATGATAAACAAAGTCCATTGCAGGTCTTGTCTCAATACAGCAATCTCAAGAAAGGAGGTTTTGAATCAGTCCATGAGTTTTCCAGCAGATTCATGTGGGTCTACAACTCGATACCCGCCAATATCAAACCTTCACTTGGGGTGGCTAAACTTTATTATGCTGATGCCTTTGACAATGATTTTGCTTTGTTATTGAGAGAAAGGAAGTCAAACACCCTCCCAGCCATGTTCATTGACGCCTTAGAAGTAGAGGCCAATATGACGCCATGTGTAAAAATTAAACCGAGGGCCGAGACTGACAGAAGGAAAGGTAGAGAAAAGGCACATCCCACTACTTTTGCTTCTTCATATAGTGATATGAAGTTTGAGATGATGCTAAAAAATATGGAAAAATTGATGGATAGGCTAACGGTGGAGACCAAGCCGGTGAACTAGGAACAGAATGAACCTCAGATAAGGAACCCTAATTTCAGGAGGCAAGTCCCTCCCCTGCTCCAACCCAACAGACCAAGGGATGTGAGGAATCCAAGAAACCAAGTGGAGCAACCAATCAGGCCTCCTTTCCCTGAAAACTATGTGGCTGCCAAAGATGAAGCTGAGTCCACTGAAGATCATATCCATCATTTCAGCGATTTGGACTTTGAGATATATTTGACTGAAGAGGAACATGATATGTTCACTCAGGTGGATGATAAGACCCTGACAGGGGAATTGGAGCAATATCATAAAGGGTATATGCATGCTATAGATGATGTCAGGAAGATCAAGTCAAGAAGTAGAGACGTTGCTGTACATAAGAAAGGTGGCAACTCTGCTGGCGAAGTTGCTATACCTAAAGGAGGATTAAACCCAGAACAACCTTCTAGTAGTCAAACAGGCCCAGGGAGAGGAGATGAAAAACAAAAGGGACTGATGGCACCTAGAGAAGTGGAAAAGGGAAACAGTAATGTGAGAGAGTTGGAGCCAGTGGCACCTGTCGAACTGGGAAAAACCCCTCCCATGTTTAATCTCCAAAACGAGCTAGCTAAGATAAAGGTATCGATTCCTTTCAATGAATTATTGAGGAATCAGGAGTACAGGGACACTATAATGAAGATGATTGCAAATCAAGGAGAAGCTCTGTCAAAACCCCAAAAATTCTGAAAAATTTAAAATTTTTAAAATAGCATATAATCTCATTCAATGCAGTCATTAACTGTTTGATTAGTTTATGTCACTAGAATTGTAACTGAATGATCTTTTATTATACTTAATCTTTAAAGATAAGTTTCTTGTTAGTTACTGATTGTTTTCTGTTTGTGACCACAAGGTGGGTTTGTCATGAAGGACTGGGCTTACTTAGCTTCCGAGCTAATGCAGCAGCTTTTATTCTCTTACTGATATACAGGTAAGATGTACAGGTCGTTGCTAACCAATCTCAGAAGTTTACAACTCAATTTGCTGTATAAATTTATTTTATGCAAGTATAATCATGCTAGACCGATTTAATAGGCTCTACAGGTAAATATTTTACTAAGCTTTTCTTTTGAGATTTAAAGCTAGAGAATTGAATTCTACTTATAAAAAAAATTGCAGTTAAATTCTTTTTTACCAACAGCTAGCATGGTAGAAAATTTCAACATCTAAGATTAACCTCTGTTATTTATAGTTACTGCAGCGATGCCATGTTTAGATTGCAATAAAGTCAGGTTTGCTTTTATAGATGTAAATGCTATGATAATACAAGTATCGACCTATACTTTTTCTTACTTTCAGCAATTACAAGGTTTACTGTTTGATACATGTATTCTCTTAACATTTTAAGGGTTTGCAATGTTTGGAAAACTACTTCTATTTCCATGATCGACAATTGAATAAAACCTATAAACACCTTTAGAATTAATCCTAGATTATCATAATTAAACTCATTTATGAGTTTCCAGAATGTACTATTAACAAGAATGGTTATAATAATCTACACAAACTGCCTAACATACACTCACTTACACTATATTTGTAAATATTTGAGCATGAAGGATAGAAAAAGTCTAATTGGTTACCATAAGGAATCTAAGACTATTAAAAGATTGTTATTATATTAGCAATAACAAGTGAAAATGAACTGGAGTAACCCTACTCCAAATTAGTGGATTATATAGCTTTATTTCTACAAGTTAAAGTCATATAAAAAGAGAATGACAAGTCTTTTACCTTCAATGCAAAACTATAGAAATTGGCATTATAGTTGTAGAATTGAAAACAACTATGCCTAACATTACTCCATTATTTTATAGACTTTAAGGAAATGATATGTCTCTTTCCTCCACTTGAGACTAAGACAAAATGGTAATATGATGGTATGTTTATAAACAACCACAACTTAACATTATTCCTATGCTCTTATATCTTGTTATAATTAAAACCAAGTTCTCTATGTCTAAATACTTCAAGACTTAATCTTGAATGATATATATAATGCAAAGTTTTAATATTGATAATGCAAAGTTTTAATATTTATAATGCATAGTCTTAAGAGCATTATTCTAACATTTGAGGTTGTGAAATATGTGGCAGGTGATACCATGGTATAACGACCTCATGGGATCTCCACGCTATGATTTCGTTTGAAAAGAAACACTCAATGGGAATCTCGTCGAACATTAGAACTCGACCCATTGCATGCAATGTATTAAAACACTACGTGGTCACTCCTCAGCCATGCACTGGTGTTATAAAACCGTTGACTCAACCCTAATTTGTCATTTCTCCTTCGCCTTCGGGCTTGGTCGCTCTGCAAACCCTCCTGGTCCATTTTGCGGTTGCATTGTTTGATAGAAGCTTCTATGCTGCTCCAGTCCTTCGTGCTTGTCTTCTGCACTGTGTGGGAGTTAATAGCTTGCTGTTGGCAGTTTTAAAGTTGTTAAAAACCTAGGGTTTGCCCCCCTTGGCACCCATTGTCGGCCCTGTTACTGCGTAGAGCATTTCTTTGACTCAATGATGTCAATGCCCTCCCTTGTGATAGGTATCCTTCGCTCCAGCGTGCTCAAACTTCTTGGTGACAAAGGAAGGGTTTATGCTTCCTCTGCTCGTGGTTATCAGTCTATTTACGGTGGCTGCACTTCTTTCAAATTCGCCGGTAAGTTACAAGGCCTTCCATTCATTTTCCATTTCATGAATATAGCTTAACCAATATATATTAAGGGTTTTAAATTAATAAACCGTCCCTTCGTATTGCAGGTTTGGTCTTTTCTTGAGGAGTGGAAAACGCAAGATCTCAACCGTGGAACCTCCCGGTAAGCTTGGTTCCGAACATGGCGTTCCCTCCTTGCTGGTTTTTAGGGATGTTAGTGGTTGGCTTTGAGTGACACGACTCTGTGGTTACTTCAGCTCTGTTCAGTCTTTTAAACTGTATGTTAAATGAATTTTTAACAGGATAAACCCTGCACTGTGCATGGGTGTTACGGCTTAGGCCGATAATGTAATTATTAGCTTTCCTTTTGTGTTAAAATACTGTATAAGAAACGTTGGGCTATAAGTCTGCCTGCGGATGAGGTTATGACCTCAACTTCTTGTTTTTTGTTACTTTACTTTTGAATTGTTCAGGGTTTTCACCCAGAGTTTTGTAATATAACATATTATAATGTTTTGCCTGTATTTTTTTTGTTACTGCATGCATTTTAAATCTATGCTCTGTACAGGAATAAGTAAAATATGGGTTTATAACCGCTTATACTGTGGATTTATAATGCGGTCGTAGGTGAAAATATTGTCTTAACTCTTAGTATTTATTTTACTTGTATAAACTGGATTTATAGGGTTCAACCCTAATTTTTTTTTACAGTTGAGATTAAGTTCTGTTTCTTAATCTGCCATTATGAATTAAAATTATAAACTCTGTCGGTAACTGTGAGTAAAATAAATGGATTAAACCATAATGATTAAGCTCGATGCTTGAGCAATTTACTGTTCTGTTAATTCTTTTCCTTTAAAATAATAACTGGGTTATTTAACTATTGATGAACTCTCTATAATGTTACCGTTAGGGTTATGTACCTTGATTTAATTGTTATGTATTAACTTCTTAAATTATATATAGGGTTTATACCCTTATTCCAATATCATAAGTATTGATTCTACTTTCTTACTTTTTTTTTTTGGTCATGTTATAAATACTGTAATTTATCTTGTTATATAAATAATTCTGGAGGTAAGGTACTCTCCAGCTTATTGTTAAATAGATTTGTTGTTAAGGTTTCTGAACTGGCTTTAAAACTTGACTTCTATTTATTAGAAGCTGTAAATGCAAAGTGCATACCTTTCAAATTATGAAAGCCTGTTGTACTCTTATTATATTTTACTATTGTCTTTAAGTATTGTTTATTTACTTTGTAATACACCGAGTATCAATAGTTTATACATAAACCTTATTTATTTATTCATCGGGTGTAAATAGTCTAGGTTTATAATTGTAATAATAAAATGTTACTTTAAGTGTTACTTTTATAATGTATGAATATAGATACATTATTAGTGATACAATAATGATATTACTTCCTTTGTGAGTACCAAAGTTTCTATGGTTAATATTTAATTTTGTTATCAATTGTTTAGTCTATCTATTTAGTTATAATGCCTGTGTTTATTTACATAATACTCATATAATACTTAATCTTAATCTCATGTTCATATATATAAATTCCTGTGTATATAGTAACATTCCTTTACCATATAAGAAAATAGAATAACAGTTTTGTAATCTGTTTAAGCTTAGCTGAAATAAAAGAAGATTCAGTAATTACATGACTGCATTCTTAACCAAAATACAGACTAACACCACTAGGTTTTAACTGTAAAATCAAACCAATAAGTAATTACATCCTACTGTCAGTATTGTCTTTTTCAACATTAAGAAGTTAGATTCTTTCAAACTGGAAGATAACAATTATAAGATTTAAAATAGCAGAAATACTTAGTCTATCTCTTCTTTATTACAGCTAGCATTTACTGGAAACAAAGATACTGTATTAGGTAGTTTTTAAGACTATAAGAAAATAACTATGAATTTGTGAAACACTTGTAGTTACTGAAAGTAACTAAATAAGAAGCTCGGTTCAGAAGGATGCTACTTTCTAATACCGAGATACTGTGCTGGAGTACGGTCTGGTGAACCCAGATGTGGAAAAACACAGTAATTCTTTAACTCAGCAATAGATTAACTACTAATAACCTGAGATACTCACATTACTAAACTAACTGACTCTTCACTCATATAATATAAACATAACATGCATCCATTCATACTCATTAAACATAAAAAGATAAGTGACAGAACCTGTTTAAACCGTGGACAACAACAGCAATGGGAGGCCGTTCCTCCCTACCAACTCCTGGAGAGCGCTCAGACAGTGACTCCTCAGGACCCCCGAGCTTGCTCTGGTCTCCCTGGCTAGAACTAGGTGCAGCAAAGTCAGATACCAGTCTTCAAACTCAGTATTAACTCAGAACTATCAATTAGTTCCCTCAGCCCAAAAAGCTGTAATGAAAACAAGTTACTGCAGCAATCCTCCTAGAACAACTTCCTTACTGTATTTCCCTCTTCCTCAATAAATTTCCTGAATAACATTCACCTGAATGAATTCTCTCTGGAAAATATCTAAGCAGCCTCAGCTCTCTTCATTGAGTACATTTTAAAAGATTGCCTAGGTATTTTTTGGGTTAACTGTCATTTAATGAGCCACCTGCTCTGATTCCACTTTCTTGGAGAATCATGACCCCAAATATAGGGAAGTTGCCACTTTGAACCCTATAAATCCAGTTTATACAAGTAAAATAAATACTAAGAGTTAAGACAATATTTTCACCTACGGCCGCATTATAAATCCACTGTATAAGTGATTATAAACCCATATTTTATTTATTCCTGTATAGAGCATAGATTTAAAATGCATGCAGTAACAAAAAAAAAATACAGGAAAAACATTATAATATGTTATATTACAAAATTCTGGGTGAAAACCCTGAACAATTCAAGAGTAAAGTAACAGAAAACAAGAAGTTGAGGTCATAACCTCATCTGCAGGCAGACTTATAGCCCAGCGTTTCTTATACAGTATTTTAACACAAAAGGAAAGCTAATAATTACATTATCGGCCTAATCCGTAACACCCATGCACAGTGCAGGGTTTATCCTATTAAAAATTCATTTAACATACAGTTTAAAAGACTAAACAGAGCTGAAGTAACCACAGAGTCGCGTCACTCAAAGCCAACCACTAACAGCCCTAAAAACCAGCAAGGAGGGAACGCCACGTTCAGAACTAGGCTTATCGGGAGGTTCCACGGTTGAGATCTTGCGTTTTCCACTCCTCAAGAAAAGACCAAACCTGCAATACGAAGGGACAGTTTATTAATTTAAAACCCTTAATATATATTGGTTAAGCTATATTCATGAAATGGAAAATGAAGGGAAGGACCTGTAACTTACCAGAGAATTTGAAAGAAGTGCAGCCACCGTAAATAGACTGATAACCACGAGCAGAGGAAGCATAAACCCTTCCTTTGTCACCAAGAAGTTTGAGCATGCTGGAGCGAAGGATACCTATCACAAGGGAGGGCATTGACAACATTGAGTCAAAGAAATGCTCTACGCAGTAACAGGGCCGACAATGGGTGCCAAGGGGGGAAAACCCTAGGTTTTTAACAACTTTAAAACTGCCAATAGCAAGCTATTAACTCCCACACAGTGCAGAAGACAAGCACGAAGGACTGGAGCAGCATAGAAGCTTCTATCAAACAATGCAACTACAAAATGGACCAGGCCCGAAGGCGAAGGAGAAATGACAAATTAGGGTTGAGTCAACGGTTTTATAACACCAGTGCATGGCTGAGGAGTGACCACGTAGTGTTTTAATACATTGCATGCAGTGGGTCGAGTTCTAATGTTCGACGAGATTTCCATTGAGTGTTTCTTTTCAAACGAAATCATAGCGTGGAGATCCCATGAGGTCGCTATACCATGGTATCACCTGCCACATATTTCACAACCTCGAATGTTAGAATAATGCTCTTAAGACTATGCATTATAAATATTAAAACTTTGCATTATCAATATTAAAACTTTGCATTATATATATCGTTCAAGATTAAGTCTTGAAGTATTTAGACATAGAGAACTTGGTTTTAATTATAACAAGATATAAGAGCATAGGAATAATGTTAAGTTGTGGTTGTTTATAAACATACCATCATATTACCATTTTGTCTTAGTCTCAAGTGGAGGAAAGAGACATATCATTTCCTTAAAGTCTATAAAATAATGGAGTAATGTTAGGCATAGTTGTTTTCAATTCTACAACTATAATGCCAATTGCTATAGTTTTGCATTAAAGGTAAAAGACTTGTCATTCTCTTTTTATATGACTTTAACTTGTAGAAATCAAGCTATATAATCCACTAATTTGGAGTAGGGTTACTCTAGTTCATTTTCACTTGTTATTGCTAATATAATAACAATCTTTTAATAGTCTTAGATTCCTTATGGTAATCAATTAGACTTTTGCTATCTTTCATGCTCAAAGATTTACAAAGATAGTGTAAGTGAGTGTATGTTAGGCAGTTTGTGTAAATTATTATAACCATTCTTGTTAATAGTACAGTCTGGAAACTCATAAATGAGTTTAATTATGATAATCTAGGATTAATTATAAAGGTGTTTATAGGTTTTATTCAATTGTTGATCATGGAAATAGAAGTAGTTTTCCAAACATTGCAAACCCTTAAAATGTTAAGAGAAGACATGTATCAAACAGTAAACCTTGTAATTGCTGAAAGTAAGAAAAAGTATAGGTCGATACTTGTATTATCATAGCATTTACATCTACAAATTCAAACATGACTTTATTGCAATCTAAACATGGCATCGCTGCAGTAACTATAAATAACAGAGGTTAATCTTAGATGTTGAAATTTTCTACCATGCTAGCTGTTGGTAAAAAAGAATTTAACTGCAATTTTTTTTATAAGTAGAATTCAATTCTCTAGCTTTAAATCTCAAAAGAAAGGCTTAGTAAATATTTACCTGTAGAGCCTATTAAATCGGTCTAGCATGATTATACTTGCATAAAATAAATTTATATAGAAAATTGAGTTGTAAACTTCTGAGATTGGTTAGCAGCGACCCGTACATCTTACCTGTATATCAGTAAGAGAAGAAAAGCTGCTGTGTTAGCTCGGAATCTAAGTAAGCCCAGTCCTTCATGACAAACCCACCTTGTGGTCGCAAACAGAAAACAATCAGTAACTGACAAGAAACTCATCTTTAAAGATTAAGTATAATAAAAGATCATTTAGTTACAATTCTAGTAACATAAACTAATCAAACAGTTAATGACTGCATTGAATGAGATTATATGCTATTTTAAAAATTTTAAATTTTTCGGAATTTTTGGGGTTTTGACATGTGGTATCAGAGCATGGTTCAAATACTAGGCCTTGATGTGGCCCAACTAGTTTCCATAGAATGGTAAAAAATAACATACTAACCTGTATTTTGTTTTATGTGAAAGGCAGAAAATTTCTTTTTTTCTGAATCTAACAGGCAGGTATGGAGAATCTAGGAGAATATGCTGAGAAGGAATCTCCAAACACCGAGACAAGACAGATGTCTAGAGAACCCGTGATAGAGGAGGTAACTGCTCACTCCTCAGAGCTGATTCAGACTATAAATAATTTAAAGACTGAAATAGAATCAGTCAAGAAGGACAATGAAAGGATTCTGAAAACTCAAGAGGAGTTAAATCAAATTTTGATGGAAAAATTTCAGACTGAAGGGAGAAGCAAAAGATCTGAATCTGAAGAATCTAGCCATCCGAAAGGGTCTAAAAAGATGAAACTAGCTAAACCTGATAGCAATTCATCATCTGAAGGATTTAGGGAACAACAAAGCTATTACACTACAAGTGACAGTAGTGAGGCTGAGTTGTATAAGAGAAAGAAAAAGTACAGGCCTTATGAAGAGATTTTTGGGGAGTTCAAAAAAATAAAACCCCCAACTTTCAATGGGGAAACTAAAAAAGGAGAAGAGGCAGAATCCTGGTTATCCGGGATGAGAAAATATTTTCAGATATACAACTATTCAAATCAGCTGAAGGCAAGAATGACCATCTATAATCTCTCTGGAAAGGCAGATATATGGTGGCAAGATTTGAAAAGGGTCAAGGGGATCAAAGAAAAATAGGTCAAATGGAGTATCTTTAAAAGGTACTTCAAAAAGAAATTTCTGTCCGAACAATACTATGAAGAAAGGGCCAAGGAATTTTATGAGTTAAAGCTTGGATCCATGACTATGAAGCACTTAAACAGTAAGTTCTTAAGTCTGTTAAGGTATGTGCCGTATTTAGTTGATGAGAAACCTAAAGTACAGCAGTTTCTTAGCTTCCTTCCATATCATATAAAGGACATAATCGAGTACGATAACCCCAAAACTTTGGAAGAAGCCATGCGGAAGGCTAATTTTTGTTTTGAACAGAACAAAAATAAAGAAGGAATAGCCAACTGGAAGGCTAAAAGGAACAGTAATCAGCCTGAGTTCAAGAAAAAAGAGTTTGTACCCCAGAAAAATTTCAGGAATAACAAGAACAGAAACCATTCTAATGGTAAGAACTTCCAGGGAAGCAAAAATGGTGCTTCTAATAATTCCAATAACTTCACGGGCAAGGAAGCTTCTAACAATCATGGAAACTTCACTAAGAATTTCGAACGGAAGGAGCCTGTTAAGTGTTGGGAGTGCAATGGCCCACACTATGCTTCAGTTTTCCCAAATCGGAAGAAGCCAAACAGTAATATTCATACTATACAAGATGAAATGACTGTTGGAGACTTTTCAAGAACTATGCCCCGAATCAATGCAGCGTTGGAGAACCACCAAGCTGATTATCAAACTTCCATGGTGGAAGTAGAAGGTATGGTTAACAAAACCCCTGTAACTATTTTAATAGATTCAGGTGCTAGCCTTAGTTATATTTCACCGCAGATAGTAGAAAAGTGTAATCTGACTGTTGAAAAGTTTGATAACTCTTGGTTAGTTCAACTAGCCACTGGGGAAAAAAGGAAGGTAATGTGTTATGTTAAGGAATGTGCTTTAGATATGAATGATTTTAAAACTACTGTTAAATTAAATGTTTTGCCACTTGGCTCGTATGACATACTTATTGGTATGGACTGGTTAGAACAGCATAAGGTAGTTTTAAACTGTTTTGATAAAACCTTTACGTGTGTGAATAATAATGAACATCCTGTAATAGTTAAGGGTATTCCTAGGAAAACTGTAATCAGGCATATTTCTGCCTTGCAACTCAAAAGAGTAGTCAGGAAAGGGTGCAAAGCCTATGCTATAACTATTATAGATGAGGCAAATAAATCTGAAATAGATAAAATAAAAATAGAGGATATTCCTTTGTTAAAGAATTTACTGATGCTTTTTCGGAGGAAATTCCAGGCTTACCTCCTAGGAGGGAACTAGATTTCACAATTGAGCTGGTACCAGGTGCTGTACCCAGCTCGAAGGCTCCGTATCATATGAATATTCTGGAACTTAATGAATTAAAATCACAGTTAAAGGAATTAATAGATAAGAAATACATTCGACCTAGTGTGTCCCCTTGGGGAGCACCAGTAATCTTTGTTAAAAAGAAAGACGAAACTATGCGACTTTGCATAGATTACTGTCAACTAAATAAAATGACAATTAAAAACAGATATCCATTGCCTCGCATAGATGATCTGTTTGATCGGCTATGTGGAGCTATGGTGTTCTCTAAGATAGACCTGAGATCAGGATATCATCGGGTAAGAATTAAAGAAGAGGACATTTTCAAGACAGCCTTTAGAACAAGGTATGGACATTATGAGTTCGTCGTAATGCCATTTGGGCTTACTAATTCCCCAGCTATCTTTATGTGTCTAATGAATAACATAATGCATAAATACTTTGATAAATTTGTTGTCGTATTCATCGATGACATCTTAATCTATTCTAAAAATGAAGAGGAGCATAAGGAACACTTACGGATAGTCTTACAAGAACTGCGAGAGCAACAGCTCTTTGCGAAGTTCAGTAAGTGTGATTTCTTCAGGGATGAAATCTAGTACTTAGGTCACATGGTGACTAAGGAAGGGATTTCAGTTGATCCTGAAAAGATCCAGGCAATCGAATATTGGCCAATACCAAAAGACGTAACAGATGTTAGGTCCTTTATGGGAATTATCGGGTACTACTGGAGATTTATCGAAGGTTTTTCAAAAATAGCCAACCCAATCACTTCTTTGCAAAAGAAAGGCAAGAAATTCGATTGGAACTTAAAATGTGAAGAAAGCTTTAAGAAATTAAAAAAATTATTAACAACTGCGCCTATTCTAAGGATAGCAGATCCTAATAAGGATTTTGTGGTATGCACCGATGCTTGTAATGATGGTCTAGGCAGAGTGCTGACTCAGGATGGGCATGTCATAGCTTATGAGTCCAGGAAATTAAAGATCCATGAAAATAATTATGCCACTTATGATTTAGAGCTTGTTGCTGTTATTCATGCCTTAAAAATGTGGCGACACCACTTAATAGGCAGAAAATTTACTTTAATGACTGATAATAAGGTTCTAAAATACCTTTTAGATCAGCCTAACTTAAATGCAAGGCAAGCAAGATGGTTAGCCTTCTTAAGTGAATACGATTTCGAAATTCAGCACATAAAGGGAAAAGAAAATAAGGTGGCTGATGCTTTGAGCAGAAATGAAAAGCTGAATTTTACAACAGCAATCAGTACTTATGTTTCTGATTTAAATGAACAGCTGACTGAAGGGATAAAATTGGATGAAATTTATTAAAAATTACAAGCTACAGCTAAAGAAGAACCTATAGAAAGTTTAATAAAGGGTTATAGTCTAAATAAAGATGGATTTTTATTGTTTAAGGACAGACTGTATGTGCCTGATGTGCCGAAGGTTAAATTGCTGATTCTGGATGAAGTTCATAAAACCCCTTACTCAGGGCATCCAGGCTACCAGAAGACTGTCACCATGTTGAGAAAAGATTATTTCTGGCCTAATATGAAATCTGAAGTAGCTGAGTATATAGCTAGATGTTTGGACTGTCAACAAGTGAAAACAGAACATCAACATCCAGCTGGGTTACTGCAACCTTTGCCTATTCCTAGTTGGAAATGGGAAATAATCAGCTTATATTTCATTACTGGATTACCCAGAAATCAAAATCAGAATGATTCAATTATGGTGGTAGTGGATAAATTAAGTAAAGCAACACATTTTATTCTTATTAAAACCACTTACAAGGCTGCAAATATAGCTGACATATTTCTAAAGCAAATTTTTCGACTACATGGTGTACCGAAGGTTATTATTTCAGACAGGGATCCTAAATTCACAGGGAATTTCTGGAAATCCTTGTTTAAGGGATTAAACACAACACTGAATTTCAGCACCTCTTTCCATCCTCAGACGGACGGACAGACTGAAAGAGTGAATCAGGTATTGGAAGATCTGTTAAGAATGTACGTTAAGGATCAACCAGGTAAGTGGGAGGATTACTTGCATTTAGCAGAATTTGCATACAATAACAACTATCAATCATCAGCTAAGTTCAGTCCTTTTGAAATTCTCTATGGGCGTAAATGTAACACTCCTATCTCCTGGAATAATCCAGTAGATAGAATAGTGTTGGGACCTGAATTATTAAAAGAAATGGAACAGATTGTGAAACAAGTGCAGGAGAATTTGAAGGTTGCCCAGGATCGGCAAAAGAGCCAAGCAGATTTGAAAAGAACTCCTAAAGAGTTCCAGGTGGGTGAGCACGTGTTTATAAAGGTAAGACCAAAGAAGAGCTCCCTAAGATTAGGGAGTTTTGCAAAATTAGCACCACGTTACTGTGGTCCATTTGAAATTTTATCTAGAATTGGTCAAGTTGCATATCAGCTAGCGTTACCACCTAACTTAAAAGTGCACAATGTTTTTCATATTTCTATTCTAAAAAAGTATGTTCATGATGCTACTCATGTGATTGATTGGAACGTTGTACAGGTAGAACCAGAAGGAGAAGTTCTGGTGGAACCGGACTGTATCCTCGGGAGGAGGGAAATTACTCTGCGGAACTGCACAATTAGACAGCTGAAGGTGCAATGGAAGCACCTTAGTCCTGAAGAAGCTACCTCGGAACTGGAAAGTAAGATGCGGGAAGCATACCCGAATCTGTTCCAGGAGGTTGCAAAGGATGAGGAATAAGTAACATCGAGGACAATGTTACATTTTAAGGGGGTGTGTATGTCACATACCCCAATTTTGTAAAATTATGTAAATTGTTTTATTATATTCCTGAGACATTATGTTAAATTTAATGCTAAGTAGGGATTGATGACTCAACAGAGTCAACAAGAATGGAGTGTAATTCAGAATATTTTATTTTTTAATAAATAAATTGTGGAGACAACAGCATGGGAGAGCTGTTAAAAAGAGGTTACTAGTCAAACTGGTGGATGGAATTAGGTGGAAAGGAAAAAGACAAGTGGCAGCATCCTCAAACACTTCCTAAGTTGCAGGTGGCAACTTCCCTATATTTAGGGTCATGATTCCCCAAGAAAGTGGAATCAGAGCAGGTGGCTCATTAAATGACAGTTAACCCAAAAAAGACCTAGGCAATCTTTTAAAAAGTACTCAATGAAGAGAGCTAAGGCTGCTCAGATATTTTCCAGAGAGAATTCATTCAGGTGAATGTTATTCAAGAAATTAATTGAGGAAGAGGGAAATACAGTAAGGAAGTTGTTCTAGGAGGATTGCTGCAGTAACTTGTTTTCATTACAGCTTTTTGGGCTGAGGGAACTGACTGATAGTTTTGAGTTAATACTGAGTTTGAAGACTGGTATTTGACTTTTCTTCACCTAGTTCCAGCCAGGGAGACCAGAGCAAGCTCGGGGGTCCTGAGGAGTCGCTGTCTGAGCGCTCTCCAGGAGTTGGTAGGGAGGAACGGCCTCCCATTGCTGTTGTTGTCCACAGTTTAAACAGGTTATGTCACTTATCTTTTACCTTTCCACCTAGTTCCATCCACCAGTTTGACCAGTAACCTCTTTTTAACAACTCTCCCATGCTGTTGTCTCCACAATTTATTTATTAAAAAATAAAATATTCTGAATTACACTCCATTTATGTTGACTCTGTTGAGTCATCAATCCCTACTTAGCATTAAATTTAACATAATGTCTCAGGAATATAATAAAACAATTTACATAATTTTACAAAATTGGGGTATGTGACAAGCTCACTCGGATATCTTAGAGTTGACTGAAGACAACCCTACTATTATTCTAGGATCTAAGATAGACAGCATGGACAGTGATGATGAGGAGGTACCCCCCTTTTACATGAGCTTGAATGTACATGATATGGTGTTAGACAATGCCATGCTGGATTCAGAATCCTCACACAATTTGATGCCAAAGGGAGTGGTGGAAAGCCAAGGATTGGATATTACAAGGCCTTATAAAGACCTGTATTCCTTTGATTCTAAAAGGGTAAAATGTCTGGGATTAATCAAAGACATGGTGGTATATTTAAATAAGTTTCCATCTAAAATTGTGGTCATGGATGTCGTCATGGCTGACATTCCTCCCAAGTTTGGTATTTTGTTGTCAAGGTCTTGGAGTTCGAAGCTGAAAGGGAGCTTGGAAATGGACATGACCTATGTGATAATTCATGTTCGAAATGAAAACAAAAGGTTATACAGTGAGAAGAGGTTGCCTTACGTCATGACCAGTCAGGCTCAACCTGACATCCATCATGTTTATGTCGTCGCCACAGACTTGGGGTCCTCTATTTTCTTCAATGATATTATCTCCTTGCAACTCAGAAATCATTGTGCCACAAAAAGATAAAAAAGAGGCCAGCGAGCTGGAATCTTTGGAAAGGAAGAAAAAGGATGAAGGACTGTGGAAGATGTATTTCGACGGCTCGGTGGCTAAAGTAGGTGCTAGCGCAGGTGTGTATATAATATCCCCCACTAAAGATACCAAAGCATACTCTTACAAGTTGGTTTTTGAATCCTCTAATAATGTAGCAGAGTATGAAGCCTTTTTATTGGGCTTGCATGCACTAAAAGAATTAGGAGCAAGAAGGGTCCAAATTTTGGGGGACTCGGAGCTTGTAGTAAATCAGGTGAATGAAAGCTATCAGACTAGACATCCGAGAATGAGAGCTTACTGAAATGAGGTGTGGGATATGTTCAGAAATTTCTTCACTGAACATACAGTCCAAGTGATTCCCAGAGATGAGAATGTGGTGGCGGACTCTCTGGCGACCATGGCTGGAAAATTTAAAGCTCCCATGACAGGGAAAAAGAAATATAAAGTGGAGATTGTAAATAGACCTTCCATACCAGATAACACTAAATATTGGAAATTCTTCGAAGATGATATGAAGATCAAAATATTTCTGGAGATGTCTGGTGAATTTGTGAACACTCACATTGATGAAGGTGGTGCTGACCCCGAAAACTTCCTAGGCGTTGAAGAGGAAGGGGAAGAATCCATTGGGACGGGAAAGCTAAAAGACTCCTTGGCAGGTAGGGATATAGTCCAATTGAAAAGCAATAATATTCCTAGGTGTTTGATCCCTTTAGAGTCTCTTTTTGACCAAAATGATGTCGCTAGAGATCCAAAGGTCGAGCCTGCCATGGATACCGTTGAAGATGTAGATATCAGCATTGAAGGTGACCCAAAAATTATAAAATTTTCTAAGAAATTATCCGCTAAAGAAAAAGAAGGGTATGTGAACCTGATGAAGAAATACACGGATGTGTTTGCGTGGAGTTATGAGCATCTCAAAGAGTATGACACTTCCATCATACAACATACTATTCCAATTAAACCTGTGGAAAAAATGTTTAGGCACAAACTCAGAAGGATTAATCCGAAGTTAGTATCCATCATTGAAAAAGAAGTGAAAAGGTTGTTCGATGCAAATATAATAGTAACTTTGAGGTTTTCAAAATGGGTAGCCAATTTGGTGCCTGTTCAAAAAAAGAATGGGGAGATAAGGCTATGCATGGATTTTAGGAATTTAAATAAAGTATCTTTGAAAGATAACTACCCATTGCCAAAGATGGACCGGATCCTGCAGAGGGTGGTAGGCTTAGAAAGGATATCCACTATGGATGGATTTTCCGGTTACAATCAGGTGAAGGTATTACCTGAATATTAAGAAAAAATTGCTTTCACCACACCTAGGGGTACATTCATGTGTGCAAAGATGCCGTTTGGGTTGATGAATGCTGGAGCAACTTTCCAACGTGCCATGGATATTGCTTTCGCAGAAAAGAAAGCAAAATTTGTGGTGGTATACATGGACGACATTACTGTATACTCCAGGTGGGATAAAGATCACGTCAGGAATTTGGAAAGAGTTTTCATTAGATGCAGGAAGTACGGCATCTCATTGAATTCTAGAAAGTCGAACTTTGCTCTCGAAGAAGGAAAGTTGATGGAGCACATCATTTCAAAGGAAGGAATCAGGATTGATCCAGACAGGGTAAAAGGCATCTTGAGGGCAGAAGAACCAAGGAGTAAGAAAGAAATACAGTCTTTCATTGGTCAAGTCAACTTCTTGAGGAGATTAATCCCTAGCTTCACTGAAATCCTGATGGACATTACTTACATGCTAAGGAAAGATCATGAAATTAAGTGGACAATAGGAGCCAAGAAAGCTTTCAAAGATATAAAACAAGCCATTTCAGAAGCTCCTGTACTGATCAGCCCAAATTTTGAGTAGGATTTCTTAGTATTCTCGTATTCTTCAGAACAAACTATAGCGGCAGTGTTGCTGCAAAAGAATGATCGAGGTGAAGAACAACCTATAGCGTTCTTCAGTAAGATATTGAGAGATGGAGAACTGAAATATAGTATAATGGAAAAACAAGCTTATGCCTTGGTTACAGCCTTAAAATATTTCAGAATCTACCTCCTCCATTCCCACTTAATCACCTATGTACCTTGCAATGCAGTGAAAATCATACTTACACAGCCTCACCCAGAAGGAAAGAGAGCTAAATGGGTTGCTGTGCTCTTTGAATATGACATAGAAATCAAGCCCACAAAATTGATCAAAGGGCAAGGATTACCTAAGATGATGACGGACTCCCATTGTGACTCTTTGCAGCTGAATTTACTCACCTGTTAGTCTAATCAGATAGAGGTAGAGGCACAAGTGAATCTTGATTTCTCTACGTCTCCTTGGTATGCTGATGTTGTTTTTGTATTGCAGAATTTACAACCTCCTGCTAGGCTGAGCAAAACCCGGGCTAGATCCATAAAACTGAAAGATATGAAGTTTTGTATCATAGAACAATATCTTTATTGGAAAGAGCCTGACGGGATACTGCTGAATTTTCTTCTGGAGAACGAAGCTCAACATATGGCAAGGGAATTTCATGAAGGAGATTGTGGAGGACACCATTCCTGGAAAGTTACCGCTAACAAAATTATTAGGGCAGGATTTTATTGGCCTTAATTGTTCTTAGATGTTTATAAAGAAACAACTAAATGCACCAGTGTCATATTTTTGAAGGGAAAAGGAAGGTGGTGTCTCTCCCCCTCAACCCTATATCTGTGGAAGCTCCTTTCCAGCAATGGGAGTTAGATTTCATCGGGGAAATAAATCCAAACTCCTTCGAGCAACATAAGTGGATTCTGACCACCACTGATTACTTCAAAAATTGGATTGAGGCCATACCCACCAGGAGGGATACAAAAGAAGTGATCATGGACTTCATAGAAAATAATATTTTAGCAACGTTCGACCGCCCAAAGCGTATTGTAACAGACAATTCACCTGCCTTTAAATCCAGGAAAATGATCAATTTTTGCCACAAATATCATATAATCTTGAATCATTCTATGGCTTATTACCCACAGGGGAATGGACTAGCCGAATCCTCTAACAAAAGCCTTGTGAGGATCATTAATAAGTTGTTGGAGGATAACAAGAAACCCTGGCACATGAAATTGAAATATGCCTTGTGGGCCAATAGAATCAACACCAAAAGGGCCATTGATATGTCACTGTTTCAGTTACTATATGGAGCTGAGGTAATTTTTCCCACCTCTCTAGGTGTTCCACTCATGAAGTTATTGTGGGATCCGTTGGACGAGCCCAATCCCATTCAGAGAAGAATCAACTAGATCATTGAGCTTAATGAAGTGAGGGACAAGGCTTATGATAAAGTCCAGATACACCAGGAAAAAAAGAATAATACTTTCGACAGGAAAATAAAAGAAGACGTTTTCGAGGTCGGTGACTTGGTGCTAAAATGGAATGCCCCGCACCAACAGAAAGGGAAGCATGGAAAGTTCGACCATCTATGGGTAAACCCATATCTTATTGCGGCACATAGAGGAGACAAGGCCTTTATTTTACAGTATCAGGACGGGTCACAGTACGAAGGATGCATAGTTAATGGGAGGTTCCTGAAGCATTACTTAGAATAAAGGGACTAAGGTACATGTATCATAGTGTAGATATGTCTTATGTTTTAATTAGTACGGATGGTAAATTGGAATATTTGAATCCCGTGGAGAAGGCCCTAAGATAAGAAGAGGTAACCATTCTTTCAAAGTTTGTTTTCTTTAAGGAAGTAAAATAATAGGAGGTTTTCAATGGATAAGGCGACTAGTCTACGGGTTCTTTGCTACCTCACTGGGAGGATAGCATCCCTCGTGGAGCTAGTTGTTAACACTCTGTTAAATTTTGGTCATAAGAGATACTCATGTACTTCAACCTCATCGAGAAGTGTTGGGATGGTAGCACAGTATTCGCAGAAGGGGCTGATGGCACACACAAGATAACACTCAACCTTTGGAATAAGCTTCGACGAGGAACGTCGAAAGCAACAAAACAGTCAGTGGATCGAAGAAGCGGGGTAAAGAAGAAAATGTTGGGTGCATTGAAGGCATTAAAGGAGGATCATGATCGAAGGCTGAGGTTGATCCAGTGGCAAATCAACAGTGTCAAACCATTTCACATGATGAACATGCCCGACCAAAGCCACTTTTTTAGATTGCGAAATAGTTTAAAAGACAAATGCATCTAACGGTTAAGAATGGGACCCAAGAAGATCTACGGTTGAAATAAATTTCACATCCCAACCTAGCAAGGATGAAGCAACAATTTCAGATTGTGAAAAGTGTTACGGGTATTTTGATCGACGATACATATGAGAATGGAGGGAGATCGGTGGCTATAGTTCATTTTGCAATCTGGAGTAGTACGGAGGGAAACAGAGCCTCACTTCACGAAGAATGGTGGGGTCCACCCAGATCAACGGCTGTGGAGAAAATCGGTCTCAATCGACGGTTGAGCTGCATATAGCATAAATAACCTCACATACCTACGGGTTAGATCACTAAGAGTAATATCTATGGTGCAAACCACCTGGGAAGGGAATGAAGGCTATATTGTGTGGAAAGCTATAAAGGGGTCCACGTGAAGTTGTGGAGGTTTTCCTTTTCTGAAACTTCGAAGCCACCAAATATCCAACCGCATCCAGAGCACCAGCACGGACCAGCCATGAGATTGTGCTGTAGAATAAGGTAGGCCTCTGACACCCTCTCAGTACTATTTGAAGATGGATAGAATAGAAGTGGTAGGGGTGAGAGATGATGTCGAACCTGAGACCACAGGTCTAAGGGTAGAAGAAAGTCTAGTGGAAAAGAATGCTAAGATTTTTGATACCATCCTGGTAGGAGAGGCCATTGAAACTGCCAGGGAAAAATTGGAAGATATTAAGAACCGAGGTGGAGATACCTGCGGTGTTTTTAAATATTTCTTTCATTTCTTCTCTATTGGCCAAACCCCCCATTGCCCTGAATTTGTCGAATGGTATGCAGATAATTTCTTTGCCACCCAAGGTGTCATCATGAATAAATCAAGGTCTAAAATCCTTTGTCCAGTCCAAGCTTCCGTCATTTGCAAGACCTTGGATATCCTCGACGAATTCGTCCATATATTCCAAGACTACTAGGAAGAGATTATTATATGTTGTTTTAGGGAGTTTAGAGTCGAAAGTAGGGAAGCCATCTTGAAGGCCTGTTTTAAACCCGATAGTGAACCCATCGACCTGTCTTACCCTGTTGACCTCAACCATTTCAATGAAGAAACCTAGTTGTGTATATCCTTGGCCAGTTAATTCCTAGGTCTAGATACCGACGCTTATGTCACTGAGTCATTATTGAGTCTTTTGTTCATCCTGAGTACCTGTCTAGCTGAAGCTGAAGTGCCTAGAAAATCTGGTCAATCGTGCTACCTTAAGTTTGATGACTTCCTAGCCGAGAACATCTGTTCTTAGTTAGCGAATTTCCACGTCACTAGAATGTTCAAATTCCAGTCCTTT
The DNA here is from genome assembly GCA_001517045.1 of Pseudotsuga menziesii. Classification (NCBI taxonomy): domain Eukaryota; kingdom Viridiplantae; phylum Streptophyta; class Pinopsida; order Pinales; family Pinaceae; genus Pseudotsuga; species Pseudotsuga menziesii. The sequence continues at coordinate 457,131 of LPNX011090853.1, read as the reverse complement.
TTGTTGAGAATATTTATAGATTATAATGAGGAAGACCTACAAGTACCAGAGCTAGAAATCACTACTGAGATGGCCACTGATTACTGTAAATTCATGAATCAATTGATGACCAAAATATACGAACTCTTCTTCCAAGAAAGGTTTCCTAGGGTGTTGCCTAAGATGAGGCAAATGCTACAGCTGTCAAACAACAAGAATATAGGGGACTAGTTCCTCACTAAATTTGGAACAACCATAAGGTTGTATGGCTTCGTGCATCCACCCTACATTCTACCCACTTTCCTAAATACCAGGGTTTTCTCCCTAGAATTGATCCGACAAAAACTCATTGTTGAAGAAGAGCACTTCTTGAACTTTAAGAAAAGTTTGAATTTGGTTTTTCCATGGGAAGTAGGACCATACAGAGTCAGAGATAGGGATGCTTTTCCCCTTATTAGAAATTTGCTTAGAGGCATGGAGTTTTCCCTAGGACAAGCGGTAAATTATTACCCTCACCAAATAATTTCCAAAAGGAGAAAAGCTCACAAATGCAGGCCTTTTGAACATACTGAAATATCTGGACTTAGAGAAGCAACAAACTGGGATGATTTCCCTAATCATGTCCCGATGGAAACCAACATAGAGCAGGACACTGGCGTACAGATACCCGGGGTAACTTCTCCCCAAAGAGAATTGGCTTAAGTAGTTGCAATAGCCAGGGAATTCTTGTCATTGGTAAGTTATTCAGAGAGTTCAATAAAAAGAGGAGCTCCAGAGCCCATGGACATCGAAGAAATGGACATGGCCCGCATGCCCAAGAAGTAGAAAACAGAACAGGGACATCAATTGGTGCTGTTTAAAAGGGGATAGGAAAAAGGACGTGTGAAGAAGAAGGATTTAGTGGAAGAACAACAACAGGAAAATCCCGAGACAACTTGTTAGCTGGAATATTTCACCTTCTGTGGACAGTAAAGTGTTCCACTAGTTTGAATGGTTCATATCCAAAACAAAGGAATGACAAAGGTTGAAGACCCTCCCTAGATGTCGTAGATACCTGGAATGCGATGCTTTGATAGTAACCCTGTGTACCTGCAATTAGATTAAACACGCAAACACGTCAAAGCTTCCAGAATATAATTTACTTATCCATGTTAGTGACTAAGGAATCTAACAACATACATGTGAAATCTAACAACAACAATAATGTGGGACGGAAATCAACTTTGCATTAAGATAAAATGGAGAAGTTTACAACCAGTTAAGCCTTAGTGTTGACATGCATCTCCATGAAACCAAACACTCTCATCCCCATAAGCTCCAAATTTTGCTCTCTATGCTCTCCAATGGCTTGGGCCAAGTAATCAATCCAATAGTATAACAATACCTTAAGAGTTCTCTCCTCAACCATGGATATGAGCTTGTATTTATAAGGCTCAATGGATAGGGATGGTTGAGATATTTGTGGATGAGGTGGGATCTAATATCCTAGGATGAGGGATCTCAAGATCAACTAACCCACAATGATACGGATAAGGGAGGACACACGACTCATGATCTAGAAGTCTCGAGAATCTTCTCTTTTTCCCATTTTACCCAGGGTACCTCTTTTCTCCTTCTATGACAGAGCGGTTCAGGTAAGAAATGCTTATGGACCAAGGGCCATAAGTGGTGGCACCGCTTGTGGATAACAAGGGATTGGTGGTGCGAGCAAGGTACTGCTCTTGGACAAAGGGGAAGGTGAAATGCTGAGCATTTTTGTGAAAGATTAACAAAATGGTATGAGTTTCCACTCCAAGTGCTAAGATTAAGGGAAAATAAGTATGTTAAGAGTCTTATCGCATGATGGTGATAGGATTTTGGTATAACAAGATGCCCGCCAATGCATGAGTCTTAGAGGGATACGATAAATGAGAGATTTGAGAGAACAAGTCATCGCTATGAGGTGAAAATGTCGGATTGATCGGAGCATGTCATCAATTAGGCATCTGTAGTACATCAATATTTTGACTCATAGACACAAGTAACGAACTCATGGCTGCAGACCAATACAAGGCATATCCATGAGAGGAATAAACAAGCATGGATACTAGAATACAATGTAGATCCATGTGATAGAGGACTCAAACTTGGACATAGCTACCAGACATACAATGTAGATCTATGTCATACAGATGCAAATTTGAGCATAGCCACGACCATACAAATGTGGATCCATGCAAGATATACAAAACTCCATTGCAACTTGGGGAATGCAATGAACGCTTTAAAAAAATACCCAGGGTCTTCGTCTCGTCTTCCACAAAGTACAATTCTATCCATGTGATTACATTGATATGAATTCGAACATGGTAGAAATCACTTGATTACCGGCCAATGATGTGAACCGTTAACAAGTGCGAGGGAAATCACCATTCATGTCAATGATTCCCAAGGTACCCTAGTACAATCTGCTTAGTGTGAATAGATGTCCTAATGTCAAAAACCCAGTCGATTCTATCGATCAAAGGTCAATGAAGTGAACCTATGTTGAGAGCAAGACAATCTGTCATTAAGGCATACAGATTTCAAGGCACTAAATATTGCTTCTAAGACTATTTCTCGGATGATGAGCTGATGTCGATGGGAAAAATTCTCGTCGAAGGAGGGCCATGATGAGTCCCACATTGACAACACGAAACTCAGAACATAGTTCTGGAATGATGTGAATGTAGTAACCATAAGATTGACTTAAAAATACTAACCCAAAGACTATGCGGATTGCAGAGGTAAAATTCTTCAAATCCCTTTTGAACATTGGGCGACACGACAAAAAGACTTGACAACATGCTCCGATCGAGCCGATGTTTTCACCTCATAGCAACGACTTGTTCTCTCAAATCTCTCATTTATTGTATCCCTCTAAGACTCATGCTTTGGGGGGAATCCTATTATACCAAAATCCTGTCACCATGATGTGATAAGACTCTTAACATACCTACTTGCCCTGAATCCCAACACTTGGAGTGGAAAATCATACCATTTTGTTAATAAAAATGCTCAGCACCGCGCCTTCCCCTTTTTCCAAGAGTGGTACCTTGCTCGTATTGCCTATCCATTTTTATCCACAAGAGGTGCCACCACTTATGGCTCTTAGGCCATAAGCATTTCTTACCTGAACTGCTCTGTCATTGAAGGAGAAAAGAGATACCCAGATTTGTTACCTGGAATATTTCACCTTCTTCGGACAGTAAAGTGTTCCACTGGTCTGAATGGTTCAGATCCAGAACAAATGAACGACAAAGGTTGAAGACCCTCCCTGGACACTGTAGATACCTGGAATGTGATGCTTCGATAGTAAACCTATGTATCTTCAATCAGATTAAACATGCAAACACATCAAAGCTACCAGAATATAATCTACTGATCCATGTTAGTGACTAAGGAATCTAACAACATACATGTGAAATCAAACAACAACAGTAATGTGGGATAAAAATCAGCTTTGCATTAAGATAAAATGGAGAATTTTACAACTAGTTAAGCCTTAGTGTTGACATGCATCTCCATGAAACCAAATACTATCATCCCCATAAGCTCCAAATTTTGCTCTCTATGCTCTCCAATGGCTTGGACCAAGTAATCAATCCAACATCATAACAATACCTTAAGATTTCTCTCCTCAACCATGGATATGAGCTTGTATTTAAAAGGCTCAATGGATAGGGATGGTTGAGATATTTGTGGATGAGGTGGGCTCTAAGATCCTAGGATGAGGGATCTCAAGCTCAAATAACCCACAATGATAGGGATAAGGGAGGACACGCAGCTCATGATATAGAAGTCTCGAGAATCTTCTCTTTTTCCCATTTTACCCAGGGTACTGCTTTTCTCCTATGACAGAGCGGTTTATGTAAGAAATGATTATGGACCAAGGGCCATAAGCAGTGGCACCGATTGTGGATAACAAGGTATAGGCGGTGCGAGTAAGGTACCGCTCTTGGATAAAGGGGAAGGCGCGGTGCTGAGCAATTTTGTGAAAAATTGACAAAATGGTATGAGTTTCCACTTCAAGTGCTGGGATTAAGGGAAAATAGGTATGTTAAGAGTCTTATCACATGATGGTGACAGGATTTTGGTATAACAGGATGCCCCCCAAAGCATGAGTCTTAGAGGGATACGATAAACGAGAGCTTTGAGAGAACAAGTCTTCGCTATGAGGTGAAAATGTCAGCTCGATCGGAGGATGTTGTCAAGTAGGCATCTGTAGTACATCAATATTTTGACTCATAGACACAAGTAACCAACTCATGGTTGTAGACCAATAAAAGGAAGATCCATGAGAGGAATAAACAAGCATGGCTACTAGAACATAGCATAGATCCATGTGATAGAGGACTCAAACTCGTACATAGCTACCAGACATACAATGTAGATCTATGTCATACAGACACAAATTTGAGCATAGCCACGACCATACAAATGTGGATCCATGCTAGATATACAAAACTCCATCGCAACCTGGGGAAAGCAACGAATGCTTTAAACAAATACCCAGGTTCTTTGTCTCGTCTTCCACAAAGTATGATTCTATCCATGTGATTACAATGATATGAAGTTGAACATGGTAGAAACCACTTGATTACCAGCCAATGATGTGAACCATTAACAAGTGCGAGGGAGATCACCATTAATGTAAATGATTCCAAAGGTACCCTAGTACAATCTACTGAGTGTGAATAGATGTCCTGATGTCGAACACCCAGTCGATTCTATCGATCAAAGGTCAATGATGTGAACCTATGTTGAGAGTGAGAGAATTTGTCATTAAGACATACAAATTTCAAGGTACTAAATATTGTTTCTAAGACTATTTCCCAGATGATGAGCTAATGTCGACGGGAAAAAGTCTTGTCGAAGGAGGGCCATGATGAGTCCCACATCGACGACATGAAACTCAGAACATAGTTCTGGAATGATGTGAATGTAGTAACCATAAGACTGACTCAAAAATACTGACACAAAGACTGTGTGGAATGCAGAGGTAAACTTCTTCAAATCCCCTTTGAACATTGGGCAACATGACAAAAAGACTTGGCAGCATGACTAAACGGGACAAGCACACAATGCGACAGTGGAAAATGCATTCTTTTGAAAGACTCAAAGGAGTGACATGACTCATGAAAGTGGATCATCGTGGAGATCAGATGAATACCTAATTGACTTACATGATGTGCAGACAAGTGCCATGTTCAAAGGTAATGAAAAACAAGTGCCATTATTTGCAAAATGATTCCCTTCCCATTTTCCCCATCATGATCGTTGAGTGCCTCTTTTCAGTTTTACGAGTTCTAAGAGGGTAACAAACACTCGATATAGCTTGTCGGAAGACAAGTCCAGACTCAGATGTTTTACGAACCTGAGAGAGGAGGGGTTCGTTCCCAGAACGGATCTCTCAATGTTTAATTTAACGAGTCCACTAAAAGAAAACTCAGTATCGTTCATGTTTAGAGATTCTGAACGATTACAGAAGAAGACTCTAGAGTGGTCCTTTTTCATATGATTTAGTCCCTAAGGCCCGAAAAAGTATAAAATCATACCTTAGGGAACTCTTCCAGTCATGATCAGCTGGAGTGTTCCTTTTTCATAAATAGTCCTATCCGAACCAAAAAAGAGATAACCTACCATCGAATGGACGACTCTTCAAATACTTTAACGAGCGTGAAGATGAAACGATCGCTCAACAATCTTTTCGTATTTAAGGAGCCTGAAAAGAGTTTAAAGAGAACTCCATGAGGTTTCTTTACACAATGTCACTTTTTACGAGCCTGGAAAGAATCGAAAATGGACTCGGCGATATTTTCATGTTTAAGGAGCCTGAAAAGGAGGTGAAAAGAAGACTCCATGACGCTTCTTTACACAATGTCAACTTTTTACGAGCCTGGAAAGAAACTGAAATGGACTCGGACCTTTGATATTGGGTTTAAAGAGCATGATCAAAGTGTCATAATAAACACTGATAAACCTTTTCCGTTTTATGAAAGTGTGAAAAAGACATAAACAAACTTCCAAAGCTTCTTACTATAGTTCTGTTACCCTGCAATCGACTTATAAACAAGTGTTAAATGCATTTATAACCAACATTAAGGGATTACGACAAATAAACATTGACTAAAACAGCATTTGGAACACTTTCTTAGCCAGATCTTCAGCAGTTGATACCGGGAGTTCCCACCATTGGTTTTGAGCACTGTCAGTTGCAGGTAATAGCTAAAACCCTACTCTTTCATTTCATAGCATTTATTTTGATTTTTGATGGGGTTTTTGGCTTATATAGAAAGCCCTAAAACTTTAAAAGTGGGCACTGCTCCTACCCCTTGTGGGATACACAGTACCACCTAAGAACTACACCTATAACATAGTTGACAGGCGGTGCCACCGCCTGTCTCCAATGGTGCATAGGCGGTGCCAGCTGTGGAGATTTTAAACTAATAGCATGAGCAAAAATAAGTCATCCTTTTGATTTTTAATGATTAGGGATGATTCTAATGGATGCTATGATTGTTTTTGACAGGTCTTGGTTGCTCAAAACATGGTGATATGGAAAGAAAGAACACATGGCAATGATGATGCTTTTGCTAAGATAAATGCACATTCTATTACTGCATTACGGGACTGTGGGATCCTGAAGTTCTTTCGGACCCCAAGAATGGTGTCACACGAGTGGTTTTTGGAACACATAATGTGGATGTGGAATCCAGAGCAGCAGTACTTTGAGGTGGGGGCCCATATTCTTATAGTGGAAGTAGAGGAAATCTACTTCTTGACTGGTCTCTTGAGACGGGGTGCCCCCATCTCACTGACAAGTTCCCATGGAGGGGATATTAGCACTTGAGAGCTTATAGATCGTCACTATGTTCCAGGGACAAGGACATCGGGGAAGAAAATCCCCATCAGAGCAGTGAGGAATGGGCCTCTACGGATCGTCTTATTTACTATGCAGAGGATTCTAGGGAACACATGTTGTATGCCATAGAGGCCATGTCACCCATGGTATTCAACTGGGTGGAAGCCATGCTTCCCATATTAAAAGATCAGCTGACTAAGTGTTGATAGGAAGAGCTAAAGCAGTTTGGCTTTGGCTCCATTTTATCCTGCTTCTTCTTTGAGCGGGTTCCACAGATGAGACCTCAGGTGGTCTTCCGGAGTCTAAGAGCACGGGACCCCCGTATGCTGAGGTGGGTCCAGGTCATGGATCGTACATGAGCAAGTAGGGGAAAAGTGAAGTTCGGTGACCTGTTCTTTAGATGGATTCGAGATCAGATCCTTATGGTTGAAGATTATGCTTACACAGGTATAGACTTCACCAGAGATCTTGGCCTACCACTCCCACCTGGTGGACAATGGGGTGACATCGGTAAGAAGTAAGAAACCCTAAAATGGATGAAATGTTTTTATGTTTTTTAATGTTTTATATTTTTTATGTTAAGTGATGAGACCTGTATACTGTCATGTAGATGTTGTAGTAGCGAGACCTGGAGGAGATTCTCCATTGGATAGGTGAGCTGGAGCCCGCTTTGTACCACAGGGTGATGATATCACCGGGGAGCTAGAGGAAAACCTAGAGAGGTTGACCTTGGATATCCCAGATGTTACCATTGATGACCTCCCGATGAGATATCAAAGATCCACAGCGGGAGTACCGGGTCAATTCAGTAGGCTGCTACGTAGAGTAGCTCGAGTAGTGATGTGCTATCATGAGCACTACTAGTGTATGAGAGATGTATTGCAAGTTGACAGCTTTAGGATTTTGTATGATGGTTTTTCCTGAAATCCTACGTGCTTCAGATGAGGTCTCGAGACCTATTTTTTGTAAAATTTTCGTATATATATATATACAGACTTTTACCTGGTGTTTATATGTCTCAAATGGGAAAAGTATTTTATATGAGTTTTATGTGTCTTTGAATGTTTATTTACAATGTACCATGTTTGATTTCAATGTCATGAATGGGCAATATGCCAATCTAGGATGTAATTAGCTAATGAGTCAGCAACTACATTATGTTCCCTAGGGATATGCCTATAAGTGATGGTTTCAAATGATCTTTCTAGCAAACGTACTCTTTAGAAGAGGAGGAGGAGAACAGGGTTTCTAATGGTGTAAACATGGTTTAAATGGAAAACCACGAGTTTTGAGTCCATCAAGACTACTAGACCACGAACATCCTGGGAGGCAGCTTCAATCAGAAGACCGATGACTGCTTCATACTCAACAATGTTATTAGTAGCGAAACCTATACAAACCACTCCTGAACTGACCAAATCTTAAGCTAGGGAATAGAGGACCCAAGCAGCCGAGGTGAGATTCAAGGTGTGGCAGAAAACACCATTAGCGAAGTTGTAGAAATCCATATGAATGACCAAAACATGGTATAAACAGATGCAGACACTAAACTCAAAGCCATCTTGAAAATACTAAAAGCACACTGAAAGTCAAGCAATATACATATATACAAGATACTATCCAAGAAAGACCTAGGCATAGTACATTTTCAAGTACAAACCATTGCGAGGCTACCCCAAAGGGATTCCATCATAATCAACGAGCTCGTAAGCTCCTTTCTCTAAAACCTTAGAAATGACGAAAGGTCCGTACCACATGGACTCGAGCTTACCCTTCCCTAGTTTGTCATATCTCTGATCATAAGTCAATACTAGGTCACCCTCATTAAATACACGAGGTTGGACAGATTTATCATACTGCGCCTTGCCGCATTTCTTATGTGCCTCATTAGCCAAGGAAGCATCTCTCTGAGTCTCGTCAAGGTTATTCAAGTACAAAAATCTTTCTTCCTCTGCGTAAGTGTCTGGGAGAATTTCGACGGCAAGTTGTAAAAATGGAATTTGAAATTGAATTAGTAAGACAACTTCTAGTCCATACACAAGCTGGAATGGCATGAAATTAGTGGCTGTTTTCACAGAAGTCTGATTTACCCAAAGAGGAGAGAAAAGAACGTGGTGCCAGTTGGATTTATGATCCCCAACCATCCAACGGAGCATAGTTTTCAAAACTTTGTTAATGGCCTCTACCTGACCATTAGCTTGTGGATAATATGGCATATAGTTTTCATGGCAAAAATCGAGCTTGGCACTTAGTTCCTCCATCATTTTATTACAGAAATGGGATCCGTGATCAGTAACGATGGACTGCAGGACTCCAAATCTAGGTATGATATGATTGAACAAGAAGAGAGTGGCAGTGTTACTATATTCTGCGTATGTAGGCATGGCCTTAGCCCATTTTGTGAAATAATCAACGGCTACGATGATGTAACCATGCCCCTGGATGAGGTAGGATTACAATGCATGAAGTCAATCCCCCATTTGGCGAATGGGCCAATGGCAATGACAGGGTGTAGCGAAGCAGGATGGGTGCGCTTTTTAGGATAAAAGTGTTAACATGGTGGGCATTTATTAACAGCCTCATGACAGTCTTTGAAGACAGAAGGCTAGAAATAGCCAGTGTGAAGGATTTTTTGGGCTGTAGCCATACTAGATAAATGACTGCCACATGCTCCCGAGTGGAAATCATTTAACACATGTTTAGCCTCCTCATGAGTGAGTCATTGCCGGAGAATAGAGTCAATCCCATGTCTATACAAGGTATCATTCAGGATGAGATAGTATTTCACATGGTGACGGTTACAGTGGCGATCATCACGTGATAAATGCGGCTGAAATCATTGTGTTTGGAGATAAATAAGCAAATCTCCATACCAAGGATCGGTAGTGCTAATCAGGAACAGGAATTCATCCGAAAATGAATCACTGGCCTTAGATTCCATCGAAGCACAAGGAATATCACACATAAGCTCAACAAAGACTAAGGATTTCTTTGATGTGGCTTTGGAAAATTTCAGATCAAACTCCTGAAGTATGACTATCCAGCGAGATTACTTGCCCCCGAGCACCTGACGAGTCAACACCAAAATCCACCACCTCTAAATCCTAGCGAGGGGTTCACCTCAGAAGAGATCTTTTCTGTCTTGAAATCCTTAGCTATAGGAACACCATACATTCATGAATCCTTTGAAGATCAGTCAACTCAAGAAACACAACCTCCCCAAGAGGAAGAAGAATATGACCAGCAGGTCAGCATTGTGAGTTTCTTTTCAGAAGAAGAGGAAGAAGAAACCAACACAGTTTTCAACCTACAACACACTCACAATACTAGATCTAAAGGACCACCTCCACAGGAATCATCACCTCCGACACAGACCCCCAGCAAAGGTAAAAATCAAACTCAGAAAGACACCCTCATTCCTGAGCCAGAATACAATTTGGCCAAGGATCTGAAAAAGGGTCAAGGAAAACATATCTTTATTTGACCTTCTCAAAATCCCTTCCTTAAGGGATTCCTTTCCCAAAATCATGATCATAAAACAACCTCGAGAAGCTCAGAATAATAATATTGACTCTACTCCTCGACCAAACCACCCAAAACCTGGAAGCAATGGCACTCCACCCTTCTTACTTACTTTTGAAATATTTAACAGGAATGTCCATAACTGCATGGTAGACTCAGGTGCTTCATCTAATGTCATGCCTCTTTCTGTGTGCAAAAAGATGAATGCTACAAAGGAAACCTATCTTATCCAAATTGTTCAATTAGATAGGTCAAAGGTTAAAGTTGTAGGAAGACTGAAGAATGTTTTATTCAGATTATCTGAAGATCCTCGAATTCATCAGACTATTGATATTGTGATTGTAGATATCCCAGAGACTTATGGTATGTGGTTAAGTTGAGATTGGTTAGAAAAACTAAAAGGTTACTTTGCTACTGATTGGTCTCACTTGTGGTTACCCCTTAATGGGCAGCCTAACAAGCTCAAAGTTGATAGAGAAACATTCATGAAACAAACTGTACTGATCTTGACGGTTCCAATGAATCTGTCTCCTTTTTTTATAATCAAATTGAACATTTTACATTTGATACATTCTTTGGAGACCTACCTGCTGATATTTTGCCAACAAAGAATGAACAGAAACAGTCTCAGATTACTCATCTTACTTCTATGCCATTCTCTAGCACTATTGGACATAATGTTTATGATGTAAATACTAACTTCAAAATTGATCCTGTTATTTGGACTTTTTTTTATGGCTTTAGATCTAAGGATGGAGCAGGTGCAGGATGTGTACTTATTGATCCAAAGGGGATGAAGACAATGATCGCATGCAAATTGGAGTTTGAATGTACAAACAACGTAGCTAAGTACGAGGCGTTAGTCCAAGGACTCGGGAAGGCTATCGATATGGGAGCGAGAGAAATTGAATGCGTAGGAGACTCTGAAATCATAGTAAAATAGGTACGAAATAAAATACATTGTTTATCTCCACGCTTGGTCAATTATCAAAGGTTGATCAAAGACATGATTAGTTCCTTTTCGACATTTAATATCAAATCTATTCCCAGATCATAGAACTTCGATGCTGACCTATTAGCCAATACCGCATCTAGACTCATCCGTCCTAAAGGTTTGTCTCCACAAACTTTCTCTATTGAATTGATGTACGGACCGTCTATACTAGACAATGTCACAAATTGGAAAGTGTTCAATGATGACCACTAAATACTAGAATTCCTTTCATCCCAAGACACTTTCAAAGGTATGGCCATTGACGAAGCTGATCATGAAAAGTCATTAACTGACCCTTCCAATATCATCCCCAAGTCTGTCATCAGTTTAGAATTTTTACTACTTGCAAGATAAGTTTAGATAGACCACCAATTGCAAGACCTAGAGCTCAACCCTGAATTACACCCCTATCAATTTGGGAACAAAGAAAGACCCTTGTCTTATCAATCTTGTAATTCATTGTTCCTGTGATGACAGAAGAAGTTTATTAAAATATGCAGGGAATTTAAGGATGTGTTTTCTTGGACATATAATGAACTTAGGACTTTCGACACCAGTGTCATGCACCATAACATCCCGATGAAACCTAAGGTAAAACCATATCAACAAAAACGGAGGAAAATGCACCCCAGTTTAGATCCTTCTGTCAAGAAAGAACTTGATAAGCTACTCTCAGCCAGGATCATATTTCCCATTAGGAATACGTAGTGGATATCTAACTTAGTACCTGTTCGAAAAAAGAATGGGGAAATCAAACTCTGCGTAGACTTCAGAAACCTGAATCGAGCCTCTGAGAAAGACAATTATCATGTTCCTCCAATGGAGCAGATTTTACAAAAGGTATCTGGATCTGAGATGTTCTCATGGTTAGATGGTTTTTTAGGTTACAACCAAGTCCTAGTTTCCCCCAAAGATCAACTTCAAATAACCTTCTGAACCCCATAGGGAACATTTGCATACAGACGAATGTCGTTTTGGCTAATAAACGCAGGAGCCACATTCCAGAGAGCTATGGATATAGCTTTCAGGGGCTTGATCCATAATTTTGTCATTGTGTATTTAGATGATGTAACCATTTACTCTAAAAAATGACAAAATCATTTATCTGCTTTGAAATAGGTATTCAAAAGATGCAGGAAATTTGGGATTTCCCTCAATCCCAAGAAGTCCATCTTTGCGGTGACAGAAGGTAAGTTGTTGGGTTTCATCGTCTCGAAGGAAGGTATGATCATCGATCTAGAGTGCGTTGAAGAAATATCCAATATCGACCTCCCTAACTCACGAAAGGCAATGCAGTCATTCTTGGGTAAGATCAATTTCGTTCGTATATTTGTTCCAAATTTTTCCCAAGTTGTCAAACCCCTGCAATTTTTAGTTAAAATGGATGTACCATTTAAATGTTCTGATGAATAGAAGAATGTTTTTATTGAGATCATGAAATCCATAGAAGAAGCACCTTCTCTTATGTCTCCAAATTTTAGTAAATACTTCATACTTTATACTTTCACTACTGACTTTTCTTATGCAACTTTCCTAACACAGAAAAATCATGAGGGCGCGGAGATCCCCATTTCTTTCATGAGTTTGAATTTCAATGGAGTTGAACTCAATTATTCCTAGGTTGACAAACATTCCTACACGGTGTATAAATCAGTAAAACATTACAGGCCTTATCTTTTAAAGTCAAGGACCTGTTGACCAAAATTTCTGACTTGGCCAACTTAAGGAGATTATGTCCACACAAGTCACTTAGAGCATCTTCCGGTGTGTTTGAAATGGAAAAATCTCGTAGGTTATGGTCCTGCTACCAACTAATTTTTCCTCTTAAGGAGAATCTAAAATTCAGTAAAAATTTATCCTAATCTTATTACTACCTAAATAAACCCTAGAATTAGTTTTCTAAGACCTAAGTCATCCTAAAATGCTTTCTTAAGGAAAGTCTTTAGTTTTTAGGGTTTTGTTCCAAATAGTTTAACTTAAGGACTATTTTTAAATTTTATGACATTAATCTAGTTCTTATTTGACAATTGTTAAACTAAACTAAACTTTAAAAATAAACTAAACTAAGCCTAAAATTAACTAGCTATCCTATCTCAGCTGAGAGCAACTTGAAAAATAAATTAATTATCAATTAATAATTCAAATAAACAAAGAGATAGACAATAATGATTTAAATGAAAATATTTAAATCATTATCATTAAATGACTCTATTGAATATGCACAACAACAGAAAATTAAAATAGATAACTACTTTTAATTTCTCTGTGATGTGTTATTAATTAATAACTAATCATCAATTTCAAATATTTGACTAAAAAGATGATAAATATGAAATGTTTATATTACCAAATTCCAATTCTCAATACAAATATTGATTAATAAAACTCAATAATATTCTCATTCAAACATTAATATTGTGTAAATAGAGTACTAGTTTGGATAATAAATACAATCATAACACAATATAATTGCACAAAAGTATAATGAGAAAATGATCTATTGAAATATATATATATATAAAGTTTTCAAAAAATAGTAACAGACAGTGATACCCGTTTGAGAACTCAAGTCACAATCCTTCCCCAAAGGCAAAACTCCATCAAAGAGATTCAAACCATAACTGTAATTATATTTCAGATAAGTCTATTTCTTCAATACTCCGTCCACCACTACATCGAGCTTACTAGCTTATATAATGAGACTAATAACTCCTTTCAGTTTCTATGTAACAGACATGCTAAAAATATCACTTCAATTTCTAATAATCACTATAATAAAGATAGCAGAAATCCTATCCCTATTCAATTGCATCGAATCTCTTCCAAGAAGGCACCTGGCAGATACGTTTATACTATGAAAAAAAAATGTCAATTAAATAACTAGCCTGTATTATCTTTTGTTTAGATGAATTGACCTATGACGTGGCCATCTTCAGTATCCAATTCTTCTAGAAGCACCAACGAATGCCAATGATGAGCAAAAATAGCCTATATTCTTTATAGCATGTCAACACCATGTACACCTATAACAAACAAAATGAAATTCTCATTAAAATCATGATAACTGAAAATAAAATGAAATAATACAAATTCTAGGCATGCCAGCAAAATCTATGATTTTGCAAGTGTGCTCATTAAAACATTTCATTACGTTTCAAACTTGAAATTAAAGCAATTAAAAATAGACTAAATCGTTGCTATCTGTAACTTGATCGCTTTCCTAGCTTCTGACAGCTTGGCCCTAAGTTTCAAGATTTTTTCTGCATGAACTCTTTCATCTTTTAGTAATTTCTCATTAGTTCCTATTAACAGTTTCTTTTCTGCTTTGTATTTGTATTTTTTGGCTTTCATTTGTTGCCATCGGTCAACCCACATAAGCAATTCATTCTTTTTCTGTTGTAACTCTGTTTTCATCTTGTCACAAGCTTCTTCAATATATTTTAATCGACCAGCCTTGTGTTGTTTCGAAAGTTTGATCGACTGCTTCGCTGCTTTCAGAGTCTCTGCTAGAGAATCATCATCATTTAATGATGAATCAAATTTAGCTTCATGCTCAAACTGTGCTGGTAATGATGAATAGTCTTTCCTGAATCTCTTAGGAGATACCACCACATCTTTGTGACTATTACTATGTTCTTGTTCATATTCATTGATTGGGGATTCACGAGGAGGAGATTCATCCTCGTTATTACTATTATCTTCAACAATAATGGGTTCACAACTCCGTTCTATAGTTTTTGGGACTGAAAGACTAATCATACTCCTTGTGATCCTTCAATTAAGCATCTTTGATTTTCTCACTCTCGATTCAAGAATTTTATTGTCATCTATTGGATTTTTCCCCTTTTCCTCATGTTTCTTTCTCTGCTCCATAACCTTAGAATACAAGTTACCTGTTGACTTAACAGAGTGTGTCTAAACCACTACTTTACTTCCCTCTCCTACTTCGTTTTCTCTCTTGGACTGTTCAGGAGGGTTTTCAGTATAAAATTTCTCATTTTCAACAATTAAACAGAGCTTATCCAGCCCCTCGTGATCACTTATATGGTCGGTTTCCTCTTTTACTTCTCCTTCACAAGGATTTCTTTGTTTTGCACGAGTCTTAGGTGAGTAAGTAGGCCAAAATTGGGTTAACCTGAAGTTTTTTTCTTTTAAGAATTCATCCCATGTTTTTCCTACTGTAACTAACTGATACTGCACTAACATTTTGATTAGGCCGTGATGGAAAAGACTACGGTCTTGATTACCAATGGTACGCTAAACCATGATAGCCATTTTATGCAAACTATGAAGTAAAAAGTATGGTAGATTTAACCTCAAACCCTTAAGAGCCATTAAAATTCTCAAATGGTATAATTAAACATTCGAATACTGACCATCACAAGAAATGTACATGGATATGACCTCAAAAGGAGCACGCCATTGATTCCTCAAATATTTCACAGGAAAATTGAATTTAAGTGCATCCTCTTTTGACAATGAGAGAAGGAACTACTTGAACTTCTTCTTATCAATTCATGACCCTTTGAAACAACGTTCACTAGTTCGAGGCAGCTTCGTAGCTTTCGCAATGAATTCTTCATCTATGACTAACTGCAAATTACCTATCTGAGCAATATTTCCATCAAAAGACAATGCAAATTGTCTAGAAGCTTCTTCGTCGTGTCCACTGAAACCCCAAAAGAAGAGTTTCCAATTAATTTTCTCAAATAGGGCAAGAACTTCAGGGTCGGCTTCTAACATTTCTGGACCATAAAGCTCAAAACGACTCAAGGGAGCCATCTGTTCAATTATCGGTTCTTTCTATGACAGAGGATTGAAAGGGGTTGTAAATACTGAAGGAATAGGTATACGTGAATACTCAGACATGTTATGAACCTTCACACGATTCTAGAGGAGCTAGTGAGTAACCATAGACTGGTTCCTACGCGTGAGAACTTCACCATCAGACTACCTCCAGTATTCACCAAACAATTTGATGTGATCTGAAATCATTATGTGATATTCAAAATCAAATATATTCATGGATGTAAATGACTGTCAGATAGGATGGAGTTAATTTGAACACATCTGGGCTAAGGTAATCATCACATATTAAAATCCTTTTGAATAGATTTCCTCAAACCAACAATTCGTATTTTATACCATAAACACAACTGTCAATGTTAACAAGCAAGGATTATACATGGAAGATGATTGTGCTATTGAACCAGAGGATGTGAAGTTGTCATTACAAGAAATGATGTCTTCTAGGGTTTCGTGATCCTAACCAAGTAACAATTTCATCTTTGGATAATAATTAAAATGCTCAAAACCATATTTACGCATGTAATCGATTTCAAGGATAAAATAATTTAGTTTTGAATGAAATCACAGGATCCAAATCATCATATGACCCTTTTGCAAACTATGATTGGATGGACAACTAATAAAATACTAAACACTAAATCAAAATTCAATTATTATGATTATATCACAATGAAGATTTCGAAATGATATATAAAAATAAACTTTATCTATTTTGGGAAACATATATACACTTTCCACAATTTGAACAATGTCATGGTATTAAAAGATCAAGTTTAATGTAAAAATATATTATTAGGGTTAACATAAAATATTTCAATTAATTAATCAGCCCTAATCATAAAAATTATAAATACCTCGTCAAAAGAAATCAATAAAACCAAATTTGTAACATGTTCAAAATGTATTTTCATTTTTAATCCAAAGAAATATTTAGCAGACTATACTTTAAATCTCATGAATCAATATATAATCAGATAAATTGATAATAATAAAATTGATTATATATAAAATTGCAGCTGCTAATTTATTAAATTTATGAAAGTGTTTTGTTGTAATCTCACAGATCACATAAAGTTACCAATAATACATACTAAAACATACATATGCAACAGAGATAAGAGATAAGAACAAGAAGGTGAATAACAGATTATATTACATGAAAGGGTCCATACAACATATAGAACTGAACCGATTTCTCATCTGGCTCAACAGCCTAATATATATGATTACAAAACAGTTACAAAATAACTACCTATCCGTTCGGTGAACCGACGCGACCTTAGGTGGCTGACCTAATATCTAGTTTAGTCAGTCGACCGACTTAGTTGGTTGGTCGACTAAGTCGGATGGTCGACTAAGTCGGATGGTTGACTAATTTGGATGGTCGACTAAGTCGGCTGATCAGCTTAGTCAGCTATCGTTCAAGTCGAATTATCGACTTGCTCCTCCTACATCTCCCCCATGAACAAAACGTTTCTTCGTCCCGAAGAAACAGGGAGGTACAAAATTCTTCTTGACTGGTCTCAATAGTCATTGTGATGTGTTTGGTCTTCATGGGATATGAAGTCTGATGGTTGGTATTTTCTGTACACAGACTTCGACAATGGATGGGGCTGTCACTACTAGGTGATGTTGGAAATCTGTCCAACTTTGCAATATCTTTTGGATTTCGAAGGTGAGTGTAGTCAGGCTTGATAGGATCGACATATGTTCTGAAATGGAGACTTCAGCTATTCTCTCCATGTCGGGATTGACATTTAACTTACCTGGTTTGACAACGACTTCGAATTCAAATTCTTGAAAGAGAAGTAGCCATCGACAGATTCTTCCATGGTGTAGTGGTTTATTGACAAGATATTTAAGTTCCTGATGGTATGAATAGAATATAAATGGGTTAGCTAGAAGATAATGTCGATATTTTTGTAGTGCAAAGACCATTCCTATTGCTTCTCTTTCTGTTGTCGAATAGTTTCTCTCAGCTTTGTTTAATTTTTCGCTACTGTAAACTATAGGATAATCCATGCCATCATCTCCTGGTTGAGTTAAGGTTGCTCATATTTCCAGGCCTGATGCATCAATATGAACATGGAATTTGATCGACCAGTTTGGAAACCTTAGGATTGGTGCTTCGACTAGTTTTCTTTTTAATTTTTTGAATGATAGGTGGCACTCCTCTGTCCAATTGAACTCTTTATCTTCCCTTAATAGTTCTTCAAGTGGATAGGTCATGTTTGAATAATATCTTATGAATTTTCTGTAATAGCTTGTGTGGCCAAGTAGCACCCTAACTTGTTTTGGGTTTACTTGTGGTTTTAGGTCGAGGATAATTTTGATCTTTGCAAAGTCAACCTTAATACCTTCCTTACAGACAATGTGCCCTAATAATATCCCTATGGGGGTCACAAATATACATTTATTGATGTTTAGGGATAGTTGAATTTCTCGACATCTCTCCAACATAAGCCTAAGCCATTTGCAATGATCCTTTAACATGGAGTATATTGTCCAATCATCAAAGTATACTACCATGGTCTTGTAAATATATTCTTGAAATGCTTTGACAATAATTCTAGAAAATACTGCAGGTGCATTTTTTAATCCAAAATGCATAACCTTGTAAGCAAATGAGCCAAATTCACACACAAAGGTTGTCTTCTTCTGGTTTTATCTATTGGCACTTGGTTATAACCTGAGAATCCATCTGTAAATGAGTAGCATTCATGTCCTGCAACCTCATTTAATATTTAATCTGCATAAGGAGTTGGAAATGGGTCTGTCAGTGTCACTTTATTTAGTTCTATGAAGTCGACACAAATTCTTAGTTTGGTTGGATCATGTTTCTTAGGCTGTACAACCATTGGACTTGCCCATTCTGATTGGTCAATAGGGTAGATGATGCCTACTGCAAGCATGTTATCAATTTTCTTTTTTGACTATCTATTTGTATTTGTGAGCTAGTTTATATGGCCTTTTCTTCACAGGTCGAACATTAGGTTTAGTGTCAATCTTCATTTCTCCCATTTCATGGAATAAGCCTTTGAGGTATTTATAATCTCGAGAAAATACACCTTGGAACTCTTTTAATAAGTTCACTATCTCTGTGGTCTCCTCTTCACTCCAATAGTCACCGATCTTTGCCATTTTTGGTCGATCATCATTTGAGATGTCAAATTCCCTAGTTTTGACTTTAGCATCTAGCCATTCTGGTGCTTTGGATTCATTGATTGGTCGAATTCCTTCCTTAAACTATGAGAATGTGGCAAGGAAGTCGACTGCAGTCATTCTGTCAGTATCATGTTTGTCGGTTGTTTCCACTTTAAGAACTGTACAAATAGGTTTGGTCATTTTGACATGGTTTGATTTCCATCTAAAGCTTTTCTCTTCTGTATTTTCATTTTCTAACTGTAGTCTTGTCGACTGTGGTTTTCTCCTCATTTGTATATTGCTGCATCTCATTGTATATCACTTATCTTTTAAGGGTTTGTTTTCTGTCGGCTGTATAAATTCTTTAATATGTTTTGTTGTTTCAACTAAGTTTTCATTTTGTGGTATAAATTTGAAATATTTAATGAAATTTTCTCTGAGTTCATGCCATATGAATGTTTCACCTCTAGCTTCTTCCATTTTATACCATTTGTTTGGTAAGTCAGAGAGGGTTGATGGGAACAGGTGTGTCCATGCTCGTTCATCCTTGTATCCAAGTTTTATCCATTCTTTTTCACATGTCTTAATATGATCTTCTGGGTTCTGTCCTTGAGTGAATATAGGTATCTGAGGTTGTTTGGTTAACTTCTTTCCTCCAAACCTTTCAACAAAGTAAGTTGAATTTGTTTTCCAGGTCTGCAGTCTTTTCTGATGGGTATCCCACCATCGAGCATCTTGGCCTATAAAAGTTTCTACTAGGCTTTGAAGTCGGCCATGTTCACCAATATTTTTGGAAACTTGTTCTACATGCATGACTGGTGATTCTCTTTCCTTGTATCTTGGTATTTGTGTAGTATTTACATTGGTAGGTTGTAAGGTAGGGTATTCCCTAATTTTCTTCTTAAATATTTTTGGGACAATGGACACTATGAAGCACTCTTGGGTGGGCTTTTTCTACAATTTTTGAATAGTCCAACACCCTCTTGCTTGTGTTTTGTAGTTCTCAATCTCCCAATCATATAATTCTACGTCTGAACTGAGTCTTGGTTGCCTAAATGAAGTTCTCCGTAGATGTTAGGTTCTGTATAATCTGCATTATTTTGAATTTGGTAGAGTTGTCGGATGTCGACTTCTTCATTGATAGGTTCAGTCCAAGGTTCTCCTTGGGATGGGTGAATAGGTACAATGACCTTTTGTCTATTTCCTTTTTAATTTGATTCTCTCTTTGTCCAGGGATATCGATGCTTTCATCTTTCTACCCCAAGGTCGACCTACTAACGCTGGGAAGGAACTGGATCCTTCCTTAGGGTCAATGATTTCAAAGTCGACTTTGGTCGAAATTCCTTTTATAGTTGTGTCAACATTTTTCCAGACTCCAATAGGTTCAATTAGGCCCTGGTTGGCTAGTTTCAAGTATATTCCTGACTCATATAGTCGAGGTCTGCCCATTTGTTCCCAAGTGTCATGAGTCATGATGTTTACTTGTGATCCAAAGTCGAGCACTACTTGTCGGACATGGTATCCTTCGATTTCTAGGTCAACAAGTGGGTTGGCATTACCTTTATCTTTTTTATTTAAGCTGCATATATTCTTTGTTTGTTTTTCGGAGTTGTTATGTTTTATTTCATATAGTAAGTCGATGAACTGAGAGACTGAGTTGTCTTTTTGTACGAGCTGTATTAATTCGTTTATTGTGTTATGTCGATTGTCGTTAGCTTGTTCTTGTCGTGCAAATTCTTTGAATATAGTGGTTGCTTCTTTGTATGTTTGTTTTTCTTTAAGTGGATCAGGGTAGACATTTTTCTCTTTTATTTTGTTGATTCTTGGGTTATCACTTCCTGTTTTTGTTCCTTGTCGAGTTACAATATGCAATTTTTGTGTGTTTATTACATAATTTTTTTTCACACATGACAAGATATTAACATTTTTCTTTGTATTTATTTTTTCCAACATGGTAGGGAAATCCTCTAGTGAGTGATCCCCTACTCCACAATGAGTACAAAATTTGAGGTCAGTTTTGTCTTTATATGGACAATCTGCATATCGATGTCCCTCCTTATAACATGTAAAGCATTGGATGGGTCGACATGGTCGGTTGTCTCGATTCCCAGGGAATCGACCTCGTCCTCCATAGCCTCCATGTTGATTGTCATACCGATGCTCGTATGTTCAACCTTCATACCTATGACCATTCTAATCATTTGGTAAGTTGTTTTGCTCATTATTTTGTGCAACTGCATTGGTTTGGTAGACTGCATGATAATTATGTCAGTTCTTTAGGTTCAAATGCCAGTCGGTTGTGTTATGATTTTTAGTTTCGTATATTGCACACTAGGATTCCTTGTCGTTCTTCATG
Organism: Pseudotsuga menziesii; assembly: GCA_001517045.1. Lineage (NCBI taxonomy): Eukaryota > Viridiplantae > Streptophyta > Pinopsida > Pinales > Pinaceae > Pseudotsuga > Pseudotsuga menziesii. Next base: position 435,444 of record LPNX011090853.1, on the reverse strand, counting down.
TTGAATGGGAAATATTTTGTTGAGTGGTCCCCATGCTCCTGGAAAATGTAGCAAAAACATTTTGTCTGCACGAATCGAACGTCTTGTTGGCTGTATTCCTATCGACAGTTGTCTTTGGAATGTCCAGCCGTCGAGCACTTTGTGCACTAGATATCCTGATTTTTGAGGTTTAACTCCTTTAAATACTTATGCACACTCTCAAGCTGTTCTTCTAATCTGTGATCAGTGGAGTATGCTGGTATGTCCTCATCCATTTCCACTTTGAGAGCTTTTGTAAGCACATCTTTGTAAGATTTGAATGTTTCCAGACTTATGTGTCGGCGGACTTTCTGAGATAAACCCGCAAGAAACCACTGGATTAGTAATTGTTAATCTATAACATAGTCCAACTGGCTAAGATGGTCTTTCCATCACTTATCATAGTCGTGGACAGTTTCTCCTAGCTTCTATGATGTTGTTTTTAGTTTTTTCGCTGCCAGGTGTTTTGCATTTGGAGTTTTGAAAAATGATAGAAATTGCACTTTGATCTCAGCTTTGGTTGCTCTAGGTTGTCTTTCAGAAAAGGTCATATACCAAGTTAATTCCATTTTCCTCAAGGCACCGATGAACTGTGTCATCTGTCTATCTTCGTCTGTTAGCCTCCCAAGTCAACTCACAAATGAACCAGTGTCATCTGGGGTCCTCATCCCCCTCATATAGAGGAATGTGTGCTGACCCATGACCCATGTCGAAATTACTGTTGCTGCTTTCAAGAGGTGGCGGTGGTGGAAATGGGGGTGGGGGTGGTGGGGTTATTGGCTTATTCATCTCTGCGGAACTATGGTCGATGGAACTTTCGTTCCCATCGGTGGTTGATTCTTCTTCGACTAGTGGTCGGTTAGTGTTGATTTTTCTTGTCGATGTCCCACTGCAACTATTTGTCCACAGTTCTGAATGTTCTGTGTCTTCCAAAGATGTATTTGGCAGGGGGGGTGCTCGTTCATGTGTCGATAAGAGTAAGTGGATACTTCGGTTGGAGGGTACCACTTGAAAGGTAACCCAATTTCCTTCCTTTGGTCGACAGATAATGAGGTGTCTTCCAGTGTATGTCTCGTCGTCTAGTCGACTCCATATATCAAAGTCACCAGCTCCTAGTCGGAGGTCCTCTTTGACAATAGTTTGTATCTGAGTACACCGATTCAACAGAGAGAGAGTTGTTCCTTCATTGGGAGCTCTTAATTAGAGAGCTTTTGGCTACTCTATCCACAATTATTCCTCTGTAGGGGACTCCTCTTTTTCCATGCCTTCTTCTAGTCAATTATGACCTGACTTTGGCGGATTTATTTCCTGGTCGGTCGCCCTATGACTCCTTCCTCTATGCAACGCTAAGGCTCTTTCTCTTCTTGCTTCCCTTCTTTGTTGTCTCTCTTCCCTCTCTATTTTCTGAATGTCCAACATACCATTGTGTGATACTATTCTCTTGATTTCCCTTTTGGTCGACTTCTCATTACTGGTGAATGGTATATGCTTCTAGTCGACTAGAATCCTCTCCACTTTATCTCAACCTATGAACAGCTACCCCCCCATAACCTACCCGATGCGTTTTAAAAATCCCGGATAGTTCGGTCTACTTGCTTAGGAATTATTCCCACTCCCTTTCTGCAGTGCATTTTTCCCACCTCTTTTGCTTTTCCGCCCAGTTAGAGTTTGATGGCAGTCCGTGAAGTGATGGACGAGGTTCCAAAATATGACCTACTCCCTTCTCGATCAGAAATTTAAAAACCAAGGTCGGTAAGGAAAACAGAAATTGCTCGATGAGGTCTGTGTAAAATTTATCCTTGACAGTTTCAACCGAAGTTCTGTCTTCTACTGCTTGCTCCTTGCAGAAGTCGTTGACGATTTTCTTGAACCACTCTGACAAGTTTGTTCTTTCTCCTCAGATCAGTTTTTCCAACAATTGTTGGTTTTTAGTCCCTTCCGGCTTTTTCATCCAGGAGTTTCTTCAAAAGTTGGGGCATTGATTCTACAAACTTCTCATGTGTTTCTGTAAAGAATCTTGCTTTTGCTTGTGCGATTGTTAATTTGTTCCTTCGTGCATAATTCTGCAAATAATTTGCAACTTTACATTCCCACCAGTCCTTAATATCCTATTCTGATATCATCTGTTTGCATACATCTCAGACATGTACGTCCCGACAACGGAACCAATGTTGTAATCTCATAGATCACATAAAGTTACCAATAATACATACTAAAACATACATATGCAACAGAGACAAGAGATAAGAACAAGAAGTTGAATAACATATTTTATTACATGAAAGGGTCCATACAACACAGAGAACTGAACCAAGTTCTCATCTGGCTCAATAGCCTAATATATATGATTACAAAACAGTTACAAAATAACTACCTGTCGGTTTGGTGAACCGATGCGACCTTAGGTGGTCGACCTAATCTCTAGTTTAGTCGGCCGACCGACTTAGTCTGCTGGTAGACTAAATCGGCTGGTCGACTAAGTCGGCTGATCGACCTAGTCAGCTATCGTTCAAGTCGAATTATCGACTTGCTCCTCCTACATGTTTCATAAATTTCAAATATGACTCTTAACTCTTCTGAAATTGAGAGTACCTTCATAATCAAAGATTCTGAAGGCACTCCTATATAATTTTTATAATAAATCATAGAAGAGAACTGATCATTTTTATTCAACATAGTAGAAAATTTGAGAGGGTTGTTTCTTGCAAACATGAGAGGTTTGTTTCCTGTATGTGGCCATTCACAATGTCCTCATCCAAAAGGAGTTGGGAGAAAAAAGAGTTCATTGGATGACGGTTCTACAGGAATATGATCTGGGGATCAAACCTGTGAAGATAGTTAAAGGACAAGGTTTGTGTCAACTCTCTTCCCAATCAAATGATCCTGAAGATCAGCACACCGATTGGGATCAGGAAGAGGCTATACCTACAGGTTTTGTTAATGTAATCAAAACAACGACATTTGAATGGTATGATCACATCAAGTTCTTTCTTCATAATGGGTTTTCCCTTGAAACCCTTGATCCTAAGAAATGTAGAGCATTAAGGGTGAAATCAACCCCTTATCAACTTATTGATAATGTTCTATTTAGAAAAAATTATGATGGAGTCTTTCTTAGATGCCTTGAAAAGGACTAGACTGATGAGTTCCTTTTTCAATTTCATGTAGGACCTGCAGGTGGGAATTTATTAGGTGATACAACAGCTCACAAAATCATTTGGGCAGGATACTATTGGCCTACCCTGTTTAGAGATTCCCATGCATATGTAATAATATGTAAGGATTTCCAGAAGTGTGCTGGCAAGGTTAAGAAACCTTCTTTCCCTTTGCAGCCAGTAGAGGTCCAATTCCCATTTCAGTAGTGGGGGTTGGATTTCATTGGACCTATCAACCTTGTATCCTCTTTACAACACAAATAAATTTTGACAACCATTGATTACTTCAGCAGTTGGGTGGAATCAGTACCTCTAAGACTGTGTAATACAAAACAGGTAATTTCCTTTCTTAAAAACCATATAGTTACCAGGTTTGGCATCCCCGAGTATCTCATTTTTTATAATGCATCATACTTCACATCCATTTACCTGACTATCTACGCCCTTGAAAAAGGGATGAAAATTAAATTTTCTGCAAACTACTATCCTCAGGGAAATGGACTTGCTGAATCTTCTAACAAAAACTTGATAAACATCCTGAAAAAGGTAGTGGCTTCACATCACAAAAATTGGCATACTCAATTCTATAATGCTCATTGGGCAGACCGAATTACTCCAAATGTAGCTATTGGTAACTCCCCTTATTGCCTAGTTTATGGAAAGGAAGCAGTCCTACCAGCAAATCTCACCATCCCTTCATTGCAATTGGCCCAATCCATCCAAGAGAATGATTCTTCTCCTTTACAGTAGAGAATTGATTCTCTGCTCAAACTTGAGGAGGATAGGGATAGGGCCAAGAACAAATTTTACCAACATCAATAGTTGCTGAAAAAGTGGTTCGATCAGAAGTCCTCTTCTGATAGAGACTTTTTAGTGGGATATTTAGTATTAATATGGGACAAGCAACACAAATACAACAAAAAGTACACAAGTTCCAACGCCTTTGGCTGGGACCATTCATTGTTACAGAAAATATTGGTCCTAGTACTATTCGGAAACAAACACTGGGAGTCATTGACACCTATCCAGTGAATGTTTTCCTACTTAAGAAGTATTTTGTTTGAAAAGACTCAACCCTGTACATAGGATTGGTGTGTGATTTTATTTTCCCATTTTTGAGTGTTTGCTTGATATTAGTGGATTTTGGTGATATTTAGACATTTGATAATAATGGGCAATCAGTTGTCTCAATATTCAATACTCTTAACCTTGAGAAAATTGTCAGTTTTCATCTTCCCTAGTTTGTGTCAGGGTCTAGTATATGTAAGTGTCAACCAATGATTGCAAGATTTCAGATTAATGCGCTCTCACCCTGGCCCAATATATTCTATCTGCTTTGCTCTTATGATGAAGGTCATGGAAGAAGAGGTTCGTATTCTCTAAGTACAATAGATCCCATGTTATTCTCACACGGGAGCCCAATCACACATACAAAGGTAACTTAGTAGAACCCTGTGTACATTTCTTTGCTTCTATTATATTTTTCTTGACTTCTGGGATTTTCTACTTAACCAAAATTCCTAGAATCCATGCTTGATTTGTGTGTTTTTAAGATGCAGAAAGCTAGTTTTGTTTGAGATTATTTTGTGATTCCGCAACCCGCACCCTGCACCTGCAAGTTGCGGGATGTAGGAGTTTGTTATCATATATTTGGAATTTCCTCTTCCCGCAACCCACCTCCCGTAAATGCGGAATGCGGGATGCGGGAGAATTTTTGATATATATGCTTTGGTCAACCCACAACCTGCATCCCGCATAAATGCGGAATGCGGGGTGCAGGGTGTCATTTGTATGATTTTAGGTTTGTGTGTTTCCACAGCCCGCAACCCGCATCCCGCAAAGTGCGGAATGCGGGATACGAAGAGGTTTGAATAAAGTTTTGTTTTCTTGCAATTCTGCATCCGGCAAAATGCGGAATGCAGGTTACATAAGGGTTAATAAAATTTGGATTTTGTGCTTTGATCCCGCATCCCGCAAAGTCTAATCTTGACCATTGTTTTCATCCTCATCCTACGGTCTGAATTATTTCCCACGAAGTATATATATGTCGGTCTTATTCACGATTTATTCACTATTTTTACCACTATAACTTGATGTGCTGCATGAATTTACCGTGAGATTTTTACCAAGCAATTTCTCCATTATCCACATTGGTTTCAGGTTTGTTTTTTAGTCGCCTTTCCAAATTTGAATTGCTTACTTTTGTTCCTATATAAATTGGTTTTAATTTCTGGTTTATTCTTCTGACAGAACATGTCAACCTCCAAAACACCTCGAATTACCCAGTGCAAAAACCTTTAGAAAGACATGTTGACCAAAGACTCAAATTTCGGTGTCTTCTCTGATAGCAGTGGTCGGGTTAGCGAAACCTATTAGTTATATTGGTCCCGAATCTACTCCATTTTTTACAACAATGACCTTTTGTACTTTCAAGATAATCAACTCATTTACGAAAGAATTAGGGATTCCGGCATCCACATGATTGTTGCGAGGCATGTTGTTCTCCCTTACAATGACGCAGTCAGATGGATTATTGACTACACTAATCCAAAAGACCATTCTTTTAATACCAATACTAGATTGCTACTAGCCAATTTCTGTTATGAAACCTTTGTAAAGATTTATGCTCTCAAACCTTTCAGGAAGATCCTTAATGTATATTATGTTAAAGCTACTAAGTCTAGGTACAATTTTGACCAAATGCTGAAGTCTTGGATGGTTGAACTGCGTAAATTTTCTCAAAGGAAAGATTAACTCTATCATGTTGAAAGGTTCAAGGAACCCTATTACCTGCTTGCAACTATGTTGTGCAGGCTCTATGGTCTCCCTAACTGTTCTTACTTCAAGGAAGAATGGGCCCTTATTTCTCATCATGTAATAACTACAGGCGAATCCCTCCCATGGGCATCAATTCTGTCTTTAGAACTAAAAACAGCTATACAGGAATTTCAGAAAACTACCGCGAGGAAGAAACCCAACTTCTTTTTCTCTACCTACATTGTGGACATTTTTTGAGCTGGGTTCCGTTATCCGAATATGGGATAAAGCTGGGTACTTCCATTCCTACCTATGCACATTTACCATTCGGAGTTGTGGGATACCGATTATGTGACTAGATTCTATGACATTTGTGAGAGTTTCCTCGGCTGGGTCTACTTCCTAATTTTCAACAAGGAAGCTCTTGCATTTTTTGCTAAATCCAAAACCCTTATAGCCACCATGGGGGATTGGTATGTATGTGAGTCATTCACATACATTAGAATATTTAGCAGCAATGCTGCTCATATGCTACCAAAGGTTGTGCCTGACAGGTTAGTTCTTGAAGAAGTCTCATTTCTATTGAAATATTATAACTTCGAAGAATATTCTATATGTATCTTTTGTGGTCCCCGATGGTCCTACTGAGAGAACCACTTGTATTATCTTGTACCCCGATGCTTCTAATCATAAGAACTAATAAGAGTCATGAGGTAGTCCCCTCTAATTGTAAAGGTGGGTCATTAGCACCCCAGTGTGGTTACTTGAGCCTACATGTGTAACTCGAGCCTACATGATTTAACTCGAGCCTACATGTCGAATGAGTTAATTCAAGTGAACGAATGAATATAAATAGAGGTGTGGTGCTCCTCATTTGAGACACACACACTCTCACTTGTGTAGCGCATTACTGGAGAAGAGAAGTAGCCGGAGAAGGAGGAGGATCAGGCTTTGATCTCCTTGTTGGTTTTATCTTTTATCTTTTATCTTTTGGGGGAATCTATATTGAGGAAGCTTTTGCTGATTTTTTCCCTTTAGGGTTTTCCCAGGATAAATATTTGTGTTCCTTTTGTATGGTTGTGCTTGTCTATCTTTTAATGATCCTGTTTATATGCTTTTGTTATGAAAATGAAATGAAGTACTGATGTCTTAGCTAAGCATATGAAAAGTTAACATGGTATCAGAGCCACCCTGAAAAGAAGACATTGTGCAGCTACAAAATATAGGGCTTCTTAATTTTTGGTTCTCTCTCCACAATCGATCAGCAAAAGAAGGTTAGGCTGACTCTCCATTGAAGGGCGCATCTTTCTGTTGAAGCGGAATTCGATTCCGAACATTTTCAGTTTTCAGTGTGGGAAATTAGGGCTTCTTGCAGAAGAAGAATTTTTGAGTGAGCCCAAAATAGAATTTCTCTCCTAATCAAAATCGAAGTTTAGAGACTTGGATCAATAATTTTGGTTGGGTGAAACTCTAGGAAAGTCAAACCCTAGTTTGACCCGGAGCTAAAAAACCCTAAATACTAAAACTGCTAAGTTTTGGTATATTCGATATATCCCAATATTGGAGAAGTTTCGGGAGCTGAAAATTGCAAATATCGGATATATACTCCTGATGAACACTGTGTCCAAAATTTAGCATCAGATTCACTATATTCTAGGAGATATGATCCCTCCAAGTTAGGGTTCCAGCCTCTTCCATAATTCATCCCTAAACAGGACACCTAGGGAAAATTGCTATAGCTTGGGCTACAGAGGTACAAATGGAATTCCTGAAGATTTTTCAGAAAGAGCACGGATTTTACTTTCTGTGGTCCGAATTTCAGAACCTGAAGATGAACCAGTGACATGTGGCAGTCCGTACAACTTTGCTGTTCAGAACAATCCTGTAACAGGTCACCTTGGGAAAAGGATCACAAATCCCAATTGGTGAAACCAATTCTGATGAAACCTATGTTTTTGGATCAGGGACATATGAGGTTACCTTAGTGATAAATTTCATACATAGAGGAGCAGTAATTTCGGATATCACAGAAACAGTGACAGGCATTTCTGCAGAAGAAATGAGAAAACTAGGGATTCCTGTTCCGGGAGCTTCCCTCCACTGTTTTCAGAAAAGGAGTACATTGGACAGATCCATTTGAAGAGATCTATATTTATATCCAATCAGATATTAAATATTCCAATTTTTTAAAATTAGGGTTTCTCTGACAAACCCTAAATCAGCCAGCTCCGGAAGCAGGACGGACACCTCAAATCGGTAAGATCTAATCTTTTGCTATTTGCATTTGAGATTCTCATTTCAAAGTGATCTATCACATCAGCTTGATGATAAGCTTGGTAAAGTTGACAACTTCAAAGCATGGAAGTATTTGATCTCTCTGAAGAAAATGAATTGGACACCTACATGAGTAGAGAGGTTCCAGTTCCAGAAGGAGATGAGGCTCAAAGCCTTACACAAGAAGAACTTGATCAAGGCCAAGAAAATCATTGTTGATTCAATCACGGATCAACCTATACCACAAGTGTCTTCCCTAAAGACACCAAACATGTTTGATTCCTTGATCAAGCTATTTTAAGATAAGAACATAAATCAGAAGATGGCTTTGAGAAAACAGTTGAAGAATGTTAAGATCTAGAATGCAGAACATCTTGAAGCGGTAAAATAAGAAGTGAAGAATGCAGAAGTGGTGATAGCCACCTTGAATGGCTTCCCAGGATCATGGGATTCATTCATGCAAGGAATGTATGCCAGAAGGAAGTGATTACTTTTAGCTGACTCTAAGAAGAAGAAGATGGGAGCATTTGAAGATCAAACTCTCACCATTCAAAGAAGATCCCTCAAGTGATGAGGAATGTGAAGAACTCAATTCCTAAAGAACCTCTTATCCATCTTATCATTTGGATAAGAAATGATGATTTCATGATGAAGCAGAATGATCAAGAAGGATTCTACCCACAAAAAAGACAAAAGATAAGTATTCAATGATATTGTTTTGTTATGCATTCGATTATATTCAGTTAATGTGTTATGCATGATAGATTGTTTGCATTAACGGTTGTATACTACTAATATGCATGTGATGGGTAAGTATCTCATGGTGCTATACATCTCTCCATTGCTACTTATCTAGAATGAAACCTCTTTGCTGACATATTAGATTAGTGCACAATCTCAATGATGTCATGATAGAGATGGAAGGCATCTAGAAAGTTTCCGTGAGATATGGATGAATGTTGTATTGGATAAACAGTTGCATGATGCATAAGAATTTGTCATTATGCATATGTTTTATGAAATAGTTCTAACCATGCAGTTGGTGCATTTGAATTGTAGGAAAGGTCCTGTACAACCTCCTATAAGAAGGATGAGACTTGTTCTGAAGAACAAGTGATGACAATTCAAGATTCACTGCAATAAAATCTGAAGCTCCCAGGGTTAGAGACACCATGACGGAAGAAAGAGCTTCAGAGAGTGGTAGATCCACCTCAAAGGATGAAGACCACCATGGGTACGAGAGATAAATCAAGATGAAGAAAATAATGCTATGAAAGAAGCTATGATCAAATAATAACAGTTGATCATGGGGAATGATGTATACGATATGATTTCAAGACATAAATGGAAGTATGTAGTATCTTCCATATGGATCTACAAGAACAAGTGTACAAAGCAAGGTTCGTGATTTTCCTCAGAAAGAATAGACTATGACATGACATACTCTATTAACAAGTATATATCAAGCATAGAACCACCTGTACAGAATGAATAGGGAAGATGATACTCCACTTCAGGGGGAGTGAATAAAGAGGATATCTGAGTTCGACATGGTACGACATGATGGATAGCTTCGTGATGGATCGAAACTTTACCAAGAGTAAAGTGGGTTCCAACCTTCAAGGTTGAATGCAGAAGACTAGGATATGCTGATGAACTAACAAGACGAACTCATGAAAGATGTTATGATGAAAGAATACTAGAATGATGTTTGGGATACAGTTCCCAAACCAAAAGGAAAGAGTATAGTATCCTCAAAATGGATATACAAAATAAAGCATGCAGTTGACGGAAGTATTGAGAAGTATAAAGCAAGATTTGTTGCCAGAGGTTTCTCTCAGAAAGAGGGAATTGACTATGAAGAGACATTTGCCCCAGTAGCACGGTATACTTTGATTAGAGCTATCATGGCACTTGCATCCATGATGAAGTGGGAATTACACCAGATGGATGTGAAAACAACCTTCCTTAATGATATGATTGAGGAAGAGTTTTACATCAAATAGTCACAAGGATTTGAAGTTGAAAACAGATGGAAGCACGTATGCAAGTTGAAGAAGGCCCTCTATGGCCTGGCGCAAGCTCCTAGAACTTGGTATGGAAGAATAGATAGTTTCCTGTCGAGCATGGGATTTACCAAGAGTAGAGCTGATCCTAACCTTTATCTCAAGGTTGTAGAAGATGAACCTGTCATCCTGTTATTATGTGTGGATGACTTATTCTTGATAGGGAATGAGAAACAGATCATGGAAAGCAAGAAGAAACTAGTAGAAGAATTTTCGATGAAAGACCTTGGGTTAATGCACTATTTCCTAGGTCTAGAAATATGACAAAGTTCAGAAGAAATATTTCTCAACCAGGGAAAGTATGTGGTAGAGATATTAAAGAGATTCAATATGTTGGAATGCAAAGCCATGGCCACACCCATGGACTCCAACCTGAAGTTGTTAGCTGATGACTCATCAGAGTTAGTGGATGTGACTCATTACAGATAGATCATTGGGTCATTGATGTACTTAGCAAATACCAGACCAGACATTTGTTTTGCTGTGAACACCTTAATTCAATATCTTGTTCAACCAAGACGGGTTCACCTAGTAGCTACAAAACATGTGATGAGATATCTGAAAGGGACTATAGACCTTGGTCTATACTATGATGGTAGCCATGACTATAGATTGTATGGCTATACAGATGCATATTGGGTTGGAAGTATCTCAGACAGGAAAATCACATCAGGTAGATGCTTTTGTTTGGGGTCTGCTATGAGTTCATGGTTTAGCAAGAAACAGTCCAATGTTTCTCTTAGAAAAACAAAAGCAGAATACATAGCAGATTGCTCTACTAAGTTGTGAATCCATATGGCTTCGGAAGCTGATATCAGGTCTCCTTGACCTAAAGATGGATACTACATTGATTCTATGTGATAACGAGAGCTTTGATAACAGAGAACCCTGTGTTCCATCGTAACACATAGAAATCCGATATTTCTACATACAAGATAAAGATGCAGATGATGATGTTTCAGTATTCCCATACTAAAGATATAGATGATGTTTCAGTATTTACATATTGTAGATGCAGATGATGGTGACTCCATATTTCTATACTGAATATAGAGGTGATGATGCTTTCAGTATTTCTATACTAAAGATATAGATGATGATGCTTTCAGTATTTACATACTAGAGATACAGATGGTGATAGTTCGGTATTCACATACTGAAGATGTAGATGATGATGTGTTGAGGAAAAATCTGTCTCGAGTAAAGTTTGAACACTTTTCGAGACAATATTGGTGTGGTTCGGAAAGACCTTCCCCGAAAGGGGGAGTAGTGATGTTGCAGTGGGATTGTATCATCCTTGGGAACTTGCCCTAAAGTGATCTAGAGACCTCAGTCTTCGAGAATGAAGAGGGATTGTATCATCCTGGGACATGTGTCCAGAAGTGATCCGATGACCTCGGTCATCGAGAATGTAGCAGGATTGTATCATCCTTGAACTTCGGTTCAGAATGGATCGGGTGAACTTTGGTCATCGAGAAGGTGGCAGGATTGTATCATCCTTGGACTTCAGTTCAGAACGGATCCGATGAACTTTGTTCATTGAGAAGGTGGCAGGATTTTATCATCCTTGGACTTCGGTTCAGAATGGATCCAATGAAATTCGGTCATCGAGAAGGTGGCAGGATTGTATCATCCTTGGACTTCGGTTCAGAACGGATCTAGTGAACTTCGGTCATCGAGAAGGTGGCAGGATTGTATCATCCTTGGACTTCAGTTCATAACGGATCCAGTGAACTTCAGTCATTGAGAAGGTGGTAGGATTGTATCATCCTTGAACTTTGGTTTAGAACGGATCCGGTGACTTCGGTACTCGAGAACGTGTGTTGATCCCATAATTCCTAGAGGAAGGATTGTCTGAGTTCCACATATGTGTTGATCCCATAATTCCGAAAGGAAGGATCGTTAGTAACTCCGTAAAGACCTAAATCCCATAATTCCGAAAGGAAGGATCATTGACTTGATCCCGTAATTCCAATAGGAAGGATTGTCTAAGTTCCACAGATGTGTTGATGTCATAATTCCAATAGGAAGGATTGTCTGAGTTCCAAAAATGTGTTGATCTCATAATTCCGAAAGGAAGGATCGTTAGTAACTCCGTAAAGACATAAATCCCGTAATTCCGAAAGGAAGGATCGTTAGTAGCTCCATAAAGACTTGATCCCATAATTCCGAAAGGAAGGATCGTCTGAGCTCCACAGATGTGTTGATCCTGTAATTCCGAAAGGAAGGATAATTAGTAACTCCGTAAAGACCTAAATCCCGTAATTTCGACAGGAAGGATCGTCTGAGTACCACAGACATGTTGATCCCGTAATTCTGAAAGGAAGGATCATGTTGATGATGATGATGTTGATGTATTGATGATGATGATGTTAATGTTTTGATGATGTTGATGTTTTGAAAATAATGATGTTTTGATGATGATGATGTTTTCATGATGATGTTTCTGATCAAAAGATCAAAGTATGATGATGATGTTGTTGTTGATCGAAAGGTCAAAGTGCTGAAGATGATGTTGCTAATCGAAAGGTCAAAGTGCTGAAGATGATGTTGCTAATCGAAAGGTCAAAGTGCTGAAGATGATGTTGCTGATCGAAAGGTCGAAGTGCTGAAGATGATGTTGCTGATCGAAAGGTCAAAGTGCTGAAGATGTTGCTGATCGAAGCAGTCAAAGTATTAATGATGATGAAGACTGAAGATTGAAGATGAAGACTACATAATGTTGAAAAGATTCCAATGATTTATAGATGTGTTACCCTGATGATGCTGATGATGTCCTCTATCTCTCTCCTACTATTGTTGTTGTTGATGTTGTTGTAGAATACCCTTCTCGTTAAGGGGGAGTGTTGAAATATTGTAACTTCGAAGAATATTCTATATGTATATTTTGTGGTCCCCAATGGTCCTACCGGGAGAACCACTTTTATTATCTTGTACCCCGATGATTCTAATCAGAAGAACTAATAAGAGTCATGAGGTAGTCCCCTCTAATTGTAAAGGTGGGTCATTAGCACCCCAGTGTGGTTACTTGATCCTACATGTGTAACTTGAGCCTACATGATTTAACTCGAGCCTACATGTCGAATGAGTTAATTCAAGTGAACAGATGAATATAAATAGGGGTGTGGTGCTCCTCATTTGAGACACGCATACTCTCACTTGTGTAGCGCATTAGTGGAGAAGAGAAGTAGCTGGAGAAGGAGGAGGATCAGGCTTTGATCTCCTTGCTGGTTTTATCTTTTATCTTTTATCTTTTTGGGGCATCTATATTGAGGAAGCTTTTGCTAGGTTTTTCCCTTTACGGTTTTCCCAGGATAAATATTTGTGTTCCTTTTGTATGGTTGTGCTTGTCTATCTTTCAGTGATCCTATTTATATGCTTTTGTTATGAAAATGAAATAAAGTACTGATGTCTTAGTTAAGCATATGAAAAGTTAACAATTTCAAACAGTCACCGAGGGAATATATAAGAAGTGTGCAACACCTAAAAGGAAAGTTTGGCCGAAGTTCCCTCTGACTCTTTGGTCTTTGAGAATACCAACCTCCACCTAGGCATCTGGACAAAGTGACCACATAGTGTCTCTCAAGCTGGGTTTTTCCAGTAAGAGACAGCATGATCCCAAGGGAATTGATGATTTTCACCTTAAGCAGAATCACTTCAAAGTTGGGTTCACTCATGAAGAAACTCTAGATGACTTCATCTATCAAGGGGTCGATACTTTCTCTGAAGTTCTGGAAAGGGATAAAGGTAAAGAAGAACAAGGTCAAATCTTGCTATACCAAAAGGAAATTAGGGACAGGGTTTGACACTACAGATCTATGGAATTAGACATTCAAGAAAAGATGGTGAAAGACAGAGAAGCTAAGGAGGCTCAAGCAGCCAAAGATACACCCATAGAAACTAGTTTAGATATAGACAAAGGGAAATGCCCCATGGGAGAAATACCACAGGCACATTAGAGGAAATTTGAGGTCTAAAATGGGCCTCTTAAGGAAAATAATAAAATAATAGTTATTAATTTTGGAGGAAGAATGAAAAAAACTACTTTTTGTGTTCGTATTTTCGACATATATCCTTGTGTTTTTACTGAAATTCTGAGCGGGAGAGCTCCTTGGATGCAGAATTTAATTCCACATCCAACGACTACCCACACTGCATACTTTTGATGGACCCTGCTACCCCAAAAACAAGAAATACCCCGCTACATCATCATCACATTTTTTCAGGTATTTCTTGTTTTTCGGGTACTGAGGTCTGTCAAAAGTATGTAGTGTGGGTACTAATTGGATGCGGAATTAAATTCTGCATCCAACAAGCTCTCCTTCTTGAAATTTGAGTAAAAAGACAGGGATATATGTCGAAAATATGAACAAAAAAAGTAGTTTTCTTTTATGACAAATATGTCAATTCAACCATTATGGTTGACTCATTTTATTGAAATTCTATTGATTCTTGAATTCCAACTCACAAAATTTATTGTTGGCACATTTTCTTATAAGGCCCATTTTAGATCCCAAATTTCCTCTAATGTCTGTTGATCAACAGGTTAAAACCTATTTACATACTTCAGAGCAGATCAAACAGAAGCTAAGCAAGATGACTTCACCATTGGATACTCAAGAAATTACAACTTCTAAACCAGCTGAAGCTACTCAGGTGACTACTATTGTTGAGAAATCTCAACTTGAACAAACCCAGATTGAGGAGAATCCATTCAAAATGTTGAAGGTTCAAGTTTCATCCATCCCTACTTCTACTATTGATTTGACCCATTCATAGGAAGAAGATGAAAGGATATCCCCTATTCCTATCACTGTGGAAAATGGAAATGGTAATGATTTACAGGGATTTATGAATTTTTTGAATGGCAGCAATGGGAAATCCTCATCAGCTCTCCCACAATCACAACCTTCTTCTCAGCTTGTCCCATCTTCTTCTTCTTCTGTACTCCTTTCATCAATAATAGCCTTATCTTCCTTGTCTTCTGGTTCTACCATGACACCCTTTATGATTTAGTTATATCAAGATGCCACATGTTTACCCGAATCCATTATACATGTGGCTTTACAAATGCCCATTTCATCTTCCACTATACATCCAGTTTTTAAAGTTCCTCTGCATATTCTTTCTTTTAGCTCAATACCATCTTCTGACTATGAGAAAGCCTCATCATTTTTACCATCATCAACTCCAGCTTCCACTATGCAAGTTTCATCCATTGAAACTTCTATTCCTGACATTTTTTCAACCCATGAAGTGACTCTTACCCATGGTAGTGCTTCCTCTTCACTTACTTCTCATATTACTGTGACCATACCCTCTCATACTGTAACTCAAACCTCCTCTCTGATATCTACAGGTATTAATGTACCCCCCATTTATGAGATGATAAATGAGTTTAATGAAGACTTTGTAATATCCCTGGGAGAGTATCGTTATAGAAAAGATAATAAGTCAGCGGTGAAGAGGGGAAAGAAAAGAAGTAGATATCAGAGTGATGTGGATACATCCCTTTCAAATGAAATTGTATGGACTCAATGATCAGGTGATCCACAGGTGGATGCTACTGATGCTGGATCTGTTTTAGGGGCTTTTACAGGAGCTAATTTTGATGTTGTCAATACTCCGAACAGAGAATTCGATAAACAGAAGGCAGAAATTGTCAGATTAAAGGAAGAGTTGGAACAAGTCAAAAGACAAAATGAAGACATGTATGATGAATTATAAGTGAGGAATGTTTCTCTTCATGATGAGTTGCAGAGAGAAAAGATTACCAATGCTACATTGGTACAGAAGGTAACTTTGTTGGAAAAACAGTATGAAGATGCAACTACAAGTGCAGCTTCATCTTCGTTTTCTAAGTTTTCTCAGGAGGAGTTCAAGGAGATAGCTCTTCGGACTAATAGGGAGCACCATGATTTACTTAGTGAGTTTGTTAAAACTTTGAATAACATTTTTGAAACTCACGAGACTTTTGATAAAATGTATGTTGTTTTAGAAGATCTGATTGAAAAAAGGCAACAAGCTTCAAAAGCTTATGATGAAGTTACAGATTGGCAAGGGTGCATGAAATATAAGCCAAACAATGTAACCATTCTCACTAACTTCCAGTTTAAGAAAATTAGAACTATCTTAAGAGCCTCAGAGGATTTAGATGAAACTATTGCTGAAGCCATAAAGAAAGCATAGGAAATTTGTAGAAGAAGGTGGTATGCAGCAGACAATCTCATGGATGAATTATCCTTTCTTGCAATGGCACTCATTGATAAAGCATGTCCACCTGGGTTAATGATTGACCAAGTTGAACAGAGAAAGGATGAGGCAAAAGAGAATATCAAGGAGCTTGATCATGTCAGCATAGATGATGTAGATCGAATGATCAAACAACCATTCACAGTTGAAGGAAAGATCCACATCTATATTTGTTTTTGGCATAAACTAGCTAAAAATGAAATTGAAGATCACAAATGCAATGCCTAGATTGGCATTGAATAAGCCAATTACCCCAATATTGAGGAATTGTTACGCATATCGAAAATTTGGAGAGATTTTCTGGGATATTAGTTTTGTTTAGATTTTTTTTTATCCCCTTTTGAGGGAGATTCATTCTTTGTAATAATTATTTAAGACGGTAGTTCTTGAATGTATTAAGGTAGTTTTGGAGGAGGAAGAGTTGGTACAGGTGAGACTGAAAAACACCTCTGGTTTTTCATAAGGTTTATGTAATTTCTTGCTGAACTTTGAAATAATACAGTATTTTTATTTCCTATCTCTTATCATTGGTCTGATTGAATTTCTTTAACAAATCTCAGTTTTCCCTGTTTCAAATGGACAGATGATGATGTTGTTTATTTGCAATCATTAAATGTGTTTATTTCTAACTCAGATTTATCTTAGTTATTTATTAATGCATTTATAAAGCTTTAAGGAATTTATTATTTTTAACTGTCTTTATCTATTTCTGCAAGTGAAATAATAGTGATATTTTGCAGCAAAATGTGTTTGTTTTTCAACATACATATGCTATGCAGGTTATTTTAGAATGATATAATCTTAAGTCATTGATTAATTGATTTTTATTAATTAGTTGCGAGTTAGGTGATGAGTTCCTAATCTTATTTACATTTTTGGTTGATTGGATGAAAAATACTTGTCTACTTACACCTTTGGTTCACCTGCAAATCAATTCAAAATCCACTTTAGGTAGCTTAGGTTTAGATTAGGATTACTTTCATATTTAGATTTGCTTTTCCTTTTCTTTCTACCACCTATCTTGTTTTCCAATATGGGAAACAGATCCTATGTGGATCAAACTCACAAAAGCCAATGGAGGCTATTGACATATCCGTGGGAGATCACTACTTTAAACAGCTCGAGGATAAAGCAATACCTGTGTGGGATTGTTTGAATCCTTTGGCTGCGTTTTCTCCGTGTGTTGTAAGTCTTGCACACCCTTTTTAGCCACATGCAATTCTGAGGCTTCAACAAGTTTACATAGAGATATTTGGTGTTGTTATATGACATTAAGTTCATGAAGCATCCAGGTAAGTTACATATGCACTGGTTAGGTCCATATCTTATTCATTCAATTACTTCTGCGGGTGCATTTCAATTACAACAATTAGATGGTACGGTGCTACCAAAACTTGTGAATGGCAATCGCTTGAAGCCCTATAGAATGAGGCCTTAGCCATTCAATGCTTGAGGCACTGCGCAAGTAAAAAATAAATAGCTTAGGTAGATTGTAGTGAGGCGAGCATAGAGGAAGAATTTGTGCAAGGATAGCACTCATTAGTGTTGCAAGGGAGACCATTGACGACAGCCGCAATACTGTGAGGTGGTCAAATCAATAATAAATACAGATAGTTAATACAGTTAGCTGATGGTGCTTGATGAAGCGACGTGCATTTATGACTAATCCGACCGTTAGTAAGAAGGGATTGTCGGCGTATTTGGGGTTATTAATGCCAGATTTGGTCATGATGGACACATTAGATTTGGCAATGATGAGTTGGATCGGGCAATTGGTTATAAGAACGCACAGGATGCGGGCGCAAGGTATTGTTCAATTGAGTTGAGTGAAGTGTTGAGCTCAGTACATGAGTAGAATTGAGTGTGATAGGTAAGGAGTGAAATTTTGGTTGCATTGTGAGGATTGTAGAGTGCGGCATTATGCGCACTCCCAACACAGTTGAGATTTCGAGCGAGCAGGAATCCCCCATCCGACCTCCGCTGATTGAAGAGGAAGTCATGAGCATGCCAATTGGGTCCCCTTTGATCCCTAGAGGGAAGTGAAAGGCCCAGAATCCTAGTTCCACACTGCCACAAAATAGATACACATGCACGACTGCTAGGGCGCAAGGGGAAGACACAACACAGACCAGACCATCAAGCTTAGGAGCTATCAAGTCTACGGTGCCCAGGGGCATCTCTATCAATGATATCCCTAGATATGTTGCTCCAATGCGGTGGGGGGCGAAGTCGAGGAAGCTCACCAAGAATCAGAGGTATCCGTCGAAGTTGTCGCCGCTACCAGAAGGGATGACTTTCCCGGTGGACATCATACCCGCCTTGGTCAAAATGAAGTATGAAGACCATGATTTGCTGCTACTAAAGGACGTAGTAGATGAGCCTTACTAGTCGCTGCCTACTGTACCTGGTGTGGCTATTCTATGGATTCCTCACCCATGGGCATAGGGTTTGGACAATTCTGGGTTATTGGGGCTCATTAACATGCCTCATTTTGAGAGATTGAACAAAGAAAATGCATGCGTCAAACAACTATTGGCATGCTTTCATGGTGAAATGCTCTGGTTGGACGAACCTATTCCGGTCACGGTTGACCTAATTGTCGACATTATGGGGTTACCAAAGGCTGGCGAAGATTCGGCGTAGTATTTCAAAGGGCGGGGTAATGACAAAAATATTGCGAAGCAGTTGAAGGAGAGATTTGGTTTGCAGCGCGATGGTCGTGCCTATCACATCGATAGTATTTCTAAGCGATCAATGTGTATTGGGGCGTGTGTTTTGGCTAGCAAGATCATCAGAAATAATCGACTTGTCCAATGCAATTCGGGTGTGGTTGCATGTGCGCAAAAATGCGTCGAAGGGGTGCAGATAAACTGGTCCCTGTTTCTGCTAAACCAGTTGTTAGAATATTTTGTTGCCGCTTAGGCCGAGGAACGTAGTTTTTCCTACAGTTGGTTGTTAATTCTCATTTCCTTAGTCGCATGGATGGAGCTGGAGGACTACCAATCGAAGTCAGTCGTTGCGAAAAAGGTGTGCAAAGGCACATGGTATCAGAACTTATGGTGGGTCGGGAACCGAGTCGATAACAAGACTGTGCGATCCATTTTTGGGTCTATTGAGAAGCGCTACAGGCCGTGACCATCAAGCTTCCCCGCTTATCCAATGCCACCACATCCAAATATCAGAGTATCATTCAGTTTTCTATCAGGCCTCATTCCATTTATATCCAGGCAAGAAGGAATTTCGATAAACAATGGCTGCCTATGCCCTACAAAATCACAGATGCAGAATTGGAGGCCGTTGTTCAAGATTGGCCAGCTAATTAGCGTGAACCTGTGAGCATGGGGGAGATCTCTACAGGGCCACCAGCAGAGGCCCCTGATGAGCCAATTGAAGGAGGGAAATATCTCCATGACTCCGATGGAGAGTCATCGACAAAATATGATCCAGGAGCCCGACACATGTTGGAGGAGTTACGCACTAAAAGACACATGGAATTCGACACAAGCATCAACTCCCACTCAGTGATGGAGAACCAACTGCAACAGCTCATCAAGGCTGTAACCGATGCATCTGATGCTGCGGCGCAAGATATGCATGTGTCCCCAGTCAAGAAGGTTTTGTTTCGGTAAGAGATAAGCTATATTATATGTTTGTTGTTGTTTCAAAAGAGACACCAGAGAAGGCTGTGATGTAGGATTTCTCGACGATTATCACCGAGCCACGGGCTAGGAACGTTTAAGCTCCCCCGCCTGCAATCGACGTGGGAAGTACAGAAGTGAACTCATTGCTACAACCATTGCTGAGCATTACTGTCAATCTCAACAAGTTACCTACCCAAGTTTTAGTGCAGCTGTAGCAGGGTGTCAGCCAAGAGTTGGCTGACAGGTAGAAGGAGCTTAGTGATGGGTACGTGTAGTCACAACACACTGCTAAGAAGTTGCAGGAGGAATTTGAAGAGTTGCAAAATATCAAAGAGTAGCTTGCAGAAGAAAAGGTGCGGGAGATTTTTGCATTAAAGCAAATGCAGAAAGAGCTGCAACGGAAAGCCACCAACGAAATCACTAAGTTAAATAAGGAGCAAGTCCGCCTCATTGTCGAGAAAGCATAGCTCTGTGCTAGTTGCAATGAGGTTGAGCAAGCTATTGATGAGGCCTATCAACACATCTATGAAAGAACGACGGAACTCACTGCCGTCGCCAAATCCAAGTGACTTGGGGAGGTGATTGCCCAGCTCCAATTAACTAACAATCTGTTGAATTCTCTTGTTTACCCCAACACACCACCTGAACAGATTCTCAAATGGAAGAATACTATCAAGGAGTTCGCGACCCAGTTTGAAGCTATGGAGTAGGAGGCAAAGACGATCGCTGACGAAACGACACAGTTCTGGCAAAGCGTCATTCAAGATGACCAACTGGAACAATTAACCAAGCAAGTGTAGGAAGCTAAAGCTTAGTTGACGACGCTGAAGACGTCGTTGCGAACAATGCCTCTCATGGTTCAAATTACGCACTCTGGAGAACTGAAGGACCTATAGCAGCAAGCTTCTCAAGCCCAAGAATGTCAGCACAAGTGCAACACCTAGCTTGATGAATTCCAGGACATTGGTGGGCAGTTGGCTGTGAAAGCAGTCACTGCGCTGCATGCAATACAAGAACGTAGGAAGATGGTGGATGGGAAGGCCGGGGAGGAGCATCCATTGAAGTAGGACCTGCTCAATTGTCGGGACACAGTTGAACGAGTTCAGCTCTAGGTTCAAGAGATCTCGCAGCAGTTTGAGGACTTCAAGACCAAGATGACGGAGTACACCCTGTCTACCTGATATGGATCGAGGATGAGCCACAAGACTGTGTTGGGGGCTTGTTGGCAGGGGTATTGGGTAAGTGAGTTGCACAGCACTGCGGAGGGTGTGCAAGCTCACATACCACCGCGAAGGACCACAACAATGCGATAGGTGGAAAAATAACCATTTTTGGAATTATTTATGCAATTTTGTACTGATTAACCACATTTTGTGGATATAGGTCACTAGTTTGTTAGAAGTTAGTTCGAATTGGACCTTGGATGTAAAGGCGCAAGCCTATATATAGAGTTAGAGTTGCAATAGTAAGAAACAACTTTGGAGATAACTTATATTTTGGGTACTGAGATCTTTTAGCATCTGCATCTATCATGAGAAATTTTTTGGCTCTATTTTTCTTGACCGGTTTTCAATCTCCTGCTGCGGAGAAGTATTGTATGATGTGAATCTATTGCACATATTCGTTGATGCCATTCCCTCCCTTCTTACTGCCAGAAACTTGGTTTCGACCAGTCTCCCTCGACATCTCGGGTAAGACTTCATCCACTCTACGGGTGTTGTCGGATGGGGTCAAACTTGTCTGGGTTGGTGCACATGGAGATCGTTCTAGTTGGGCATCGACGGAGTGGGAACCCCTGTCGACGAGGCTTTGTTGGTGGGTCACACCACAGATGCAAGTATTATTGCCAAGGTAGATCACTTATCAAGACCTCTAGTGAGGGAGGCTATGGAAATCATTAAATACACCAATTATCTCAATAAAGGTGATGGATTAAAGCTGAGGAACCATAGGTTGTGTTCCTCCCCTCTTCACAGGTCTTCCTTATTTTTCTAGGTCTCTTTGTCACTCTCTTTAGTTATTTTTTGCTCATTTTTCATTTATTTATTTTCTTCTTTTTGGCATTTTCCCCATTTTTTTCTTTTCCTCTTGATCTTTTAGTTTTTTTCTTTGTTTTTTGTTATATTATTTTATATTTACATCTTTACGTGCTTTCTCTTTAGTGACATACCTGATGATGGATTGTGTATCACTAGTACTAAAATCGTTCGAAAACCATCTCAAACACTAGGTTTGTTTATATTGAGATATTTGTTGCGATGAATTGTTCCACTGAAATAAATTGTCTACTATGAAAGTGAGATAAAAAAAGTACATTTCGGATAATGCATCTCAAGCCCCACCCTCATAACATGAAATAACAAGAATCCAAAATGCACCCTTTCTTCAATTTCCTTTTATTAAAAATGTCATTTAAATTCCGTGATAAACCTATAGGTCAAATCTTAAACCTAATTTTTTACAACTTTAAAGTTCCCTAAGGGTTTTGGGTTGTTAAATCAAAATTGTAAAAAAAAATGCATTAGATAAATCACAATTGTTTATAAAAAAAGTGAGAGTTTATTGGAAAAATGCATTTTGGATAAAACATATCAAGCTCTACCTAGATAACATGACATACAAATTCTTAAAATAGACCCCTTTCTTGACAACCTTATGATATGATGTGACAACCTTATGATGTGAATGTGATTGAAATATGACATATTATAAATCCAAAATTGTATTTTCCCCAAGTTGAGACTAATTTATCTATTTAATAAATTTAAATTTAAAATAAAATAAATATAGATTCACATGTGAAAATGCACATGATGATTGCTTCAATTTTAAGAAAATTACTTACTCATTATTTTATCTTGTAAATGCAGATGATTTTATATTGTTATCTATAATAATAATAATAATAATAATAATAATATAATATAAAATAAATTTACATTTGTTCCTAGATTTGAACTTATATTTTAGATTTTTTAAACAAACAAAATACACATACTCAAATATATAATAATTTCAAAATTGGCTTGATGGGTTAGCTCAAGTGGTTAAGAACTATAAGTTGCAAGTAAAAGATTTTATGGTCAAATCCCCTAATAACTATATATAAATATATAAAAGCCTCACCAACAATTCCTCTCACAAGTTGTGAATCACATTGAAAAAGTTCCATTTTTTATCCCAATCTATCCATTAAAAATTATGGAAAAGTTCCATTCTATTATCCCAACCTATCCATTAAAAATTATGGAAAAGTTCCATTTATTATCTCTATCCATTAAAAATTATGAGAATCTACTCACTCAATTAAATTAAATGTGTTGGATTCTGAAAAATAAAAAAATAAAATAAAATGATTCCAAAATTTAGTGGATGGATAAGTATCTTATATTTTTAATTTAGTTTTTCATATTTTTATTTTTTCTAACAATATCATAGTTTTATATTATAAAACCCATATTGTTCATTGGACCATAGATCTTATACATTAAAACTAAGACTTATACATCAGTTGAAGCTTGACAGCTGCCAAAGTACCACTATCTACAGCAAAATATATCACTAAAGAAAGAATTTTTTTTTTCCATTCACGCTACAGCTTGATATTCTTGTTGATGCGAGGAGTGGAACTTTTTTGTTTCCGGATGTATCACCCTAGATTCATAATGATACCTTGAAAAATAAAAATTGAAAATAAAATGAGAGTCGTGCATCTTTTTGAGAGTTATGCTTTTTGTACTCATGTTGGGGCTGATGTAACTTTGAAAGGATTTTTCATACGAGTACTCTCAAAAGTAAAGAAAAAAAAAAGACAATGTTTACCATGTGAAATACTGTACAGCCAAGAACTCTTTTTAGTGGAAACCTGATTATGGAAAAAGTCACATGAAAGTGTTTTCGTGGATTTATATTTATATTTTTTTGAAATTTGGTCGGATAATTTTTATTAAAATTAGAATTTCTACCCGACCATTTGCATGGATGGGACGACCAGCAATGCTTAATGCATGATGTGACAGCTCACGCGAGCTAGGTCGTCCCATCAGTGCAAATGGTCTGGTAGAAAGCTAATGCCTTTTAAATGTATAGATTTATTATATTTTATTATAAAAATAAAATTAATATTTTAATTATTATTAAAATAAAATGGTATAATATTAATATTTGATATTTATTTAAAATGATTTATATCTAATAATTTTTATTAAAATTAGAATTTTAAATTTATATATTTATTATGTTTTATTATAAAAATAAAATTAATATTTTAATTATTATTAAAATAAAATGGTATAATATTAATATTTAATATTTATTTAAAATGGTTTATATCTAATAAAAAGTGTAGATATAAAAAGTGACATGAAATTGTTGTAAGTTAACTTATAAGATTAGGTTTGGATTTTTTATTTTTATTTATATATAGAAAAATTAGGTAAATAATTATTATTAATTAAAAAAAATTAATTTTTTAATTTTTATAATAAAAATAAATTAAATAATTTAATTATTATGAAAATAAAATAAAATAAAAGTAGATACACATATAAATATTCCATGTTATTAATTTAAACAATATAATTCCATAATTCCATATTTAAAAATATCCATGAGATGATATAACAATATAGAATAAAAATTCACAGACATTCATTTAAAATATATAACACTAATGATAAATATTATACCAACAACAACAGAGTAATAAATAAATAGTTTACATTCTAAAATATACACCATCTAAGAATTTATAAGTAACCTAGTGCCACCAAAAGCTGACTATTGAACTTTACAATTGAATTCATAGAACATAACGACCTAAAATTATTTTTCAGCAAAACAACTTACAAATTAATATGACAATATTTTGAACCGAGGCTATTCCAGTCATCTACACACTATAACCCAACTAGCAATCCATTGTCGCATTAAATGGGACGCCGAGTCATGTAATGCTCATAAATTCTGACGCGATTTTCTTCCCACCATAATTTCGCTTGCATCTCACTGAACTTCTTGCGGCTGAATGCATTATCATCATCAGAATCAAATTATGAAGTTAATGCATTAACTTAAAAACGTAAAGGAAAAGTAAAGTGAAAATTTAGAAGGAATCCCGACTGAAAACTGTAAAAAAATTACAAGGAATAAAGGTGCAGTACCTGAACTTGACGCGTTTGATTTCTCTTGAACCAGCAGGGGAACAGCGTATGGTGACGTAGACACCAGGTTCATCTTCTTCAACCCACTCGTGATCTTGATCATGCTCTTCTTTGCTAGAATTGTCTCTACTCTGCAAATCGTCCAACCGATCCGCATCGCGCAAAGAATTCTTTCTTGACGCGTACAAACCTCCTGGAAGAAGACTCCTGTTTTGCATTGGCGGTGTATCGGGACCGTCAGTTCCGGATTCGGCCTTCATCTTCGAATCTCTCTGCAGTTGATATAATTCTTATAAAATAGCGATAATAATGGTCAACACGAGCTGGTTGGGTTTGGTTCTATAGTAAGATTTGTGTTGTAATTAGGGCATTTTGTCTAAGTTACCTCGTCCTCAGACCTCGGAGGTGTGGGAACCACGGCAGGCTCGTCCTTCGGATGCGCATGGACATTGTAAAGCTCCATAATTTTATCACAATTTTCGGCCCACCAACCCTGAGCTTGCCCTTCGTTGAATATTTCGCGGCTGCATTTATCACAAGAGAAAATTGCTTATAAAAAATTGATAAAGAATGAAAAATTATTACAAGAAATGAAATAATCTTTCTCCACTTCTGAGCGCGGCTTCCACGATTCATCCAAATCTATACCAAACTTGCAGACGGGACTCTACACAACGGCAAAACTTTAGGACTCTTGCGAAGACAAAACTTGGGTTTATAAAACGTTAACTGATTGCAAATTAGTAAAGTATTACACTAGGTCCAAATCCACGCGCATGTTAGCTAATGCTGGAAAATTCCTGATAAAACCAGGTACAAAATCTGTGTTACAGAAAAGAACGGGTAAAATTATGTGTCCGACAAACTTAGAACCGGAAACCGAGGAATCTGGAGGGAAAAGGTAGAGCTTCGAGGCTTTATTCCCGATTCTTTACTGAGAATAGTTTCAAATGAAAGCAAAATAGGGTTGAATTTATGAATTAAAGATATGATGAAAATGATGCCATTACCTGAATCGGATCCGCTTAAGCTTGTTTCGTCCTCTCTTGAGAGAAACTAGAGTGATGATGACGCCTGGTTCGACCTGTGATATCCACTCTTTGGAATCCTCGTCCTCTTCTTCATCAATCATTGTTTCGACTGATCGGGAGGAGTTATGGAACATGATGCGCCAAGCTGGTATATTGGAACTGGAACTTTCTCCATGCGGTGCTCCGCTTCCGGTTCCTGCTTCTGTTTCTATGCATCTTTGTAGCTGTCCCTCGCGGCTAAGGTTGGATACCGCGCAAGCCCTATGTTCTCCGGATAACTTTAACGCCGTATCCTTCATCTAAAACCGGTAAGAAGTTGTATACCATAAGAGTCTTAAAATTCAGTGAACTTGCCGAAAAAGAACAATCTTAATAGACGACAGTAGTCTTCGGAAAATAAGACAAAAACTGGTGACTAAAGAAAATTTCAAAGAAAACGGAAAAGCATGAGATAATTGTCTGCTAGGTCGCGGAGAAATTAGAACTCGGTCTGCTCACAGTAGATTCCTTTGAAAGTGTGCAGGCAGGACGGACAAATGGGAATTTTGCCAGTAACATACAAGAAAAGTTGCCTTCAAATAATGTCTACGAAACTACCGATCTGATCTCCAATTTATACGACTAAGAAAATTCATTTCTGGACAAAACTTTAAAAAGAAAGTATAAACCTGAGTAGCAAAAAGAATGTCTACGAAACTACCCGTCTGATCTCTATCTTACACGACTAAGATAATTCATTTCTGGACAAAACTTTAAATAAAGAATGTTTACGAAACTACCGGTCATCTCTCACTTATACGACTAAGAAAATTCATATCTGGACATAACTTTAAAAAGATGTATAAACCTGAGTAGCAAGATTGCCGATGGCCTCCTTGGAGGCAGGAGATGTTGGACTGCCAGAGGCATCCTCATCTGAGACATTCAGTAAGCCATCATTTACCCGCTTCGAACACGCGATGCACGCCAGCATGATGCGGATCACAGAAGTAGTTTTTCTGAATGATCAGCCACTCCTTCAAATGAATATTTTCCTCCAACGCTCACTGAAAAAGGCCCTCGAAACAAATCTCTTATCTCCTCTCTCTCTTAAACACACCAAATAAAAGCAAAAGCCGCAGTGCATGCACCAAAATGCGATCGCCGTAAACCACGTGTCCGTTCCAAGATCTTGGTCACTTCAGTTAAGAAACCTTTCACGCGATCACACAACATTCAAACAGCACATTTAACGATCTGGTTGAACAGCATGAAATTTCTCTTTATAAATTATGTAAAGCATCGTGAATTTACCTCTGATTCCCATCAATTTTGGGCCGCAAAATACGGTCCCGACCACCTTTTCGCGAGTCTAAAGCTGAAGTTCCTTCTGAGCGAAGCCCTCTCTGTCGATGGTCCCTCGCACATGCTTCTGGCAACGAAAAGGAAAATGATAAATACAGATTTCTCGTTCATGGATGATGATAAATACAGATTTCACCGTCATAGATAACGACAAGTACAGATTCCTCCCTTATCTACCGTGAGTAATGAGCTGCAAAGTAAAATTATCAAAATGTTCTTGGAAAGCGGCTTCAAGGTTGGATTTTTGCAGTTGAAGGAAAGCATGTGGAAAATGATAGATACAGATTCCTTCCTTATTTCTCTTTAGTGGGCTCTGCCCTGCCTACATCCGAGAGCTGCCAAGTAAAATTATAAAAATGTTCTTTGGCCGCCCAAGTTAAATCTTGGTTGGAAGATTTTTGCAGTTGAAGGAAAGCTTGTGGATCCTCTTTCCCACAATTATTGCATTTTAAAATGAAAAACATCTCATCCCCGGAGAAGATATAAATATCATCAGCTAAGTTTGTCTTTTGAAGTGTCCATGTCCATAATCCATATCAAGTGTAAGTTAAATAACTTTACATCACACATTTTTTTTATCGGTGGATTTTAAATTGCAGTCTTTTCTGAGTTGATGGTTAAAAATATAAGTGGAGAGTAGATGAGAAGATTAACATTTTTTTTTTCCAATTCTTTAAAAAAAAAAATCAACGAAGGAGATAATGTTTTTGTGAATGCAGCTCATGGTTGTCATTTTCTCCATTATCACTATCCCACTTTTCGAGTTGTCGTCCGCTAGTTCGAAGGCCTCGAATGCCAGTATCGTGACCACAATACCTGAACTCGGATTACTTGATGTGATAGCCACTAGAGGTGTCACTCTGAAACCTTTCATGTCTCTTAAGAACGAGTAATGGTACTTCTTCACACAAGAGTAATGGTAATCTATGGAGGACATTGTATTTCTAACAAAGAGTCCTTTTTGTAGTGTATATTTGATAAGATTTTTATTAAGAAATTACTTATAATTATAGTTTTATTATAAATATAAGTTTAAGTTTTGTGCATTGAAAATAATGTTTTCACCGGGTTTTGCTTAATTTTCTATGGACCTAATTTGTCAAATTAATGAGAATTCAAGTTTGCTACAACATTAGACATGATTTTGTATTATTATCTACAATTTTATTTAAAAAAATTCAAAGATTTGAATTAGGAGTTTATTCTCATTTAAGTAGGTGATAAAATGTTACTCATAAAGGGATATATTAACTTACCTAAATCATATTTTAATCATAAAATATGTAAGTGCATACTTATGTGCTAATGAGATCTCTCTTAGTTATGTATATTTTAGAATTCACTTAGACTAGAACTTAATTTATTCTTTAAGCCAAATACACTTAATGTAGATAGGTTGAATTTTTGAAAGAACACCCAAAATAATAAGATCACTATTGCCCCAATTTTTTTTTAACTCCCATATTGAAAATTCACTAGAGATGTTTTAATTAATTAAGCTTAAATTTCCTTGAGCATTATGAAGGAAAAAATGTGCTCCTCTTAGGCCTCATCATATCAACAAGGAGGCCAAGTGGGCACACTCTCCTCCTCCACTTTTGAATAATTTTGATTATTTAAGGGACCTCATGTCCTAAAGAAGTAGACGAAACCATATGATGTCTAGCAAGGTTGGAGAATGTTAATAATGAGAATATGGTTTATATTGCTTATGTTTCCTAGTGGTTGTAGGAAATTGTGAAATGCTATGGTCCTAACAAACCTTCATCGAAAAAACCATGGTTCATACGATACGGGTGTTGGACATGTGTTCTAGTCTTTGTAGGTTCCCAATGCAAGGGGATTTGGGGGGGGCTCATTAGCCCCCTAGCTTGGGGGTGCTCAATGCCCTCGAAAGAAAAAAATTGGGTCCATTTTTTGTTTGTTTTGAGCTTTTTTTGGCCCACAGTTTTGTGGCCCATTGTAAACTAACTTTGGTTAAGGAATTGGGGTTGTGAAACTTAAATTAGGGTTTTGGATGTTATAATATTGTATTGTATTTATAGAAAAGATAATACAATAAGATAGAGAGTGAAGAAACTCTCATAAATGTTATTTTTCCTATGTTTGAGTTTCTAGGGTAAATTTATTTGTAAGGTGTGTGTGAGTCAATGTCAATTGTTGTCTTTAGTTTATGTTTAACATTGTTTTTCTTTACATGAGTTTATCAAATTTATTCATTTGGTATAAGAGTCGGGCTATTAGCTTCAAGGGGTGCCTTTTGTTTCTAGGTTTGGTTAATTGTTGGCTCAATCTCCACTAACCCAGGCCTGAATCGCACCAGACCAACAATTACCCAAGGTACCGACCCGACAATGTTTTAACCCCATCGACAACACCTGCAAAGAAAGCAAGGTCTCACCCGAGATACCTATAGGAGCTGCAAGAACCAAGTTTCTGTAGTGGTGAAGGGGATGTTACTCATGCTGAACATCGACGTAAAGGACATCGACCATAAAATTACCATGACAGTATATTATAGTTCATTCACAACCTTAAACATATTCATTAAACCAACTGAAGCTTTATCGATTCATTTACTTATTTATAGATTAACATATTATCATATATCGCAGTAATACACAAAACAAAATACACATACATCATGCACCATTCGACACAAGAAATTTAACATGGAAACCCAAGATGGGAAAAACCACAAAAGCGCGCGTTAATTACCAAGATTCGCAGTTCGAATTATTTGGTATGTGCTCATATCCTGCATACATTTGTCCAAAATCCCCATTACATTAGACCCATAGAGACATCTTCCAGACCAATATTATACTCATGACTCTTATTCATCCTCAACATGACATCACAAATCATTTAACTGGTGTTATAGAATCCTCCTTACAAAACTTGACTTCATCCAACCCCAAAAATCCTAACCCATTACATTATTATAGGCTCTACTAGCCGATTTTAAATCTCGCACCCACTACCCCAAAAGTGGACAAATATTCTAACTAACTCATCGAATTTTGTATTGGAATCCGTTAAAATATTACTTTTCCACAAATTCTGCCCAGAATTTTGGAGATGACCGTTTCAACACCCACTCCATCGCAGCCCCATTCACACCTCAACCAAGTTCCAAAACTCAGAGACCAAAATTAACCAAAACTTACCTAGGGTAAATAGGCCCACAACAATCACATGTGGCTCATCCCAAGCCACTTCACATTGAAACCTATGGTGTGTTCAACTTGGCCCAAAAATATTAAAATATTTGAGGCACTTCCTCGTCCCATCGTTGAACATCCACTTTAACTTTGGAAACTCCTTTGACAATTTCAGAGTCGAGATGTTCTAAAACATCCACCACAGTTGCATCTAAGGATTTATTGACCTCGACATGGATTAGACGAATATTCATAATCACCTACTTGTTGATGTATTTATAACTTCTGAATGTATTCACTTGTATATTAATATATTGTATTTCATTGGTCCCTGATGTTCCTATTGGGAGAATCATTAATGTAATCAAGTCATGTAAATTCATAGAGGTTAACCCTCCTTGTTGGTCGGGGGGAAAAGTCCCCACAGTTGTGGGGCACTAGGGTTATTAGACACTCCTAGAGAAGTCGACCATGGTAAGTGATTGTCAAGTCCAAAACTAGTACAAATAGAGAGTGAGCCTCTCTATCTGAAACACACACTCACCCAGCTATAGCACATGGGTGAGAGAAGAGGATCTCACACAAGTGAGAAAGAGAACAGTTGTTGGAGATCATATTTCTGTCTTTGGGTTTTACTACTACCATTGGTGCTCATTTTATCTCTGAGGAAGTTGTTGGTTTTTCTTCTTTATGGTTTCCCCAAGGAAAATCTTTGTGTCTATTGTCTCTTGTGATCGATTGTTGTGCATGTTATTCTCTCAGATAAGATCCTAAGATAATATTGTCTAATTGATAAAAATCTAACATGGTATTAGAGCTAACCTAAGAAAAAGACACTATGCAGCTGCAGAAGCTAGGGCTTCTTACTTTTTGGGTATCTCTCCACAATCCATCAACAAAAGAAGGCTAGGATGACTCTCCATAGAAGGGCACATCTTTCTGTCGAAGTAGAATCTAATTATGAGCATTTTCAGTTTTTGACCTACCACTACATCGGGAAATTAGGGCTTCTTATAGAAGAGGGATTTTTGAGTGAGCCCATCATAGGATTGATCTCCTCATCAAAATCAAAGTTTAGAGACAAAAATAGAGGTTTTTGGTTGGGTAGAACTTCGGGAAAGTCAAACCCTAATTTTCCCTGAACCAGAAAACGAGCAATGCAAAAGATCAACTCTAGATCCAATTTTAGCTTCTCAAATTGGTAAGATCTAAATATTTTTTATTCCATTTGAGGTTCTCAGTTAAGATGTCTCATCACACCAATCTTGATGAAAAGCTTGAGGGAGTTGATAACTTTTGAGCATGGAAGTGTAGGATCTCACTAGTTCTTGAAGAAAATGAATTGGACTCCTACATCAATGGAGAGGTTCCAGTTCCAGAGGGAGATGAGGCTAAGGCCTTACACAAGAAGAACTTGATCAAGGCCAAGAGTTGTTGATTCAATCAAGGATCACCTCATACCACAGGCGTCCTCCATAAATACACCTAAAGAGATGTTTGAAGCCTTAACCAATCTATTTGAAGGAGAGAGCATAAATCAGAAGATGAATTTGAGGAACCAGTTGAAGAATGTGAAGATACAGAATGTGGAGACCATACAATCATACTTTACAAGGGTCTCCCAGATCAAAGAACAACTTGAAGTAGTAGATGAAGAAGTAGAGAATGTAGAAATTGTGATGACCACCTTGAATGGTCTCCCCAGGTCATGGGACTCCTTCATTCAAGGGATTTATGCTAGAAGAAAGCTAACCACCTTCAGTAGGCTGTGGGAGGAATGCTCACAAGAATAAGCTTGGATAGTAGCTCGAGAAGAAAACATGGGAAATGAATATCAAGCTCTCACAGTACACACCAAGAAAATAAAAAGGGACTACCATCACTCAAATGGCAAACATTCTCACTAGAAAGATAACCCTAAAAGATATAGCAGAGATCTGTCTAAAATCAGATGCTATACATGTGACAAGAGAGGACACTTTGCTAGAGAATGTCCTAGAAACAAAGGTGGCTCTCACAAGAATAAGGGAAACAAGAGAAGACATCATGCTCACACTACAGAGGATGATGAACCTCCCAAAAAGAGAGTGAAATAAGAAAGTGAAGATTCTTCCAGTGATGAAGAATATGTTCTGATTTCTTCCCTCACAGGAACTGTCACACATGGAAGTAATGATTGGCTCATAGATAGTGTGGATTCCAAGCATATGAAGGGATTCAAAGAATCCTTTGTGAAACTATCTGAACATGATTCACCTCACAAAGTGAAACTTGGGGATGACTACCAGTATCCCATAAAACGGTAGCGGTGAATCCTCTTATAAGCTAGACTCTGGAAAGTCTATGAAGATAAAGGATGTCTTGTTTGTACCAGGACTAAAGAAGAACCTTCTCTTCATCTAAGAATCCACCTGAGTAGAAGAGAGACAAGAACAATTCTCAGGAGGAGCCCCAAGGCTCCAAGAAGAACTTCCAGAAGAAGAAGGACAAAGGAGAAATGAGCAAGTGGGCATACTGCAGTAAGGGATTTCATCCTGAAAGCTCCTACATGAAGAAGCAAATTCACATGCTGACCCAAATCCTGGAGAAGAATAACATCTCCCTTCCTGATAGCTCAAAGAAGAGGGAAGGAGGATCAAATTCAGAAGACTGAGAGAGAGTTCATGCATTGGTTGCTAGCACATCAAGCTCATATAGCTTCATCATAGACTCTGGAGCTTCAAGACATATGGTTTCAACCAAGGAGGCATTCTCCTCTCTTGACATGTCGAAAGGTCCACCAATAGTGCTGGGAGATGACTCTCTCACTGACATTTTGGGAAAAGGAAGGATTGATCTTGACCATGGTAAGTTCAGCAATGTATTGTATGTTCCAGGTATTGCCTCTAACCTCTTGTCAGTGTATCAGATGACCCACACAGGGTCTCCAAAAAAGGTCATATTCTCCCCTAATGATGTTGAGATCATGGAGATATCAAGTGGTAAAGTCATTGCAAAAGGAGTTGTAGATCACACTTCGAAGGTATATTGGTTTTCACATTTTATACCCTACTCAAACCCCTCTGATATTCTGATTCATGCTAATGAGGCAAGAAATATTTGACATGAAATATTTGGCCATCTTAAATATAAGTATCTTTCTGATCTAAGTGAAAAATAAATGGTCATAGGGTTACCAAAGATTAAGTTTTCGAAGGGAGTCTGTCAAGGTTGTGTCCTAGGAAAACACCCAGAGCATAAATTTGAGAGAGCTAGTCATGAGAGAACCTCTGCACCTCTTGAGTTGATCCACAGGGATGTTGCTGGTCCATTCCCTCATATGTCAATGAGTCAGGCCAAATATGCATTAAATTTCATAGATGACTTTTCCAGGTACTATTGGGTTTACTTCCTGAAGCATAAGTCTGAAGTTTTTGGCCTCTTCAAAGTCTTTAAGGCTTTGGCTGAAAACCAGTCTAGGAGGAAACTCAAGATCCTCAGATATGACAATGGTGGTGAGTATGTCAAGTCTGAGTTCATTCAATATTGTGAATATGCAGGTATTCAGATACATCATTCAATCCCTTACACACCACAACAAAATGGTGTTGCAAAGAGAAAGAACAGATCACTGAAAGAGATGGCAACCTGTATGTTGGAGGCTAAGACTTTGCCACCAAAGTTTTGGGCCGAGGCTATAAACTATGCATCTTATATTCAGAATAGGGTGCCTCATAAACAGCCTGATGGTATGACTCCTTTCAAAGCATGGAGTGGGCATAAGCTAGATGTGACCCATTTCAGGATTTTTGGCTCAAAGGCTTGCGGCTAGAATTCCAACAGAAAAGAGGAAGGATTTGCAGCCCCAAAGCCAAGAGTGTCTATTTGTTGGGTACTTTGAAGGTTCAAAAGGGTACAAGCTGATAAATTTGAGCACAAACAAAGCCTTCATTGAAAGGATTGTTCAGTTCCAAGAAGAGCCTTTAGCAACAGTTGAAGTTGGAGAGTCTGCTTCACCACCAGAACCATTGAATGTAAGTGAAGAGACAAATGAGTTTGCTGATTCTGATATGTCTGATAATGATTATTTAATTGCATATACTAATAGTCCTACAAGACCAAAATGGGCAGCAAAGACCATTTATGCAGCTGGGGAACTAGCTGGAAATCCTAGTGATCCTAGGAGGACTACATCTCAGTTTGAGAGTGCCTTGAGCATGAAAGACCCTTTGTTTGCATAGAAATGCTATCTGATGATTGAATCAGACCCACAGATATATGAGCATGCAGCACATGATCCAAGATGTCAAGAAACCATTAAATAAGAATTCAGCTCACTCCAGAAGAACAACATTTGGGAGCTGGTTGATATTCCCCCAAGGAGGAAGCTAGTTCAATGTAAGTGGGTTTTCAAAACTAAGTTTGCTGCTGATGGTTCACCTTTGAAATATAAGGAAATATTGGTAGCCAAGGGCTACTCATGGGTACATGGTATTGACTACAATGAGACCTTTGCACCAGTGGCAAAGATGGACTCCATCAGGCTAGCCTTAGCCATTGCAGCTTCGAAGCAGTGGGAGGTACATCACATGGATGTGAAGTGTGCTTTCCTGAATGTAGATATTAATGAATATATTTACATGCAGCAGCCTCAAGGGTTTGTTACTAATCCATATTTTGTGTGCAAGCTAAAGAAATCATTGTATGGGCTTAAGCAAGCCCCCAGGGCTTGGTATGCCAAGATTGATGGCTTTCTGTTGTCATTGAGTTTTGTTCGATGCAAGTCTGATCAAAAATTTTATTTGAAGCTGATTCATGGTTATTTGATGATTATTGTCTTGTATGTGGACGATCTTCTGATTACAGGAAGCTCAAAGAAAGAAATTGCCTCCTTGAAGGATGCAATGAACCATGCATTTTCTATGACTGATTTGGGGTTGTTGAGCCAATTTTTGGGTCTCAAAATTGCTCAATCCCAACATGGAATAAAAGTAAATCAGTCCAAGTATGCTTTGGATTTTCTGAACAAGTTCAACGTGAAATATTGCAAGCCAAGCAAGACTCCCTTCCTTTCAGGAGTTAAGCTTGAAGAAGCAGGTTCTTCTCCTATGGTAGATAGTACACTATATAGACAACTGATTGGGTGTTTGTTGTACCTTACACACACTTGACCTGATATTTATTATGCAGTAACTGTGGCTTCAAGATACATGGATCAGCCTCATGAGATCCATTGGAGAGCAGCCAAAAGGATCCTTAACCTTGTTCAGGGAACAAGAACTCATGGGATCTTCTACAAAGCTAAATTTGATCTTGATTTGATTGGGTTTACTGACAGTGATTGGGAAGGTGACAACACAGATCAAAAGTCAACATCAGTAGATGTGTTCATTCTTGTTGAAGGACCAATCATCTGGTCAAGCAAGAAACAGAGTGCCATTGCACTCTCATCTACAGAAGCAGAGTACAGAGGAGTTGTAAATGCAGCAACTCAATGTTTATGGTTGCAGGGGTTACTTGGTGAGTGTGGCTTCGAATCAGAGTTCTCAAATATTATCTATTGTGATAATCAAAGCACCATTCAAATTTGCAATGATCCAATTCAAAAATAGAGAACCAAACACATTGAGATCCATATGCACTACACCAGACAACTTGTGCATGATGGCACCATTCACCTACTCTTCTGTGCATCTTCAGAACAAGTAGCTGACATCTTCACCAAAGTTTTTTGTGAGAAGATGTTCTGCAATCTCAAATCACTGCTGGGGATTGCTGATCATGCTATGAAGCATGATTGATGACACTATTTTCAAATTTTGTTTTACTGTCCATGTTTAAGGGAGGATTTTCCCATTGGATTTTTCCCTCTTTCCTTGGTTAAATGGACATGCAGTATGTAAAGGGTGACTAAGCCTTGTTGCTAGGCCCTATATTTTTCTGATATTTTACTCATAATTCACACTTAAGGGGGGGTGTTAGAATAATCAACCCATAGTTAGCTACCTTAGACATTAATTAATCCATTTTTGTCTTATTTGCGCAGTTTCCAATATTCCACTCTATGCAAGTTGTCTTCCACATGTACTAGAAGTCAAAATTGCTAAAATAGAGTCATGGAGTGCTTGGGAAACCTCCCAGAATCCATATTTAGCATATCTGCTTTATTCCAGATCCTCCCTAACGCATGTCTACTTTTTCTGCTTTATTTCCTGCTTTACTGAGTTTTATGGCATTAGGGAAAGTAAGACTAGGTGCAATTGAATTGTTTTTTGCTCTCATCATTCTCCATTATTTTATCCTAATAAAATCATGTATGAGTTGTCTTTCCATCACCTATTAGCTTGCCTACTTGACTTTGCCAATTTGTGAGCTCCTAGGCAGATTTGGAAATTGCTTTATGCACCTATGGGGGATTTGACTAGATTTAGTAAGCCTGCTTTTGACTATTTCGAATGGCATCCTTATGCATTCAAATATCTCATGTAATTATTTATTGCAGCAACCTATGACTTCACAAGGTTGGCTATTGTACACTTATTCAATACAGATTAGTGTTATGCTCCAATTTCAGTCTCCTTTGTGTGTAAATTTGCATGTTTGATTAGTAATTTTGTGAGTGCAATTGATCTATCACCTCGGTTCAATTTCCACACCAGAATCATAACTCATCAGTAAATTCACTTGTCCTTAAGAGTCAGTCATTGTTTGATTCAGTTCGTTACATCAAATCAACTTTTGTTCCTAGTTTCGTTTCACTGATGTGGGAATCATCATGGCCCTCCCGTGACAAGTCTATTCCTGTCGACTTTGGATCATTATCCATGAATTATACCTAGAGACCTAGACAGTACCTTGGGCATGCATGCCTCAATGGCAGGTTACCTCGCTTTCGACATGAGTTTACATCATTGAATATTGATTGAAAGATCGCATTGAGTGTTCGAATTCAAGTCCTTTATTCACATTCGATGGTATGTACTGAGATACCTTGGGAATCATTGACATTAATGATGATTACCCTCACACTTGTTAAACGTTTACATTATTTAATAGTAATCAAGTGGTTTCTACCATGTTCGACATCAAGAAATTGTAATCACATGGTTAGATTCATATTGTTTGGGCATCAGGATGAAGACCCTGAGTGGTTAGGATTTCTCATCATCATTTCCTATGCTCAGGTTGCGTTTGGAGATCATTTACAGTCATCACATGGATCCACATTGTATGTTTGGTGGATGTGTTCTATATATGAGATTTAGAGGCATAGATCTACTTTGTATATCTCGTAGCTATGTTCTACTTCTTGTAGTAGTTATTCATGGATCTACAGTATATCATTAGTATCCATGACATGGTCGTCATCATAGATCTGCAGTGTATTGGTCCACAGCTATGATTGGGTTGGATAAAGTCAGTTACTAGTCATATATGAGTCTATCTCTCTTTGCCTTTGCATCAGATGAAAAACCTGCAAAGTATTTCACCTATAACTTTCTTCTAGCTTCATACTTTGGGGGGCATCCTGTTGCATCTAGAAATCTCCCATTGCTTAGCAGCCTTCATGAGAATTTCTCTTTTCCCTTCAACCTCCCAGAAGTCCTGGCATGACTCAACTTGGTCACTTTTTTCCTTGACCTAGAAGGAGCAACGCTTTTTGGTGTTTTTCACAGAGCATCGCCGATGCCTAACCCAGTTGAGCAAAATGCGTTGTTTTTTCCTCTTCTTTGGAAAAAACCCTAGTTCGGTGTTCCTGACAGTTCTCCTAAAAGCATCGATGGTCAGTAAAAAGCATCCTTATGCTGCTAGTTTGAAGTCTGAATCAAAGGCAAAGTAGAGGTAGCTTGTGTTTGGAGAGGTTTTCATAGTCATAAGAGATTGTAGACATTCTTGATTGAGACAGAATCCATCGACATCAAGGATTTTGGTTGTACTTCTTTGTCATCCATATATTAATACAAAGACATTTCCCTTTCCTGTATTTGATTGTATTTTTTGTAATTAAATATTATTGGATTCCTTGATCACCAATATGGATACTCAATTACCATGATGCTCTTATCCTTTTGTTTGTCTTGTGATCTATTTTGCAGATATTGAACCGTTGCAAGGACTTTCTGGAGAGAAGACAAGTAGATCTCAGGTTGACGTATATTGTGCTTTATGTTGGTTGATTTGATTATTCAAGGAAAGGACATGGTGTTGTGTCTTTTTGTTTTGTAGTTGTGTTTTACATTGCAAAGGAACAAGCAGTGTCAACAATGGTTGAGAATTCCTGATAATAGGGAGGGATATTATTCATGTTAATATTAGGAGTTACATCTAAAATTGGAAACCATAAGGTGATTTTGAGATCATCATTATTCATGTTATCTCCACTTGCATTTGAAGCTCTCTCTTCATCCTCCATATTTACCAGACGAGATGAAGATTTAGGTTCTACTGCTTTTTTGATCTATTCTCCTATTGTTGCTTGGTCAGCCTCATGTTTAAATTGTAATACCCAGCTTCTCTCGCATCTTCAAGAAATTTGAGAATATCTTCTCATACCTCCAACTAGTTACCTGCAGTAGTGAGAGTATCTTTATGGCCTTTATTAAAAGTTGTTTCTGATTGCGAGACTATCAAATTAGGAAGATTATTTCCTTCACTTTGAAAATTTTCTACAAACCACCTACCTTGGTTAGTAATGGGATTTCTAGAACTACTTGAGTATTTATCAAACAAAATTTTAACTGGGATTGTAATTTCTAATTTACCCTTAGGTCTAATCATAAGAAAAATTAAAGGGGCATACTAGATTTGGAGATACATTCTAAAGCAGATGCGTAGGTTCTTACCTCTCGTCTTACCATCTCTCCTCTGCCAAGCCTACAAAAATTACCAAACATAGGAGAAAATGATTAAACTAAACCTACTTCTATCTTTTTTCAACTCCCCGGAAACGGTGCCAAAATTGTCAAGATAATTATATGTCTTTTATATGAATCTATCTTGACCTAATAAAGTCAACCAAGGAATGCAACTTAGAGTTGCATACACTATCTATGTAGATAAAATATCCTATTGCAAGAGCTTATTTACTATTCTAAAGGAAAATTTAAACTATTTAGATTTTATTACCAAGAAGCAAACAAGAATTCTACTTATAAATCAAACTTAAATCCTAAATTTGTTTGTATCAATCATAATCCTCAGAACTTCAGAACTAATGAAAACCAAAAATAAAACCTGAATATTGTTTTGAATTTTGTTTGACAATACATAAATGAAAACTGAAACAAACTCTTTATGAATATCTAAGAATGCTAAGTAAATATTAACCAAACTATGCTAAAAATAGAAAAGAAAAAATACTATCATTAAAATAGAAGTAGAATCTAAGAAATGTTGAATAAAAGCTACCAAAATATGACTTGTATTGCAATATTAGGGAAACAAGGTTAAAAATCAGACTATTTCTATTATAGAAACAACTTCAAGGACCAAGGAAACAAGAACACCCACACTATTAACTAAAAAGGTTTTAACTGGAGTACAAGAAAATGATATGAAGAACCGATATGTCTAAGATTTATTCAGAATTGAAATCTACAAAATACTTGTTGGGACTCAGAAATGTCATATTTTCATCCACCTTTCCCTTCGTCTCTATGAGCTCAACGCATCATTTTAAATTTAAATTTATGATTTTTAGAATGTTAAGTTAGAATCTTCCTCCAGTAAGCCTTGATTAATTTTTGTTACAAGTGATGCATTTGAGGTGATGCATTTTAATTGACATATGCATGCGTTTTATCTTACTTGTGGAATATCTAAAGATGCATGATGATGTAGGTCTGGTCGAAAAAAGCATGCTGTGCACAACTGTCAGGAAAATTAATGACAACAATCTTGGATCTATCCTAAGTACAATACCAAAATATTTGAATTCACCGTCTTATTACTTGAATTCTAGAACTTTAGTGACAGGCCTCAACAAATGGTTACTTATGCCCATGGAAAATTTTATGAAGATGAGATGATACTCTTGTTTGTTGTTTTCCTTTAGCATAATTTTTACATTTTCCCCTGGGTATTATCAAAATAACACAAAACCATAAAAATTATAAAACTACAAAAAAAATATTGTAAAAATTCAAAATTGCAAACGGACATTCCAATTATTCTTGAATATCTAACATGCTTTTATGATTTACCCTAAGTTGTTTCTTGGAGTCACTTTAGCAGTAATCCAGGAAAAAACTAGTGCACAATGACAACATGTACAAAAATGCATTTTATTCCTTTCATTTTCCGCATTGGTACTTCTTTATGTACGCTATGTTTTTCAAACTTCTCACAAGTTTTCATCCAGGAATTTGTACTATTTTTTTTCAAGTTGTGGACACACTCGCATTTCATGCTGAAGTGATTTTCAGAGATCACCAATATTTTCACGAAAAACATGCTTGTTGCAAGCTTGAAGGAGTTGATTCTCATTC
Source organism: Pseudotsuga menziesii (assembly GCA_001517045.1). Classification (NCBI taxonomy): domain Eukaryota; kingdom Viridiplantae; phylum Streptophyta; class Pinopsida; order Pinales; family Pinaceae; genus Pseudotsuga; species Pseudotsuga menziesii. The sequence continues at coordinate 394,114 of LPNX011090853.1, read as the reverse complement.
TACACGTCATGTCGTTTGTTGTTACAAGGTGACCATTCATAAAACCAATTGCATCATGATCTATTTACCCACAGTTCTCCTTCAAGGCACATTAATCATCCATGTTGGAGTACACTATTTCATTTCCTTAACTGTCATGACTTCATACATGCCTATCTTTCTGAGTTGCATACATCCCTTTATCTTTTTCAGTTCATTTGTGCCTTCTTTTTCCATTCCAATTTTCTTTCTGATAAAACCAGCTCCCTTTCCATGACTACATTACCTTGTCATATACACTGCTTTACCGTGAGTTCTTTTCATTTATAGTCCTACCAATATTTTTGTATCAACTTGTGTTAGTTGATGTGGGATTCCTTAAGGACCAACTTTCAACAAATCTTTCCCCATCGACCTCAGCACCTTATCTAGGATTTATACTAGAGTTCATTTTGAGTACCTGGAGGTTTGCATGCCTTAATGGCAAGTTTTCTCATTGAAAATCATGGGAATACATCAATGTCCCTTGATCTCCAGGTATTTCAAGTGGCTCAACATCAGCACATCCATTCATAGTTCACAAGATGTACTTGGGTACCTTTTCACTCATTGACATCAATGGTGATTTTTTCTCGCATTGGTTAACGACATCCATCAATGGACGGTAATCCAATGATTTATCTTCATGCTCGACATCAATACATCCATTCGCATGAATATAATTGTACCATTGGGTTTGTAGCAGGTGAAGACTATACACTTTTTCCTAACTCCCTGAATAGTTACAGCAACATGAATTCATCTATATGAGAGTACTATAGTTCCTCTTTCATGCTCCCTCTTTTCCATGATTCATTAGCAGTAGTTTGGATCCCTACACTTCACATTCCTTGATTCAGCAGTTGTAGTTACAACTACAAAAGTAGTCACCTTTCACATGATCCTACAACAATTACATATTCCATGTTTCTAGAAGAAACATCATTCACAGTTACATTTTTATGATCCTGCAGTAGTGACATCTTCCATGCTCCAACAGCCGCATCAACCATATTCCTATTACATAGTTCATCACCATTTTGGGTAAGTGGAGGTATGGTATTTTCTAAACTTTAATCATTTAATTCCTTAACTGCTAGCAATGAATAATTTGGAAAATTACCTCATCATGCTCCATTTCCTTTTCACTTCCACGACCTACACTAGGTTTCATGAGGACATGCAACCAATTCAGTTGGGGGGGAACTATATTCACTATATTCACTATCAATCCATTTTTCTACTACCATTATTCCATTTTTCATCTTGTTTCCCATCTACCAACATTTCTTTTCCAATGATACTTTGTTTCACTTTACTTCATAAGCATTGATATACATGCTGGAATGATTCACAAATATGAAAAAGGGCTTTCTTATACTTAGTGATGTTTCCTTGTGCACATTGATAGCTTATCTTTTTCGGTGAGTGTATGGGAAAATTATTATCATAATAACAAGAGAATAAATAATGAAATCAATGTTGTTAACACAAGAACCAACATTCTCTATTCAGGATTGTCACACAAGAACCAACCATAAGAAAATGACAGTTGTTACTCATTCCATTTCTATCCTGGAAACATTCATTACCATCACTCAAAGACGAAACTCAGATGCCAAATTTGTTTTGAGAAGACCAATGCACAGTTCCATGCAAACATGCAGCAAGTTCAGTTGGGGGGGATGTTGGGACTCATAAATGTCGTATTTTCATCCACCTATCCCTTCGTTATTCCTCACATTTCACCGCCCCATTAACCTTTTATTATATCTTTTTCATAAATATATTTGGGTTTCACATTATTATTTTCCACTTTATTCATTTCAGTATTAAAAAGGAATTTATGATTAAATGTTAGAAATTCAAGATGTTTTTCATATATATCTCAAAAATGTGTGAGCTTTGTAATGTGTAGGAATTAATACAAAAATATTTCTCGAATATCTCCTCCACCAATTCAAGGATATAGTTATTCAAAGCCTATTCTAAGGATAATACCATGGAATATTTGGTTGGCGTATCTTATCCAGGATTCATGAGAGACATGTGGAGGATTTCAAGGAACCATATTTTGTAATAATAAGAAATTAGTTGAGAGTAGTTAAGATAATAGTGGATCTGTAATTTACACTCTTATATTATCTTCAAGGCTCTCATGTATAAAGGAGAGTGCTCTCTCTCCATTCCATTAAGCTAGAAGTTACAAATTGGATTAGTCTTAGCTTTGTAATTTTGGAGAAGGGGATTCTTAGTTTGATTCATGCTTTCATTGTTGTTTCATGAAGATTGATTTGATTCTTGTTATGTAATTAAAGATAGCATTATGGTGTGATCTCACATATGTTATTTATTGTTAAACTCTTCACATGTTGTATTTCTTTTCCTTCATGCAAATTTGCATTCCTATATTAGTTTGATTTCAGCAATTTCAAGTTGAAACTCTGTTTCAGATTCTTATATTAGTTGCTAGATTAGATTAGTTCCACTTTGGTCCTGCACATATAGTGTGTGTGATTTGTAAGCCTACGAACCTCATATTGAAAAATTAAATGGTTGGGAAAGTACTGCAATGCAATTAAAATGACATTAATCTCACCCAACAATGATCGCTATGAGAAAGGAAATGAGTGGTCTACTTAAACCTTACTAATTTCAGAACAACCTAGGATTTATACTAAACTACCTATAAGAGCTGGTTGAATCATTTTTGAAGATCAAAAACTCTTTAACCCTATTATCTAATATTTTGAATTCCTTCAGTGCATTTCATGTTCTTAAGAATTGGATAATTTTCTCATAATGGTCATCCACCATTCCAATCTTAAACAAATACGCATTAGGTAGGCCTTACTCAATGTTACTTGGCTCTTCACCTGTCTTTATTGTTCACAGATAACCAGGTCATGCATTCAATCACCCTGGATTCAAGGTGATCTAAAAATCAAACTCTTGGAATAGTAGTAATCATTGACAAATATTTCCCCCCAACACAGGATTGTTAACTAGGTACTTCATTGTTGAGTACTTTGTAAACATTTTGAAGTGTTTTCTCAACAAGTAGTGGAAGAATTGTTCTAATGCATAGACCATAACCAATCCCTCCCTCTCTGTTATTGTGTAGTTTATTTTTGTTGTAGACAACTTCTGACTTGCGAATGTGATTGGGCGATCAATCTCTCCTTCCCCTAGTTGAGCCAAAATCACTCCTAATGCAACTAATGAAGCATCGACATGGACACGAAACTCCTTGGTCCAATATGGAAATACTACTGTCGATGCTACAACCATTTTCTGCTTCAGAGAATAAATAATTCTTTGACATTCATCATTCCATTCGAAATTCGCATATTTCTTCAACAATTTCTCCATTGGTGTTGTGATCAATTTGTATCCCCTTATGAACTTTCGGTAACATGTTGTGTGACCCAAAATCACCCTTATTTGTTTTACTATCGATGATGCTGGTAGGTCAACAATTATTGCAATATTGGTGGGATCGACCAACATACCTTCCTTGCATACAATATGTCCCAATAAAATCCCAAATGGAGCACAAAATACACACTTCTTCAGATTCAATGAGATCTGATGTTATAGACATCTTTCTAACATCAACCAAAGATTCACGGTGTGGTATTTTACCAACCCATAAATGTTCCAGCCGTTGATGTAAACTGTCAAAAATTTATGAATAAAGTCATTAAACGCAATGACAACTATCCTTGAGAATATTGAAGGTGCATTCCTGATACCAAATGACATTACTATGTACTAAAAACATCCCCACTATATTACAAAAGTGGTCTTATGTCTATCCTCCTTCGCAATTCTTATATGGTGATATCCTGAAAATCTGTCCATGAATGAATATATTTATTGTCCTCCAGCTGCTTCCAATACTTTGTCAGTGAATGGTGTTGGGAATGGATCATGAAGACTTGCATCATTCAACTTTCTTAGGTCAACACAAATCCATATTTCCCCCATATTTTTGTCTTGACAACCATTGGATTGATCCATTCTAACTCTTCAACAGATTTGATAATTCCAACATCCATCATTCGTTATGGTTCGACTTTGACGTGTTCCTTGTGTCATGTGTTCAATATGTAAGGTTGTTGCTTCACTGGCTGCGCATCTGGATTTAGAGGTATTTTCATTTCACCCAAGTTACTTGAAATACATTTTATCTCAAAAAATTTTATCATAAATAAATCCTTGAATTCGTGTAGAAGGTCAGTGATCTTTTCCATAGTTGTCCCATCCCAATATTGACCTTTCTTATCTCGAGTGTTTGTTTGACTTTGTTGGATGGTATTAGCGAATTTTGGGTCCTCTGTCATCCCAATATTGACCTTTCTTATCTCTAGTGTTTGTTTGACTTTGTTGGATGGTATTTCTAGTGCTGTGATATTCTAACTTCCCTCTAATTCTGATATGTTGAAAGCTCTTGGATCATCCTCGTCGTCAGGGTCCTCTGTCACATTGTAGCATTCCGACATTAACTGTGTTACTGTGATCTTCTATGATTACGTTGCTAACTCCATAACTATTTCCAGTATGATGTTGCGGATGTGCTGAAGTGCACTTTGTATGACTGGATTGTCATTCACAAAGCTGAAAGTCTAAGTGAAGCTGATAGTTAGTTCTTCCGATATTGTAGCTTTCCTTCACAACTCTACCAAAATGTACCACCTCCGTGGTATTCGTCCTTTGTATGGAAAAATGCATGGACTCATTCTTCCTTTGGATTCAATATCCATGCAGTTTAACATGCGACCAGATGATCACTAGGATCGGTCCTTCCATCATATTTCTTTCCTTTGTAGTGTTCTGCTTCCCCAAATCGAACTTCCATTAGTCTACGACATATCTTCCAATAGCCTACTGAGGTCTTTTGTGTATCCCACCATCTTTCCAGAGTAGCCTTTGGTGCTTCTTCAAATGTCAATAGTCATTGAGACTCTAACACTTTATCCTCAAATTTGTCAATAAAACCAGCCAAGTTGGGTAGCCCTTCATATGTCGGCAGTTCGATGACCTCTGTCGCTACCCATCGCAGCAATTTAGTGACTTGTCCACATTTTATGACCGAGACTTCATGTAGCTGGTACTGTCAGTTCTCTAGTGCATCATCAGAGTTCGATTATGTGGAGCTAGTACTTCACCATCCTAGCTCTCTGTATGCAGTGGGGTTGATGTAGTCATCAGAAATATTATAAACATTATCCCATCCTCCCACAACTTCCTCTTTCACTGGTTCAATGTATCTGCGACCTTTGCTGGGATCTAATGGAGTAATGATCCTCATGTCATGATTCTTAAAATTCATTACACTTTTCTTGAAGTTGATAATAGCCAGATTGTCATTTTCCCATCCAATCCTCAACAACGTGGGATATGAGCAACTTTTTTCAACTATCTCAATAACATTAAAGTTTGCATAGGTATTTATTCCCTTCACTTCCACAAGTAGATGTGGTACTCTACCAATTGGTGGCACCTTGGCCTGATTTGTTAGTCATAGTTGTATAGGATACCAAACCAACTTTGGTTTCCCCGTCCTTTCCCATGTTTGCTTCGCCAGGATGATTACATCCTATCCTAGATCCAAGATGATTGAATCCACATCATAATCACCGATGTGTACATTCATCCTCATCTTCCTTCCCATTTTATTTTTATCCAAAGAATTCACTAATTGGTATTCTAGCCATTTATGTTGTCGGTACAACAAGATCCCTATTTTTGCTAATGCGCAGGATCTTTTGCTGGTGAGAGACAATTTCCTAGAATATTTTGCAAAGTAATAACCTTCCTTGATGATCTTGTTACTACTTTGAAATAAAAAATTGGTGGAATTTTATAGACAGGAAACTTACCAGTGCTCTGATTCAGTATGTCTCTTGTGTTGAAGAAGGTTTTGTTTCTCAGTGTTTACATCGAATTACACATTCTTTCGAGCCACCAGTCGGATATTTGGAAGTTGTCCGTAGGCTCCTATAGTTTCTCCTCCTTGAGTTACCACTTCGACATTTTTTGGCTAAGTTCTGGGTTCTATCGATATCCCTAAAGTTGGTCCCTAATTTTTATTCTGAGGTTGGTCCACATTCTGGTTTGGTTGATGTTTTTGTTGGTTCTTGTCTTGCCACTTCGCATCAACTCGAGAATTCTTTGATAGTGTGGTTTGCGGCGCTGCAATAAGAACATTGAGACTGTAGATTCATACAGTCCCTCTGGTAATGTCCCAACACTCCTCAATTATAGCGCATTACTAGTCTATGACCTTGTCCCATAGCTCCTCTGCAACCAAATCCCCCATTGTGACCTCCGCAGAATCCTCCACAAAATCCTCCTTGTGGATGATACTATGTTGGTTGCACTATTGCTCTTGATGAGAATGCGGTTGAGTATACTACGACAGAGTAAACTATGGCTGTTGCTGGTTATACTACATCCAGTTGTACTGTGGTTGCTAATGAACTAAATTTTGTTTCTTTTGATCAAACTGTGGTTGTAGTTGTGGTCTTTCTTATGGTCGGTGTTCTTCTCCTTTCATAGAATACATATCCATGGTTCTCTCTTGGATAAAATCATATGTTTTGCAGTCCTTTTCTTCATGGCCGACCAATTGGAAAAAGTTGAAAAATAGATTTGTTGGCTTTGAAACAACCTTCTTAAGGTATACACATTCTTAAACCTAATGTCCTCTAGTCTAAAAAATACGACACCATGGTAGTATTCCTTGATTTAGTGGATTCATAGCTCCAGACTGTAAGTATTTGTGGAAGTCTAGGTATTGAACCTTATGATTTCCTTATGTTTGGCATTGACTGCACCATACTTCTTCGTGGACTTCTTTTCCCTTCTTGATATATTTCAACTGAATAGTAAGGTTCTCTAATTGTGACTGGATCTGGCTCATGCCCATCCCCATTTTTTCCAATTGGTGAAGCTTCCAAATTCATCACGATTTCTAGAGCTTCCGTCAGGGATGCAATATTCTGTTGCATTAGCGGCATATAGATGTGTGGAACAAAAGCTGCAATAAACAATTCCCTATGTTGTACATATTTCATCTCGAATATGACCTTAGCCATAAATGATTTGAACAATTGATCAAAATCCCATACAAACTCATTCAAATACTGCTTTATTTCCTTCAACTCGGTAATGTATTATGAATCAGAATTTGTATTTTTAAACTCCTCTATTTTTCCGGTCCAGATCTATGATAGGGTCTTCTGAGGATGCCCTGTCGGTACTTGCACATATTTCATGTACCATTTGAATGCTCATCCTCAAAAGCTTGTCGCTAGTTGTCCCTTCCTTATATTTTTGTCTTGTACTTATTTTACAGTCCATACTGCTTGGGATCTTTGGTCCCATTTTTGTAGAACAAGGGTAGATTTATGTCATCACCCACCATTCTGGGTATTCTTTCAGTATTTGTTGATCCACTACTATTAGTACTGTGACGACACCTAGGATAGTCTTGCAATTATATTTTGTTTCTTCCTCCCAAATTTGGTGCAGTGCACGAAGGTGTAGGTATGTTGTTACTTTTGATCGGTCCTTCCTCAGACTCGGGCATATCCTGGTCGTTTCCTTCATTACTATAGGGTCTCTTAGTCCCTTGTGGTCTCTTCTTGAATTTTCTTGTTCGATTTGCATGAGGAATCTCCTCAGTCCTCCACCTCTTCTCTTGTTGAAACTTCACCCCACTTCATGGGAGACCACACTCTTCCTTGAATTCCCTCAAAGTCTCATCGTGACTTCCATACATCTACCCCGTATCAGTCCCTCCAACCCTTTCCTTCATGGTACCTGCAACCTCTGCACACCATCGATTTACTTGTTAGATTTCATATTTAGTATTCCCTTTTCACATATGAGCATATTAATCCATAGTTGTAAAGACAATATAAATCTCCCTCTTAGTGCCTTAAATAATTCCCTCTATGCGTCATTGTATTAATTAACTGTGTCAAAAACAAACTCAGTGATGTATCCTTCCAAAATGGTGTCTATCCACACCTCGACAACTCTTGAAGCTTTGTTTTTTACACTTCGCAACTACTGGATCAGTTTAGGGGTCCACTGATTGGGTTTTCCTCCTTGGAAGTTCTTCTTCTGGAAAGTAAGTTGCACCAACTGCTTGTACAATATTATTGGAAACTCAGCGAATAATATTTCATGAATATCAGAGTAAATATATATAAATATTGCACATGATCTAGGAACAAATAATCAATCTCATCAAGAATTAATCAATAAATAACTCATGAAAATGGTGTTAATCGGAACCGGAATCGGTTTCCTCTCTGTATATTTAATAAACAATGAATGGTTACAATAACAATGTCAAGCAATTGCTTGAATCAATGAGGAATTCGAATACCTAAGGAGGCAATTCGAAATCAATGAGTGAGTATAGCTTAGCTTACTCTAAACCATAGGTTCACACTCAGTTAAACACTTGAACAAAACCCTAATTGACTCACCAAGCCCTAACTGAATTCAGAGTGCAATAAATGACTGAATCTGAACTGAAGGAGATCAAACACATGTCATAGCAAGCCAAATCACTCATTTCAAAGGCATTGTGGAGAGCAGTTTTGATGGCTGAAATGGAGGCAACGGTGCTACCTGTGATCAGTAAGTCATAAAAATATAAAACAATGATAATTAGATGACCATAATGCTGTTGTAAATACACATTTGGATGTGATCTACATCTCTGAAAGTTTTGTGAGAGAAGGAATGCATCCATCTTGGAATACCACTCTCTTGGGGCCTGTTTTAACCCGTATAGTGACTTCTTTAGCTTGCAAACCAAAGATGGATCAGTGATGTATCCCTCAAGATGATTCATGTATATCTTCTCATGAATATCTCCATGCAGAAAGGCTGACTTAACATCCATGTGATGCACCTCCCAGTGCTTGGATGCTGAAATAGCCAAAACAAGGCAGATGGAGTCCATTTTTGCAACCGGTGCAAAGGTCTCATGGTAGTCCACTCCTTGGATCTGAGAGAAACCTTTTGCTACCAAACTTGCCTTATATTTTTAGGTGCTTCCATCAGCAGCAACATTTTTCTGAAACACCCACTTGCATTGAACCAATTTCCTTCCCGGAGGAAGAGAAACTAGCTCCCAAGTAGTGTTTTTCTGAAGAGAATTTATCTCTTCATCCATGGCAACTTGCCATCTCGGATCATTCCGAGCATGGTAGTAGGATTTTGGATATGAAATAATCATAAAATAGTGAGTTTTAGACAGCAAATTATCATAATAAGAGAGCGCAATACTTGCTCTTTGGAAATCAGACCGGGTTCTCCTTGGATAATCCAGATTTCCAATGTTGTCTCCTGCGGAGGAGAGTGTCTGTTGGGCCCATGTAGGAAGATGATTTTGCACTTCAGGTTCTGATTCAGCATCTGATTATTGCTGCACACTGATATTAGAAATTAGAGGATCCAAATCAGGGTCATCACCCCCAATTTCATCATCCAAATATTCAATAGAATATGAAGGAAATTCAGCAGTTTTCTCCTTCACTAGTTCCACCTCCTGAAGAGTCTCATCAAAATTGACACTTCTCTCGATAATGATCTGTTTGGTATTGATATCCAGAAGCTTGAATCCTTTAGATTCATCAGGATACCTAATAAACATACATTCTATGCTTTGCGGTTGCAAATCCCTTCTTTTATCAAGCGGAATATGGGCCCATGCAGTGGACCCAAACACCCGTAGGTTCAACACATCCGGCTTGTGTCCGAAGTATGCTTCGAAAGGAGTCTTTCCTTTCATATATGAGTGTGGTGCCCTATTCTGAATGTATGCTGCAGAATGCATGGCTTCAGCCCACAAATTTTCATCAAGCTTCTTTGACTCCAACATACAGGTGGTCATCTCCTTGAGAGACCGGTTCTTCCTTTCCACTACTCCATTCTGCTGGGGAGTGTAGGGAATTGAATGCTGGACCTGAATACCAATTTGGGAGCATATGTACAGAAACGCATTACTGACATACTCCCCTCCATTACCAGATCTCAAGATCTTGATCTTAAGCCCATAGGCATTTTCGATCAAGGCCTTCAATTCATAAATTTTTTCACATACTTCTGATTTCTTTTTGAGAAAGAAAACCCATGTATACCTTGAAAAATCATCAATAAAAGTAAGGAGTTACCTTGATCCATTCATGGATGTGATAGGCATCAGACCGCTGATATCAGAATGTATCAGCCCCAATATGCTTGTAGCTCGGTTTGCCTTCCCCTGATCGAACTTGTGCTCAGGGTGTTTTCCAATCACACAGCCTTTGCAGACTCCCGTGGTTGCCTTGATAACTGAGAGGCCTTCAACCATGGATTTTTTCTATAATTTCTGCAAATATTTGAAATTAATATGGCCAAACCTCTCATTCCACAGCCTACTAACCTCGTTTCCATGAATGAGCAGAGCGGTGGGCTTTGCATCCACAACAAAGTGAGAGAACTCATAGGCTTTTGCATGATGGTTTGCAAGGCCTTTAGCAATGAGTTTCCCAGATGCAATTTATGTTATCTCAACATCATTTGGGCTGAAAGAGACTCTCTTAGGAATTCTTGTATGTGTCATCTGATAGACACTAAGGATATTTGCTGCCAGAGATGGTACATACAAAACATTAGAGAAAAAACCATTTTCTAGATCTACAGTACCTTGTCCTTCGAAAATGATGGTGGAGTCATCTCCCATGTGGATGGGGATGGATTTTACGGTCTCCAAGGATGAAAAGGAGTCTTTTTCAGCCATCATGTGATTTGAAGCTCCAGAGTCAATCAGTAATGCTTTGGACTTCAAAGTGCTTGCCATGAGGGCATGACCTTTCTCATGCTGTGGTTCCCGATATTGGTGATCTCTCCTCCGAAAGCTCTCCGGAAGGTTGATGTGATTCCTCTCAAGGAGAGAGGTTGCTTCATCAAGATTTTTCTTCATGTAGGCATGTTCAGGGTGAAAACCCTTCCCACAGTAAGAACACTTGACTTCATATTTCCCATTGTGCCCTTTTCCTTTGTTCTTCCTTGAGCCGGAAGATTCATCATGCTGTTGGTTTTCAACTCTAGGCTTGGGAGCATCAAATTTAGTTTTCTGATTTTCCTACTATTTTTTTTTACTCTTCAGATCTTTAAGCCTCGAGACATGGAGGGCTTGATCACGGGAAGATCGGATGATCCCCATCTAGACAAGCTTGTCATGTTCATTTGTTAGGGACTCAATGAAGGCATTGAGTGTAGGCATCTTCCATCTAGGGGTTGTGAGCTTCCCGGCACGGAATGTTGAAACAAAAACTGAATAATAAGCCCTGATTTTGGAGAAAATGGGAAGGATGAGCTGATCATCCTCCTTCCCCACACTACATTGCTTCAAGAGTAAAATAGTATGCTTGAACTTTGTAAAGAAATCATTCAGAGTCTTGAAATTGGAAGGTTGGAGGGACATGAGTTCATTTTCGAGCTGGTAAACCCTCAAGTCATCATGCTTTCCATATAGAGATTCCAATTTGTCCCATATTTCTTTCGGTGTCTTCAAATCCGTAAGATGGAAGAGAAGGTCTCAGGAAATAGAGGCACAAGAAACCGAAGGCTTCATCCTTCTTGTTCAAGAACCTTGCTTTTTCTACGGTGGATCCAGGATAAACTTCAGTGTCCATGGTGACTCTAAAAATTCCTTTGGAGTGAAATTGAATCTCCATATAACTTTTCCATGAGTGGAAATTGTATGGAGTCAAGAGATATGCTGAGGAGTCCATTTGGATGTGCTGTAGAAAATGCTTCACCTGTAGAAACTTGAAAATCAAAACAGAAAGGGAAAAATAAGGTCGAACAACTTGCACATTCTAGGCTTTCATCACACCTAGCATAGTCAATCAAGCAAGCTTGATCAATAAGTTCTTTACTTGGGATATTGAGTGGTAAGCCCTGGTTTCTGGTGCAGTGCTGGAATTTTGAGCTATTGCTCACTTTTCATGGAAAAATCTGTCAAAAATCTTGTTTTTGAGAGATAGATCTTCATCTCGCCATATGCTCTGATACCATATTAATATTGCACATGATGTAGGAACAAATAATCAATCTCATCAAGAATTAATCAACAAATAAATCATGAAAATGGTGTTAATCAAAACCGGAATTGGTTTCCTCTCTGTATATTTAATAAACAATGAATGGTTACAATAACAATGTCAAGCAATTGCTTGAATCAATGAGGAATTCGAATACCTAAGGAAGAAATTCGAAATCAATGAGTGGGTCTGGCTTAACTGACTCTAAACCATAGGTTCACACTCAGTTAACCACTTGACCAAAACCCTAATTGACTCACCAAACCCTAACTGAAGTCAGAGTGCAATAAATGACTGAATCTGAACTAAAGGAGATCAAACACATGTCATAGCAAGCCAACCATCAAGTGCTAGTGCTCCATGACTTCAATGAGCCCCGATGAGGTTAGCTGAAGCTGAACTGATCATCAGAAGTTGGTGGAGGTGCCCCTGTTGACTCCATATCATTAAATAATATTAAATAATATATTTAATGAGAGGAGGTGCCTTAACTGACTGGTTGAACTAATTGTAACCACCAGTTAGTAATTAGGTGCATTAATATCACTCAGATCACCCCCGGAGTGCTCCAATTAGCCTCCTTGACTGTAGGAGAAGGCTAAGTTAGCCTCCTTGATTGTAGGTAGGCATGGGTGTGACTTGATGATGGAAATTAATGCTCCATTGATGTCAATTAATGTCAATTATACTTAGGATAGTGGTTTAACTAGGCAAATTTGACCAAAAAGAGTGTGTATGATGGTAAATGTATCCAACAATATATCTCCCCAACCACTCTTATGCTGACAATATTGGGTTTTGGTTTTCTTATGCTTCGAACTCTTGGGACTTCTGATCAAACCAGTCCTGAATCTTCGGTTTAGTCGGATGCCACAACAAGTCCTCTTCTTCTTCACACTACGGTCCCGATAATGAAACCATTTTTTGACACACTTCAGTTGATATGGGTTCATTCCATAGATCTATCAACATCCATCGATACACGCTCCCTAAACATTGTCCTAGACAGATTTTACCCTATCTAGCAACACCTACAGTCTCACCCGATATGTCTAAGGAACCATGTTTCCGCAAAAGGAAGAGTACTTTCACACTGCAGTTTACTCTATCGTAAGGTTACTCATAGATACAAGGGTTTATACATATAATTCATGAGATCTACTTATCATCATTCACAGTAAACTCAGACATCACAGCAACATAATTTGGATTAACTTAACAAAGACATCGACAAATATTAACCCAATGGACACTACAATACTTCACATCATCCAAATTCAGGCATGTAAAATCATAGATTGCACCATAATTAAGTTCACAAGTTTAACAAATATGCAGATAAAAAACACTCGATTTTCATCATCAATATCATCATTGTATTATTTCCAAAACACCTCAAAAAAGACAAGAGTTCCTTGGTTGAATAGCCTCAGACCAGAAAATACATTGTTCCACATATCGACAACATGACAGATCGCATACAAGAATATTCAAGAGTAAAAAATATCTCTTTGATGATTCTTCGTCGATTAAACAATCAATCGATTCATTGATGCCTTTATAAATCTATGCCTCCTCTAATTACTCTACTCCTAATTCTACTTATAGGATTGAGCTGTTACAAAATGGTCCACGTAGGCTGAATTTCTAACTACTTTTGACCAAAACTTCTAAATAATTCAACCAAAATGACCACACTTTGTTGGTATCTTTTTCGTCACAGTTGAATCTTCCACTTGTTGATGTCTTTCTTATCGCACCTTGCACATCATATCCCCTTTCCAACAATCCTATAGCATAAATTTTCCTCCAAAGTGGGTCCCCCTTTACTCATACCCTTCCCCTCTTTTTATAGTTGCTTATAAGGAAGGAAATTGAGGCTTAGGATGGTTGGGGAAATTGGGGAAGTTTCCAAACTGAGCCCAATTTCCCCTAGTTAATCATATTTTTTATTTTTTAACAATTCTTAATGGAATTCACGGGTTCATATGAAACATTTCATGAATGATTCATAGGTTTCCTTAAGGAAACTCTTGAATTTAAACATTTGAGGATAACACGTGGGTTGGATATGGAAAACCACGTGAGTGGTGCGCGAGTTGCTAAAAGGAGACCCACGAATGCATGATGAGTTCAAGAGAAAAAAGGGTTAATGTTGGATTGAGCAAGGTGTATCAAGGATCCAAACCATATATAGGGTTATGGCTCCTTTAATCCTTAATTTCCTTTTGTATAAAACCATATTTGATGTAATTACTCAGATGGATAAGTGTCATTTCATAGTATAATAGATGCTCCTAATGTATGAGGTCAGAGGGTAAGTATGGTCGAAATGCATTCCAATATTTGTTCAGAGGACTTAGAATCGAAGCTGCATAGGAGTACCTGAAACAGAAAAAACGAGGTCATTTATACAAAATCGTCACTAAGGATGCCATGTTCAATAATGAGGAACACTAGATCCTTTACAAGATACATCATATGATACTGGCTACAGGAAAATGCATAATTTACAAAGGTTTATCATAGCCACATGATTACAACGATAGATCTTCAATTGCTCAAAAAAGTGTCACCGGGCATGGCAAAATCTTGTGCAACTTAGGTTATACAGGTAATAAACACAAGTTCTTCATCCAAATCCATATAAACTAGTACGAATCCGACCACGTGATTATATTGATTGAAGTCGAACATGGAAGGATACCATCGGAATATCAATTAAAAAGTTGTATTGACAAACAATGTAGATGATTCCATCAATATGTGAAGTGGATCATGAGGTACTAAATTGAAACTCTAGGTCTTCTTTTGTAGCAGGTGCAAATCAGAAGCCATGTGTGAAGAAGAAGGAAATGGATCCTTCAACATGTCATCGTAGTAACTAGTAGAATAGATAAGGGAAGGTGGACATAGAGTAATCTCAGATATGGAAATGATAAGGATCGAGGTGAACATATAGAGGTAAGGGATCCTTGAATAGTGAGCACGACACAAAGATGACCCAAGGCAGCTTGAAAATTCAAGGGAAACAACCATACCAATATGCAATGTAGGAGACATTAACATATTTCTCCATGTACTTAGGAGAATTAATCAATGGAGGAGTAGTTACTTGATGTATTATGTTTAACTGAGAAGTGAAAAAATGAAACATGAGTGACGAGAGACTCAAATGCTTTGTTCAAGGGACTTGCTGCCAGACCACTTACAAAAGAGTGTGCTTC
The DNA here is from genome assembly GCA_001517045.1 of Pseudotsuga menziesii. Taxonomy (NCBI): domain Eukaryota; kingdom Viridiplantae; phylum Streptophyta; class Pinopsida; order Pinales; family Pinaceae; genus Pseudotsuga; species Pseudotsuga menziesii. Next base: position 378,750 of record LPNX011090853.1, on the reverse strand, counting down.
CTTTCTTCCTTCCTTGTTAAGTTTTAACGACTCCAAGAAAGTAACTAAAGCATTTCTTTATTTTTGAGAAATATTGAATAAAAGAGATAATATTGCTTGATATAGTACTAATTCATGGATTTTACGAGCCCGAATCAGTAGATGCTCATCGGTGTTTTCATGGTTTGGAGAGTTTGAAAACTCCAAAGAAGACTCTAGGGGGTTCTTTTTCATAAATTTAGTTTGTTGAGTCCGAAAAAGTATAAAACAATCCAAAGGATAACTATCTTAGCTTCCAAAGAACTAATGTATACCTTTTTTGTACTTAGTCGACAAGGCCTTAAAAACGGGTAAACTATCACCGAACCGACGTTGCTTCAAAATCAAGCATATATCCTTAGTTTAATGAGTGTGAAGGAAGGAAAGATCACTCGAAATGTTCCATTTATTTATGAGAGTGGGACAAGCAACAGTAAATTCAATGTTTTGTGTTGAAGTTTAGCTAGCATGACAATGACATAAATCACGCCCGAAATATTTTCATATTTTAATCCAGAGAACAAAAAAGAAAAAGTGAGCTCAAATGTGTTCCTTTTTTGTAAATTTACTCCTCCAGGCCCAAAAAAGAGATAAACCTATACCTGAAGGTACTCTTTTAGCCACAATGGACTAGAGTATTCCTTTTTCGTAAGTAATCCATAGGGTCTAGAAAAGGGTTAAAATTATACCAATATGGATGGTCCTTAATTTCCTATAATGAGTCTAAAAGAACAAGTAACTTGGTTATCTAGTTAGTGTTAAGGAGTCAGGCGAGGGCTTGAAGATAACTCCATATGATGGGAGCCTTATGACAATTGGTAGTCAGCAAGAGAGAGAGTATGAGGCTCATTTTTTTGTAAAAACAAATGTGAAGGCTCACATCACCAAGAAACATGCAGCATGGGAACCATTATCAATAGAAAGTGTTCTAGCTAGGGTTTCCCATGTTCGTGAGGCTCTAATCCATGGAAGAACAACGATGTTTGAATAATAATGGAAGGTTGTGAATCGTAGTCCATTGATTAAAAAGGAGATCCTAAGGTTCGCAAAGGGATAAGGTATTGATGCAGAATGCAGACAACACCAAATCCAATGCTATAGTCTGAGATAATATACTCCAAGTTCATTCATAAGTTGCAACACTAGGTAAAAAACAACCAACATTAGTCAAAATAACAAAAAAATGACCAAAACTATGTCAAAGTGGGTAAAAAAATTAAATTTTTACTATAAATAGTGCATTTGGTTTGTTAAAAACAACTCATTTGTTTTTTACCTTCTATAGTGAAAATTTTCCTTTAACTTCAAATACTTTATACGAGCCAACCGATGGATGGAATCATGAACCACAAGTTGGAGGTAAACCATCTTATAGGCTTATATTTCATTTTATGAGATTAATTTCAATTTTTTATGCAAATTTCGGTCTTTTGGTAAGATTGTAAGGGCACCATATGGGAATTGCAGGTAGCCCATTGCAAACTCATGAATTCGAGAAGTATTCATGGGTGTACAATAAGAAACCTGTGAATGACACACACTGTTATAACTACACAGTTGTGTTTTGAGCGGATAGCATGTTTTACCTCCCCGATGGCCAAAAATTTAAGTTTTGTAGGAACAATGGTATTGGAATGGAGGGAAATAGAGCATGAGAACATGGATACGGCGGCACTAGGAGATAAAATGTGACTTGTTAAAATTATTTCACATCATAAACATGCGTGATGACGTTTAATTATTGGAGTCTTTGGTATAGCTATGGGATCCTGAGCACGATGTGCTTGATCTCTAGGGTGAAACACTTGAAATAACTATCGAAGACATCTATTTTATCACCGTCTTATCTCATAAAGGGTCATCATTGAGCTTGAGTGGAACCGGATGTGGGGGATGACCCACTCAGTGTGCAAGACTATGTGAACACCTATTTCCTTCTAGGTACACAAAAGTCAGGTATGCGATTTCCAATTTCCTAGATAACGAGTTTCCCACCAAAATTTATTGGGAGCACTATAACCCCAGTGGCAGGTACATATGGATTACACATAGCCACGCAGAACCACATGCATGTAGTAGTCAAATGTTTATAGAGTGTAGTTTTTTACTGCTGCACTGGGTTAGTCATAAACATGAAGAAGAAATTATCGGATTGCAATTTGGAGAAGAAGAAATTTTTTGTATATTCTAGTATTCTAGAAGACTTCTTCTTTGATCAGGTGCCTGCTTTAAGCCCCAAGGTGAGACTTCCACTAGTTCCTCCACTTGAGCCTAGACTCACACTATGGCATGATGTGTTCCCTCGTCAAGGTGGTGGTTAAATCCGGGGTGGGTTTGATGATTACTTATATGCATGGTGGGGTAGGAAAGTTCCTGCATTAGAGTAGTTTCCCTATGCAGGTCTAGATTTCCATGGTGATCCAAAGTTGATTCTTCCTCTAGGAGGTGCATGGGGAGAGATGGGTGAGTTTTAATTTTCATGTTTTAAATTTTTTATGAAAATTTTGTTTATAAGTGTATATACATCTTTACATTATGTGAGTCTAATTCATACTATATGATGTAGATATTGCGCATGTTTGTCCATATGGTCACCCTAGGACCTATAGACAACCAATAGATGGAGATGATTGTGAGTCTATGCTTTGAGTTGTAGAGGGAAATATAACTAGGCTTACCCATGATCTTCCTATAGTGAGGATGGAGAGGATCCCCATTGCTATGTAGGAGAATGTAGTGGGGGTACCTCCTTCTTGGTTACGCCTCTTACAGAGGGTATCTAGGGTTTTTTTATGTTATGAAGAGGATGTAGCGGAGGCATCCCAGGCTACAAAGTCTCTGTAGTCTCTAGCATCATGAGGGACTTTTGATCCTATTTTGTATTTTGATGTACTTATTACTAGATCTTGGACCAGGACTCGATGTATATGGAAATATTTTACTTATTTATATAACAACTTATTTACATGTGTTTCTATGTATCATTTTATGTGTTTTTTACAATGTATGTGACAAATTCCAATCTAAGATGTAATTAGAATTTGCGCCAGCAATTATATTTTTGTTCCTTGGAATGTGATTGTATGTAATATGTTCAAAATGTTTTTCAAATGACCTCATTCGTAAAAACTGAAGTAATAGAGTAGGATGTCTCACTTGATAAACTCAATTAAGATGAGATACCACTAACTGGGAGTCAAGTCTAAGCTCTAGACATGTGATACCATGCACAATAACATCCCTCAATAGCTCAATAAAAATACTATATTTGGCCACATTGTTAGTTGCGGGACCTAAACAAGCGCTTCCCAAGGAAACTAGTTGTCCTATGGGTGCATAAATGACCCATGCGACTGAAGCCAGGTTGCAAGTGTGACAAATTGCACCATCAATGAATCCTATGAACCATTCCACAAACATGTGAAACAAAACCATATCTACATAAGAAAAACTAATCAAGTGATAACTATTTACAAAGTTATACAACTATAATACAAGAAACAACATAAGCACTAGGCGTAGTACTTTTTCAAGTAGAGCCCGTTTCGGGGCTCGGGAATCTTGTTACCATCGTAATCAATTAGCTCATAAGAGCCCTTCTTTAACACCTCAGACACAACATATGGACCTGACCAGGTCGATATGAACTTCCCTGTCACCAGGATTTCCTTATCCTCGACATAAACCAAGATAAGTTCTCCCTCATAAAAAACCCTAGTTTTGAAAGCTTTGTTGTATCGGTTTTTAACTCATGCTATGTGTGCTTTGTTTGTTCTTAATGCATCTCTTCATTTTTCATCTAGGTGTTCTAGATGCAACAACCATTATTCTATGTCTGAAGTGTCAGGTAACATGTGTATTGCAATATTTAGGGATGATATCTCGCATTCAACCGGGGTAACTACTTCCACTCCATGAATGAGTTGGAAGGGAGAGAATCCTATAACAGTCTTGATTATCATTCGATACACCCAAAGTGTAGGATACAACATAATATGCCAATTTGACCTACTTGCATTAATAGTTTGCTTTAGAATGGTTTTTAATGTTTTATTCACAACTTCTACCTTCCCATTTTCCTACGAGTAAAAGGAAGACGTGTTCTTGTTTAAAACCTAGAAAAGTAGTCATCTCAGTCATCATTTTGTTTTGAAAGTAACTACCATGGTATGTGATAGTATTATTCGAGATGTCGAATCTAGAAATAATTTGGTTGAACATGAAATATGTTGACATCTCACCATTGTATTTGAAGGTGGGCATTTCCTATTCCCACTTATTAAAGTATTCTACAATGACAATGATGTATTTATTCCCCCCAGTAGGTACTAGGTTGCATGTCATGAAATATACCCCCCACTTGGTGAAAGGTCCTACCGTGATGATGGGATGTAGAGGAGCACATCTTTCTAGAGTAAATCTCACATGGATGACAACATTTCACATCATCCACACAATCTTTAAATATGGTGGGCCAAAAATAACCAGCACGTAAATTTTTTTGGGTTGTTTCTAACCCATATAAAGGACCCCCACATGCTCTATTGTGAGAATCATTTAGGACAAACTTCGCCTCCTCATGAGTGACACAATGACGTAGAATAGAATCTACCCCTCTTCTATAGAAGATGTCTTCGATAATGAGGTATTTTTTAGCATTTAATCGTAACTTATGTCACTACTCTCGTGAGAAGGTAATAGGACATTTCAAATTATATAGATATATCAAAATATCTCCATAACAGAGACTATCAGTTGAAATTAGGAAGATGTGTTCATTAAGAAATAATTTGTATTTCGTCGTTATCATTTCATCACTAGGGAACTCGGAGATAAGTTCCATGAGTACTAAAGTTGAAACCTAAAATTCACCTTGACTCGACACAAAAGACACACTTATGGGAGTTTAAGTGAATATTATAACATCGACATCTTTCAAACACCAAACGCAGATGTTCCAGATGGTCTTTTCTTTTGATAGAATAAGCTAGAAGGTAATCCAAGAAAAGTTTCGACAATATGTTGTATATCATGAAATGAAAAATTCATAGCCCTTTGGAAATTGGCCCTGGCGTTCTGCAATCCAAATGAAATCTTCTTATATTCAAAATTACCCAAGGGAATATGAAATAAGTATTATGCTGGTACTCGGGTTTAATTTGGATTTGATTATATCTGAAGAAACCATCCATAAAATAAAATACTTTGCTACCAGCATAAACATCAATTATTTGATTTATGAAAGGTGTGGGGTGGTTATATTTTGGACATTCCTCATTTAGATACCTAAAATATGTGAAAAAATGTATAGTTCCTTGCTTCTATCCACCAGGAATGGGTTGGATACCCATTCTATTTAAGATATGGGGTATATGAAACCAACTTTTAATAGTTTTGACACTTCATCCTTAACAGTTGCCTCTTTCTGCGGATTGATTGGGCATAGATTTTGTCAAACAAGCCTGACATTAGGGTATGTTCATATTTCATGCTATACTATAGATGGTTCAATTCTTGGGATCTCCTCGTAAGAATAGGAAAATACATCACGAAATTCCTTAAACAAGGCAGTATAAGTGGAAATTTCTTCTGGTGAAGAATTTGCTCCGGTGTAGAAATTTTCTACGACATCTAGTTTAGTGGATATGTTGATGGGTATAGTTGTGGATATGTTTCCCATGTTTCCTTCAGTGAAGATCCTTCCTTGGTAAAAGGATTTATCGTTTGATCAACACCTTCACTCAGTCTCACATGGAACTCAGAACTTTTAATTCTCCTCAGTTCTGGTAGGAAATAGGACTTGTGATGTAAGTCTTCACATACTTTATCCATTCCTATCATTTCTTCCAAAATGGATTCATCAGATGGAAAAAACATGTCTAAGAAATCCCATGAATAGGTTTAGTTTACTTCCCATGTAGGTACATAGGACTCATATGGATCCTTTGAGATGAAAAGAGTCAAAAGGGAATCAACAGTAGTATCAACTGAAGCTTGGTAAGCTATTTCTAATGTTGATAAGGGAACATTAGGATAAGCTTGTGAAGGGAGATCCAATGGATCATTTCTATATACAATTGTACAAACAGTTCTCCCTACACTAGTCGATTAGAAAATTAATAGGAGCAGGAAAATCAAAAGTGCCTATCAATGATGTATACATCTGAGCTCCTAGGCTCTCATTTGTCAAGCGTGATTGATTGATCAAAGGAACATTAGACTCAAACATGTCTATATGACTCTTCCATGTATAAGACAATTGATTAATAGTAATTATCTTCCCTTCATGGGGGAAAACAAGGAAACGAAAGACAAACGACAGAATAGAACACATGGAATATGTCCAACTCCTCATTAGAAGAAATTTCAACTCAAAATGGGCCTCCTAAAATGAACAAATAGAATAATAGTTAAAATAATAAAATAATATTTATTAATTTTGGAGGAAGAAAAGAAAAAAACTACTTTTTTGTTTGTATTCTTGATATATCTCCTTGTGTTTTTACTCAAATTTCGATCGGGAGATCTTGTTGGATGCGGAATTAATTTCTGCATCCAACGAGTACCCACTCGGCATACTTTTGACGGACCCTGCTACCCCAAAAACAAGAAATACCTGAAAAATAGAATGATGATGTCATCATTCTATTTTTTTAGGTATTTCTTGTTTTTGGAGTAGCGGGGTCCATCAAAAGTATGCCTAGTGGGTACTCGTTGGATGCGGAATTTAATTCCGCATGCAACGAGCTCTCCTGATCGAAATTTGAGTAAAAACCCAGGGGGACATGTCAAAAATACAAACAAAAAAAGTAGTTTTTTTTATGATACCTATCCCCAAAGTTTATATTAAAAAAGTGTTTAAGACCTATACGGTATTTCAAATTTAAAGAAATTTCATTGGCTAAAACATGATGACATGGAATTTGAATAAAAGTTAAAAGGCCCATTTTGAGTTGAAATTTCCTCTAATGACCCAAGAGTAAATTGTAGCCCAAAGGGGCGTCAAAAACCTATACTTCTATTGAAACCAGGTTTCCTCCAAATTCTATATCAAAAGAAGGAAGTATACCGTGGGGACGAAAAATACCTTCCGTTGAAAGCGGTCAGTAAGGTATTTGACGGGACCAACTCAGGGGATCCCAAATATTTCCAACATGAAAAAACCATCATGCATGTAAATTCACCTTCATTTATAATAGTTCGTCCATTGGGTTTTTTTCCACGAACTGCTTCGATTTGGAAGGATACGTAATAGGGTAAGTGAGCCTTCACATCAGACAAGTAAAACTTGGTTGTTAAGTTCATAAAATTAGTACTACTGATGGCTTTCATAAGTACATTACGCTAAGATGGACAGATTTGCAACACTTCCAAGGAGGACATAGCACAATGTGTTTGGGTTAGATCCTCCACAACCGAATAGTTGGGAGAGGTCCTCACATTAGGGTTATTGTATGTCTTCTTGAAAACACCTTTCGGTATCTTCGGCATAGGCTCAGCCAATTTTTCAATTGAAAGAGAGGTTGATGCCTCGACAGGTTGTTTGTCTTTCTATGAATACTCATATTCATAATTATTGGCTCAGGTCTGTAACAAAGTCTGGTATCGTACCATGTTAATGTAATATTGATCAGAATGGGGAGTGTTCTAGGTGCCCCCAACATTCTTCCAATCACTCGAAGTTTCATTTTGTCCTTGCGGAAAAGGGTCTTTAAGGACACTAGGTTGTTGCTTCAAAAACTTCTTATCCTGCTCCATTAAATGGAATTGATAAGTCAGATGATAGTCTTGGCATAAATTGCAAGGAAACTTAACCTTTCTATTTTCTTCCTCCCCCCCTCAGCATTGTTTGTGGTATTTTGTTTGTTTTGATTCCCCTCCTCTTTCTTCCCTTTATTTTTCTTCCCACCATACTGTTGAGTTCCCTTTTGGGTGGATTGGTTATTATTAAATTATGCGTTATGAGGGGAGGGAGCAGCAACCTTGGCTGCTTCCATTGTAGACTGATTCACTCAAATTTCATGTATTTGTTTTTCCAGTGATTCGACTAAACCTACGATGCCATCAGCATGTGGTCCATGTTTTGTTTTGTAAAGTCAGTATTAGACCTTGACGCATCTGGTATAATTTTGTAGAGAATCCTATACTGAGGGTAGATCAGATCAATTTGTTGGGCTCTAAGGATGGCCTCTTCTTTGGTTGTTATTCCTTAAAGTTGAAACATAGTTTGAAATATATGGAAACAAAGATTTCAAGAACCATTCCAAATAAAATTCAGGAAGAATATTAGCTTTAATCAACCTCTGTCTTTTTCTACACTCCTAAATGTGGTCATATATGTGAGTGTCTTTGTTTTGTCAAAAATTCGACAAAATATCAATGCCAGAATCATATCGAACTGGAAGTTGAAATTGGTTGAGGAAAACTGTGGCTAAGTCAAGAAAATTGTCATAAGCAACAGACGAAAGTTTGATATACCATTTAGTTTCTACACTTGTTATAGTTCTTTGAAATATCCTTAACTAAATTGAATCGTCATTCAATGATTTAGAAGAGAACCATAGATGGAAATTTGTGACATAGTCACCATGGTCCTCTCTAGTCTTCCCTTCAAATTTTGGGATATCGGAAGGGAGTTTGATAGGGACTGGTGGCTAAGTAAAATCATGGTGCATAGGGTCTATCATTAGCTTTGAGGGATCTAGAAATTTCAAAGTTTCTAGAACAACAAGTCGAGGTCGATATGGAGTTTGGTATTGGGGAACTTTGTGTGAGGAATTTCCTGCACCAATGCTCCCATAACGTTAGCTAGGGTTTCCCCAAGCCGTCGATTATGAAGAAGTGACAATATTCTGAAAAGGATTCCATCCAAAATCTAAGGGGTTACTAACTTGAGGTGTGTTCTACTAATTTTTCCTAGTTCCAACTGAGACAAGTGTCATTGATACTGGATCTATTGATCTTCCACCAAACAGTGAAAAAGTAGAGTTTTCAACTGGTGTGGTCGAGACCTGACTTGAATTTTGAAAACTGAATCCTAAGAAAGGATTCAATATTCTAGAGGAAAAACCTGCCAAATAGGTTCAGGGCCTACATATGGAGAGGATGGAGGAATGTGTTCTCCATACCAATCATACCCTTGGACGAAAGGAGTGGAGCCACTAGGATTGTTCTAAAAAGTATGGAATAGGGGAGAGGGAGTAAAAGGAATACTAGGTATGTTAGTAACGACCACATTAGTTGGGATAGTAATAGAGCTCGTGAGCACTGAAGAGCTAACTTCTCTATTACTCAAAGATAAAGGAATAGGAGAAGTAAAATTTAAAGACACGACCAGTGCATTGGGTATGTTTGACATTGACACCTCACGTGTGGAGGAGATACTTTGCTAGCTAACATGGTTGACATGCTTCATCTTGTGCACCATCCTTCGACTTGCACACCTTGTGCATCCATATTTCCTGCCAACATGCCCCAACACAAAATTGTGGCCCATCCTCAAGCCACATCAGCTAGAGACCGTGTGCGGGATGATCTTTTCCTTGAATTCTTCATATTCTATCTCGAGATGCTCAGCTGCCTCTTTCACTTGGGTAGTGATTTATGCACAGTCTTCCACGTCCTATTCGACTGGATGATCTACAATATTTTATGTGACCTGAGTGTGAGATTCTTGAATACGGCTGAGTGCATCCATAGCCTTGAGAGACAATGCCTCACTGAGCTCCTGAAATGTGTCGAGATGTGTTGGGAGGCACTAAATCCTTTCCCTTTCTTTTACTTCTATATTTTGGAGAACCTTTAGTTCTGTTGCCTTAGTGACTTGGATCACCGAGGGAATTGACTTCAACGAAGCCCATATGGAGGCTAGTTGTGTGTCTTCCTCATGCATCTGTGCACCAATTTGTTGTAGTTTCTAATACTACACTATTCTCATCCAAAATGATGTCATTCTCTCCATCATGACCTTGGATTCTCACTCTCATTCCTTTAACTATGTGGCTACCTCCTCGATCGTGCTCTTACGTGCCTCTACCTACTTGGGTGGTGTACTGGGCACTGCATGTGCTTGTAACTCTTCATTGTCTCGTCATAGATATGTAATGACCTACCTGAGTCACAAAACTTTATCTTCTGCAAACATCACCTCTGTGGCATCAGGGATTTATGACATGCAAATGTGATGACTCTCTCAATTCGTGCCCGATCATCCAAATATTTCACATTTTCTTCTTTCTCCTCCTCATGTGCCTTCCTGATGCACTCAAGTTCTTCATGTACCTTCTACACTTGTTCTTGCAACTTTAGAAGGTGGTCGCCTATGATTTCTTTATGGTCCATGAGTTCCTGACTCACTGTATTTTTCAACCATACCAAAATGTGGGTTGGAAACTCATTGAGGTCCAAAGAAAGTGTGTGGAATTGGTGCATAGCCACATCAAATTCTTTGCTTCCAGAATCCACCGCCTGTGGTGGAATCTGCATGATTATAATGTGTTTCCTTGTACTAAGTTCGGCTTCCCACTGTAGCACATTATATTGCAAAACCTTCTCTACAACAACATTCGTTAGAGAAGACCACAAGTTTTTGACCTGCTGAAAGAACTATGTAGAGTGTTCTTTTAACTACACTTCACCAGCGCTTGTTGGAGTGGTGATTGTTGTTATTATGCGATTTACCTGATCCTTGGTCATATGTGTAGTGCTCCTACCTTCTCCTTGCTATTTCCTTCACTTTATCCTTGTCTCTTCTAATTTCTTGTCAGCCTCAGATTCCGTCGGAGTCCTAGAAGACTCCTCCTGTGATTCCTTCTCGCTTGCATGGTCATGCATATAATCTATTGGTGCGTCATTGGGTGGACCCACTTCGATATACAATAGGTATTCAATACTTACTGGGAATTTCCAGTCATCCGGCTAGTAAGAAATGATGGCATCGAGTTATTCATCTGACAATTTGTACATGGTAGTGAGACATTGCTTCTCACCTTCATGTCATGCCTTGATATGAATGGCATGCGGTCCCATTGCAAAACTTACGATCCACCAATATTTTTGCACTGTCACCTCTAAAATCCATGGAACCTTATGTGCTTCTACCCGTAACTCATTCCAATATACATAAAATTGGATTGCACAATTATTCTGATTATTCTTCTTGATGAGATACCATAAGTTTTGATACCTTGCACCTCTGCATACTTGCGCAACTTCCACATTCATTCCTCGATACTCCTCAGGCTCCATCCATCGTACCAATGCAATGAGGATTAGCAACTAGGAGTAAGTGAACGACCACTTACCCTCCTAAAAAAGCATCGCATCCTCTATAAGCAAGTTCAAGAAAAACAATTACCATTTTATCTGCATGCCCTTTGCGCATTGCTCTACACATGTTATTACTCAAGATATGCATTGATTAGGGAGGTTTTTTCTTACTTCTTTGACAGCCAAAATCTTGGCTGGAAATCAAACTACACGATCATTGATTGGGTTAACAACACAAGCTATTTTGTAACGGTTCAATCCATATTTGTTCTTCAATTTAGAGGCTAATTGCTTGTCATTATCCTTTCCACAAAAAATATTGTGAAGGGTCAACACTTGTCAACGACAATCCAATTATTTGTGAAATCAAATCCATTGTGACTAGTACCTTCATATCCATCCATAAGTATCCACCATGAAATAATACCAATAGCTTCTTTACGCATGCGTTGGTCTTCACAGTCAGTCAAAATACAGCATGTGAGTGAGGCCCAATGGCCCTAACCGCTGTAAACCCATAGCCCATTGTTCTGGTACTTGAAAAATTGGTCCTTCGATTCTCAGTGGTTTCTTCACATATGGATCTGTCATGCATTCTGTATATGCCAACAAATCGTGGTCCCTATATGTCCTCCTCATCAATTTGGGCTCAATGTCCATTGTAACATGAACACCCTTTGGTGTCGCCTGCATCTGAAGTAGATACTACTGGTTCTTTTTTAATTTAACCTGAGGTTCGTTGTCCCTTCAAGGAGGAATATAGCCAGGGATATAAGCCGATGTCACCCCCTTCTTTGCAGTTAAATTTTCCACACCATTTGTCAAGGGTCCTGCCTCTACCCCAACATTCATCTATTGGGACAAACTTCTGGTCGTTCTCTTCTTATACTGCGGTGACTTGGGCCAATTAGCGCCCCTCTTCTTCCGTGGAATACATGGATATTTCTTCTGTATGCTGGGAATCTATTCCATAATCAAGGTTCTTACGAGTGGTGAATCATGGACACTTCCACTCGAAATCACTTGCGACATTGCTAAAATAAAATCACTCACAACCTCACAACTATGCTCTACTATCTCTTTTTTATTGGTCTACTATCTCTTTGCTCGATTTCAATGATCACAATGGTTCATCCTACTTGCACCCTACCAACTCTTATACCATAGGAGAACCTGTGCAAAATATTTCCAATCATTGCGACCAAATCTTCCACTTGTCACCTGAAACTTTCACCGATCCTCTCATTATAATGGTTGGATTCCCCATAAATGCATGTATTTTCCAGTGAATTCGTCACCTAATATGTTTAATTGTTGCATTAACTTCCTGATTTGAAACTATCATGACCTTGCAGATGTCACCAGACTCTTTCCTGCCGTGACTCCAATCATTTTCTCTTGCACTGCCACCGGTTTCCAGTGGGCCAGACTCCTCTGTACCACCTCTTACATATTTTTTTCTCATCTTCTATGCAATTCCTTAAGCATCACGTTGCATATGGCTATCTTAGTAGGGATTTATCTGGCTTCCATTCACTAACTTAGGCAGCACCGCACCATTTAGCTACTGCAACCTTACCGCACCACCGTCGGTAATGAAATTGATTACATATGGACCTAACCAATGCATTTACAACTTACCTAGGTGTTTTATAAACTTACTGTCATAGAGAAGAACCATATCACTTTTCTAGAAGTTCTTGTTTTTTATGTGTCGATCATGCCATGACTTCTAGCGATCCTTTTCAACTCGTTGGTGAAATCCTACGACAAACCGATCTTCTTCAAGATGCAGAAATTGTGTCAGGAATTCTTCCAGTGCTCCTTCGTCATCCGTCCCTATAGCTAATATGATGCATAGAATTGGAACAATATATTCCATTGGCATCACTGGTTCTTGTCCATACACCAACTTGAATGGCATCTTCCCTATCAACCATTTACAGGTAGTTCAATAGGCCCATAAAATCATCAGAATCTTCAAGTCCCAATCATCGCGCTTGCATTTCAAGCCTTGGTGAGAACATGCTCCAATACCTTATTGAACACTTCGATTGTCACACTAGCCTATTGATGATAGGGAGTGCTCTTCTTGTGCTGAATCTGGAACTTCTCCATCAATGCGATGATGGTGTGATTGATGAAATGAATCCCCTAATTGCTAAATCTTTAGACAACCAAATTGAGTAACAACATTATCAAAAAGGAACCTTGTTGTAGTCGCACCAGTGCAATCTATCACTGGTGTTGCTTCCACCCACCTTGTCAAATAATATGTCACAGTGATAATATACTGTGCACCTGTCCTTTTCCCTGGCGGGTTGATGGCTCCCATAAAATTCACTGCCCATTTATCAAATGGTCGTAGCGTTACTTGAGGTACTAATGTAATCTCATCCCTTCATGAAGGTTTCCCCATTCTTTGGAAAACATCACAATTCTTGGCATAATAGACCGCATCATTATGCACAATTGGCCACCATAGGCCTGTACAGAGTATCTTCCTAGCAGTTACACGAACTCCATAGTGTCCTCCTGCAACGCCATCATGTGCTTCTTCCAATATCCTTTCTTGTTCATGCGGTAAGACATATCGACATAGAATCTCATCAAGTACCATCTTATAGATTTGTCTGGAAATCAACTAAAAATATGTATCCGAAAAAACCGATTGTTTCTTCTGACTTGTTGTGAAATCATTCGACGCTTTTCTTGTGTTTTAAAACTAAATTATTTGCTCATAATGGTCATCGACCATTCCAACCTTGAATAGATGTGCATCAAGTAGCCCATCCTTGATGTTGGATGGTTCTTCTCTTGTATCGATTCATGACAAATGGTTAGGTCATACATTCAAGCGACCCAACTTCACAATGATTTTGAAATCAAACTCTTGGAAGAGTAGGAGCCGACGACATATCTCCCCCCCCAAACACAGGCTTATTGACCAAGTATTTCAATGCAAAATGATCAGTGAAAATCTTGAAATTTCCTCCTAAAAGGTAATGACAAAATTTGTGGAATGCATATACCATCGCCAAGCTTTCATGTTTCATCATGGTTTAGTTTCCTGCAATGTCCCCATTTAAATAATTGCATAGTAAGACAATTCCACCAATCCTACTAGTTCCCTAGGTTGGATGGATACATTTGGAGTTTTAATAAGGGATCTAATAAATGATGTTCATACATTAGAATGAAATAAATATTTAATAATGGAGCGTATTAAATAAATACAAGAGAAAAATGAAGTGGCAATGGAGCAGGGAGACACATGGAGATTATGGGGCCCACACAAGCTAGGATTTATGTGCCACATGGCATCCTCCTCTTGCAATTTCGAATCCATGGGAAGCCTAATGTTCTTGGATGAGTTAGAAGGATAATACACTTGGTAATATACCTCATAGGTCGAATTGGGAAGGAAATGTAACTTCCATGGGAAAGAACGAGTCAAATGGGAGTTTCTTGGACACTTGGGCTAGATTTACTAACATCTATGAAACCAATGATGAAGATGCTTTGACATTTATGGCATATTGTAGACCTGAAGGATGAAATCTAACAATTTTGACATCTAAATTTGAAATATGGCATCCAATAGGGTGCTCATTTTAGTTGGGGAAGCTCAACGGGTTCCCACTCGAATTAGGGGAAGATTGAGGGCTAGGAAAGGGAGGACACTTGGAAAATATTGAGCACACACCCTAATTCGAATTGGATTGAGTTTGTGGATGGATTGGTAACCTTATAAGGCTAAGAGTAAATATAGATATCATTCAAGAGAATATCTTTTGATCATTTGACAAATTTGCAATTGTGATTTGAGAGAGCTAGTGGATGACTAGTTCTTGCCTTAACCAATTTCGAGGGTGAAAGATTCCCATACAAGTTGGTGTTTGGAGAGGCCATTCAGGTATTTCATGGAGGTTTAATGGATTCATAAGTTATAGGTTCAAGCTATAGGGCAGCTCATGGACACTACACTATCATCTTGTTCTTTCATCTATTCCAAGTTTTCTCAACATATTCTTGCTCTATGGACTGAGGCACATTTGGTGAGGTATTGATTTATTTGGGGGAGATTATAATTCCCCATTATTTTATTTTCTGATGTAAATTCTCTATGTTTCAATTTCAGAATACTCTCAGGTCTAAATACTGAAATATTTCATGGAAAAATGTTAATCAATGAAGAAATAGTGCCATTTCCCCACTATCTTGTTGTGAACCAATTTGATGTTGATGGATTTGAATGGATAAGTAAAATACTGATGGTTTATGGATGAATGGACTTTTATTTATTTATTTAAATTTTAGAATACTCTCAGGTTGAAATACCCAAAATATTCCATGTATAAATGTTAAACAACGAAAAAACAGTTCCATTTCCTTCAAGGTTGAAATTGGTCTTTGTGCCTCTGATTTAAGGGAGTTATATAAGAAATTAGAGGTTGGATGATTATTCATAAGAGTTAATATTAATTTCCTTTACATCTCCCCTTCTCCCATTCAGAAATTCGAGTTTCCTTGAGTGCATTTGGGAAGCCATTTTCAGTATTCATTGTGGGTGAATTAGAACCCCAAATTACTAGTCAAAACTCCTACCTTGACCAGAATCTTAAAAAAGTTTGAAGAAGAATTTATTTTAGTTTTTCAACATTAATTTAGCATATCATTAGTATCTTTAACTGAGAGAACAACAAGCACAACAATCAAACACAATAGACAATGAACACAGTGTTTTTCCTCAGGGAAACCATAAATGGAGAAAACCCCACAACTTCCTCTGATATAGAATCAGCACCAAAGTGAAACCCAAAAATAGTAAGACAATATCCCAACAGCAGTAATCTCTTTCCTCTTGCCCCAGTGTCTTTCTCTTCCTCAACTATGCGCTACACTTGAGTGTGTATGAGATGTGTGTTAAATAGAGAGTCCAACTCTCTATTTATACTAATCCCAACATGACTAAAACCCTACTAGGGCCGACCTCACTAGGAGAGTCTAATAACCCTAGTTCCCCAAAACTGCGAGGACTTTAACCCTTAGACAATAGGAGGGTTACCCACAATAGCTTGACATGACTTGTTTACATTATTCATTCTCCCGATCGGAACATCGGGGCATGACATGACACAAGAACATCCCGGAATAAACATCGGGTTACAATAGATGAGAAATACAAGTGAATAAATTTCGAAGTTACAATTACATTAACACTCCCTCTTAACTAGGGAGGTATTCTCTTGACACAATTTTCATCCCTAGTATTCTTCTCTGGGTCTTCTCATCATCTGCATCTTCAAGTCATCTTCTTCTTCAAGTCTTCTTTGTCTCTGGATTTTGATCATCACTCGATCTGGATCATCATCAGTTGATCTGGATCATCTCTGGAGCATCATCTCTGGATCTGGATCTTCCCTTGATCTGGATCATCTCTACTGGATCATCAATAATGAATCTTCACGGGTGCTATCTCATGATTCTTCTCGTCATAGGAATTTCTACAGAGCCAACCCTTTTTCATGTTGGATGTAGGCCTAGCCATCATGTAGGTCTTCACCCAGCACTTACATATGATCATGTAGGAACTAACCTATAATCATATCAGAAAGGCACGCCTAGCACTCACATCTAACCATGTGGGAACCAATCCCACAACCCTGTTATAAAGGCCCAGCACTCACATTTGAAACATGTGAGGAACCAATCCAGCATGCATGTTCAAAAAGGCTCTGCACTTACATCTAACACATGTAAGGAACTAATCCAACATGCATGTTCGGAAAGGCTCTGCACTTACATCTGGCACATGTGAGGAACCAATCCAACATGCATGTCCAAAAGGGCCCTACACTTACATCTAACACATGCGAGGAACCAATCCAACATGCATGTTTAGAAGGGCGTGCACTCACATCTGACCTGGTAGGAACCAAATCCTACACCCTCACCAGAATGTCCCCCAATCCCAGATTGAGCTACCTGGTAACTAACCAGGTGCCTCCATTCCCAGAATGGTAGTTTCCCTTACATCTGTCCTACTCGATAGAATGGCCAACACTCACATCTAACATGGGAGGAACTTAATCCTTTAGTCATGATAGAATGGACCAGCCCTTACATCTAACCATGGAAGGAACCAATCCTCTCACCATGTTAGAATGGATATGGGACTCATCACTTTCCCTTGGAGGAAACCTTGATCTGGAGAACACCAAGCTTCTCCCTAAAGTACTCAAACTTCACCCTAGCCAATGGTTTCATCAATACATTAGCTATCTGTTCCTCCATCGCAACATACTGGAGATTCACTGCTCCTCTCTACACCATATCCCTGATATAGTGATACTTGATCTCGATATGCTTCAACTTGTCATGGAACACTGGATTCTCTGACAACTTCATGCAACTCTGGTTGTCACAATGTATAAAAGTAGCATCCATCTAGAGATAAAATAAATCAAACAGCAGCTTCCGCAGCCATACTGCCTCACAACTATATGAACAAGCTACGACATACTTTGCTTCAGCTATACTCAGTGCCACACAGGATTTCTTCCTGCTAAACCAAGAGATCACACCTGATCCCATATTGAAGCAACACCTTGAAGTGCTCTTCCTATCGATAGCACTGCCTGCCCAATCTGAATCAACATAACCCTCCAGGTTAATCTTCTAATTCACATCGTACTTGAGCCCATAATCAATTGTATCCCTCAGGTACCTCAGAATATGCTTTGCAGCAATCAAGTGAACATTTCTCGGATCTGTCAAGAACTAGCTCTAGGTGTTCACAGCAAAGCAAATGTCTGGCCTTGTGTTCGTCAGATACATCAAGGACCCAATCATCTGATGATACATCATAGCATCAACCATTTCTGATGAAGTATCACTCAACAGCTTTAGGTTCGATGCCATTGGTGTGGCCATAGCCTTACAGTCCATCATCCCAAACCTCTTCAGGATCTCTACTGCATACTTCCCTTATCCAAGGGATATTCCATCCGCATTCTACCACACCTCCATACCTAGAAAATAATGCATCATACCGAAGTCCTTCATTTCAAACTTGGGAGAAATATTTCTCTTCATATTAGCAATCAAACCATCCATACATATTACAAACAAATCATCTACATATAGTAGAAGCATCACTGGGTTTCCATCTTCAACCTTGTAATAAAGGTTGGAATCTGCTTTACTCTTGGTAAAGCCCAAACTAGATAGAAAGCTGTCAATTCTTCTGTACCATGTCCTGGGTGCCTGTTTCAAACTGTACAGGGATTTCTTTAGTCTGCACACATGAGACTCCCTGTCATGTGTCTCAAAACCAAGTGGCTGTTCTACATACACTTCCTCTTCTACTACACCATTCAAGAAAGCAGTCTTGACATCCATTTGGTGTATCTTCCATTTCATTACTGCAGCCAAATCAAGTACTGATCTGATGGAAGTGTATCTAGCTACAGGAGAAAAGGTTTCTTCATAATATATTCCTTCCTTTTGTGAGAAGCCATGAGCCACAAATCTTTCCTTATATTTCTCTATGCTACCATCTGCAGCATGCTTGATCTTATAGATCCATTTGGAAGTTACAACTGACTTCCCTTCTGTTCTTGGGACAATATCCCAAACATCATTCTTCATGATTGATTGATATTCTTCGATCATCGAATCCTTCAATTCTTTCCATTCTACCTCTTATTCATAACTAGAAGGTTCTTTATCGATAACATCACATAGTAAGGCTACATATCCAGAGCAGGATCTGGTTCTCTTTCTTTCTCTGTAATTCTCTTTTGGATCCCCATATCTTTCCACACCTTGGATAATTTCTCGTACCCAAGCAGGTTTCCTCTTGTGAGGATTCTTCTCCTGAGGTGGATCTATAGGTCTTTGTGGTTCTTTAAATTCTCATTCTTCTTCTTGAATTTCTTCATTCATGGTTGTATCATGAATTATGGGAGCTTCTAATTCTTTAGGTTCTTCAGCAGGTCTCTTTCTGGATTTGTTGTAAGCTATGTCTTCATCAAATTTTACATCCCTACTGATGTCGATCTTCTTGTATCCTGGGAAGTATATTCTGTAAGCCTTTGAGATTTCAGAGTATCCCACAAATATACCCTTCTTTCCTAAAGGATCTAGTTTTGTTCTCTTCTCTTTTGGTATGTGTATGTACACTGGACAACTGAATATTCTGAGATGGATGAATTCTGGTCTCTTGCCGGAGAATACTTCTTCACGAGTCTTATTCTCGAGTACTCTGTGTGGAGTATGGTTCTGTACATAAACTACTGTTCTGGCTACTTCTGCCCATAGGTGCATATGAAGATCCTGATCATGAATCATTGCTCTTGCAGCTTCCATGATAGTTCTATTCTTCCTTTTTGCAACCCCATTCTGTTGTGGGTTGTAAGGAGTGGAAAACTCCCTCTTAATCCCTGATTCTTTACATAGCTCTTTGAATTCATTTGATGTGAATTCTCTGCCATTATCTGATCAAAAGGTCTTGATCTTCTTTTCTGTGTGGTTCTTGATCAAGGCTTTGAATTCCTTGAACTTGTTGAACACTTCATCTTTGTTCTTCATGAATTAAATCCATGTCTTCCTAGAAAAATCATCAATGAAAAAAACATATTATACATACCCACTTAGTGAACTTGATGACATTGGTCTGCATACATCAGAGTGGATGATTTCTAAGATTCCTTTTGCTTTGTTTTCACTACTTGGAAATGTATTATTGGTATTCTTCCCTTTCGAACATCCTTTGCAGACCCCTTCATGTTTTGCTTGAATTTCTGGAAGACCTTTAATAGATTTTCTTGCAAGTGGTAGTGCTCTGTAATGTACATGTGCAAGCCTTCTATGCCATAGTTCATTTGGCTCTACTGTGTCATGGACCATAGCTTGTTTTGAATGGCCCTTCAGCTTATATAAACCTCCTTCTTATTCTCCAATCACTATTGCATCATCAATAGTCTTTCCTCTTGGCCACATGATGACTTGACCATCTATGAATGCAACCTTCATGCCTTTTTCATCCAATGTCGATATGGCTAGAAGATTCTTCTTTAATCTTGGTACAAATAGAACATCCTTCATTTTTATAGACTTTTCAGAGTCTATCTTGTAGGAGGATTCACCACTACCTTTTATTGGATATTGGTAGTCATCTCCTAGCTTTACCTTATGGGGTGAATTATGTTCGGATAGTTTCTCAAAGGATTCTTTGAAACCTGTCATGTGTTTGGAATCCCCACTATCAATAAGCCAATATTTGCTTCCATGATTGATAGTTCCTGTGAGAGTGGAAATCAAAACATATTCATCTTCACTTAAAGAATCTTCACTTTCTTGCTTTCTCTCTTCCTTGGAGGATTACCATCCTTAGGAGTGTGAGCATGATGTTTTCTTTTGGAGTTCTTCTTCTTCTTGGATCCATTCTTATTCATGGGACAATGTCTAGCAAAGTGTCCTATTTCATCACATGTATAACATCTGAGTTTAGATGAACCTTTATGATGAGAATGCTTACCTTGGTGATGATGCTTTTCCCTTCTTCCTTTCTTTGAGTGTACTGTGAGAGCTTGATCTTCATTTCCCATATTTTTTTCTCAAGCTGCTATTCGAGATTCTTCTTGAGATAATTCTTCTGATAGTCTGCTGAACTTGACCAACTTCTTCCTAGCACAGATTCCTTGGATGAAAGAATCCCATGGCCTAGGGAGGCCATTAATGTTGTCATCACAACTTTTGCATTCTCCACTTCTTCATCTATAGCTTCTAGTTGTTCTTTGATCTGGGAGACCCTTGTGAAGTATGACTGGATGGTCCCCTCATTTTGGATCTTGACATTCTTTAGCTGGTTCCTTAGAGTCATCTTCCGATTGATGTTATTCCCTTCAAACAGTTTGGTTAGGGCATCAAACATGGCTTTAGGTGTCTTGAGGGAGGACACCTATGGAATGAGGTGGTCCTTGATGGAATCTACAATAATCCTCTTTTCCATAACCAACTTCTTCTTATGTAAGGCCTTGGCCTCATCTCCCTCTAGAACTGGAACCTCCTCCTAGATATAGGAGTCCAACTCATTTTCTTCTAGGACCAGGGAGATCCTATACTTCTAGGCTCGGAAGTTATCATCTCCCTCAAGCTTTTCATCAAGATTGGTATGATGAGACATATTAACTAAGAACCTCAAATGGAAATACAAAATATTTAGATCTTACCAGGTCAAGATATCAGATCTGGATTTGAAGCTGAACTCCTGCAGTATTGGTTCAGGAGCAGATTAGGGTTTTGCTTTTCTGGAGTTTTTTCCAACCAAATGCTTTGAAATTGATCCCTAAATTTTATTTTGGGGAGGAGATCAATCCAGGCCCGGGATCACTGAAAAATTCCACTTCTGTGAAAAGCCCTAATTTTCGGTAGTAGTGTCGGGTCCAAAACTGAAAAACCTCAGAATTGGTTTCTGCTTCGATAGAAAGATATGCCCTAGGGAGGAGAGTTATTCCACCATACTTTTTCTAAAAATCTATGGAGAGAGATCCACAAAATAGGAATCCCTAGTTCCTGTAGCTGCACAGTGTCTTCTTCTCAGGTTAGCTCTGATACCATGTTAGTTTTTCAACATTAAGCTAGC
This sequence comes from Pseudotsuga menziesii, assembly GCA_001517045.1. Lineage (NCBI taxonomy): Eukaryota > Viridiplantae > Streptophyta > Pinopsida > Pinales > Pinaceae > Pseudotsuga > Pseudotsuga menziesii. Next base: position 356,813 of record LPNX011090853.1, on the reverse strand, counting down.
ATATCATTAGGATATTTAACTAAGAGAACAACAAGCACAACAATCAAACAAAATAGACAAGGAACATAGTGTTTTTCCTTGGGGAAACCATAAATGGAGAAAACCCTGCAACTTCCTCTGAGATAGAATCAACACCAAAGTGAAACCCAAAAACAATAAGACAATCTCCCAACAACAGTAATCTCTTTCCTCTTGTGCCAGTGTCTTTCTCTTCCTCAACTATGTGCTACACTTGAGTGTGTATGATATGTGTGTTAAATAGAGAGTCCAACTCTCTATTTATACTAATCCCAACATGACTAAAACCCTATTAGGGCCGACCTCACTAGGAGAGTCTAATAACCCTAGTGCCCCAGAAATATGGGGACTTTAACCCTTAGACAATAGGAGGGTTACCCACAATAGCTTGACATGACTTGTTTACATTATTTATTCTCCCGATCGGAACATCGGGGCATGATATTACACAAGAACATCCCGGAATAAACATTGGGTTACAATAGATGAGAAATACAAGTGAATACATTTCGAAGTTACAATTACATTAACAATTTAGAGGGTCATAAAGATTCCTTGGACATAATACTCAAAACTTAATATCATTCATTTACCTTCTATTAATATTTTGGAGCATCTGGACCAATTTGGAGACCTAGACATCAAAACTAGTCAAAGGTCGAAATAGGGAAAAAAAGAGAAAAAATGGTCATTTAATAAAATTTCAAAAAGGAACATTACAAGTGGTATCAGAGCATGGTATTGGAACCCAATGGTCTTAAATATGATTCAAATCAATAGGCCACCACCCTTAGAACCTGAATTTGAAGGTCTTTTTGTTGAAGAAGAAGAGTACATTCTGCTGAAACTACTACTAACGAGGGAAGGGATACACTAATCATGATAAGGAAGAATACATTAAACTCATGAAACCTCTATTTGATTACATAACCAATAAAATGAACGATCATATTATGAAAGGATTTGAATTGTTGGCTATCCAATTTGGAAGCAAAGGAGTAATAGGAAATAGTAGTAGTTCACGATCAGAAGAAAAGAAGACAATGTGTGAGCATATTTTTTCAAGAACAAGACCCCATAATAGACCCCATGAATTTTAGAACACACCAAGGCCTACTGCACCTAAATTTATAATAACCAAATAAGAACCTAACATTCAACTTGAACTTGCTACAATGGCAAAAGAATGGGATAAATTGGATGAAGATTGTAAGAAAAGTGTACTATTTGATCAGTACTTTCTTGCTGCAAACAAACTCAAAAAGAAGGAAGCTAATAGGTCTCTATACCAAAACAAAGAATTTATTTGTGCCATGGGTAAAGTGCCACTCCCTACTTTTTATGGTTCCTCTCAAAGTTCTGCTAATACTTGGGTGCAAAAATTAGATGTGTATTTTCAACCGAATCCGATGGTGGAAGAGGATGCCTTAAAAATGGCCATTTTGCACTTGGAAGGCGATTCCAATGAATGGTGGTTACATGGACTGAAAAAATTGGGTCATGATCAGGTTAAAATATATGGATAAATTATTGACAGGGTACTAGTGATATTTGAGAAAAAAGATACAGAATTGTCTTTCAAAGAACTAGCCCAATTGAAGCAAGTCGAGACCCCTACTGATTATATGATGGAGTTTCAAAAATTATCAGTCAAGGTGGCTGATGTGTATATAGGAAGTTTAGTATTGTTGTTCACTGAAGGATTGTATGAACCCTTAAAACATTTGGTCAAAGGCCACAAGATCACTACATTAAATGATGCAATGAGCTTGACTAGAGATCTCCAAAATTTGCTTCCTAGAACAAGATTTCCTCCCAAGCCTAACTTCAGATTTGAAAAGAAACCTTCCCAAAGAGATGAACCTGATAATAAATGTGAGAAAAGAGATTCATTTGAAAAAGAATAATAAATAAGGACTAAACAGGGATTAACTTCGAAGAAAAAAATTGCGCTTCACATGCTTTCAACCATTGACACCGGGGCATAAATGCACTAAGGTAAAAGCTCAATACACATAAGTATTTTCTAATAATTATGTGTATGAAGGGGGTATGGATGAATAATTACACAATTAATATCAAGAGGAGGAATATGAGGCATAATATTAGGAATAAATACAAGAATAAAATCATCCTTCATCAGACAAAGAAAGAATGGCAGTACTTTCAGCAGTTCCTTGCTATCACACTATTTGATGCAATGGTGTGGTACTAGGAAAGATAGATTTAGTTTTTGTAGATGGAGAAGCCATACACACTTCATTGATTCATATATAGTGTATAAAAGGAAGATACCTATTGAACCACTCTATGGCTTCACAGTTGTCATTCCCAGTCACAAAATAATGCAGTGCAAAACATGGGTTCCAAAGTTGCAAGTCACCGTAGGTAACTATACTTTTGTTGATAGTTTTTATGTGGTTTATGTTGCTGATAAGAATGTGTATTTTGGAGTGAAATGGTTGTATTATATAGGGGAGCATATAGAAAATTATCAAATTCCTGATATGAAATTTCAAGATTCAAAAGGTGTACTAAGGGTTGTAAGAGGGCATCACACTTACCTAAATGAAGTAGTGAATTGCAATAGTATGATATATATATTGACGCATGGGGACATAGAATGGGATGCTGAATGTAATATCACATATACCAAGGCAAACATAAAGTTTGTTGAACACCCAAATGGGATATAGAAACTATTGCAAAAGTATGAATTTTTTTTTAGTAATCTTCCACATGGTAGACCACCTAATAGGGGGGTTGAGCACAACATTGATGTTGGAGGAAATTCATCCCACCCTTGGGTGAAGATATATATGATTTAATAAAATTATTGTTGGAAGAAACATACTCTGTTATTTCATGATGATATACATATTCATGGGTGTATTGATGAGACTTCTTTGATCCACTTGAAGTCTTCATGTTTTCTTTGATCCTTATTTGGCGGTTCTTAATTCACTTCTTGGATGAAAGAACACATGGTTGATTATATTGATGCACATTATATATTTTTGGAGTAGTATTGTGGGACATGGGATCCTCACCTATGTCACTGGGGTAGATCTGATATAATACTTTATGCTTGTGTGTATGGGCCACGTGGTGATCTAATTAGTTGGATGTACAAGCACTTTCATGATTCTTTGATGAGGTACCTTCTTGATGTACATTTGTATGTTGCTGTTATGTACTCTCATGATCTATATTTTGTACTCATAATATTTGGAAGAGTGCAATACCAGAAATGGGATCCTGGAATTGCTTTCCTTCATCTCACTTGGAGTAGCAGCTTGGTTGTTGGTTTGAGAAAGCAAACCGACCTTCAGTTATTTGAGTTCATCTTTGCAGAGCAGTGTTCCAGTTTCCTATATGGGATACCTTTTGAGAGATGGATTAAATTTTCACATGCTTGGTTTTCATGGAATTTTATCATAGACATTTCACACCATGCATGTATCAGGATCATATGAGACCCTGGGATCATTTTTGGTCTCATTGGTTTCAATTGTGGGGGAAACAAGCAACATTGGAGACTTAGTCACCACTTGAGAAGATGATTGTAATCATAGTAGTGTAGAAGCAAGCATGGTGGTTCCTCTCTGAAATTTCTTGTAATCTTAAGAATCTCAAAGTTTGGTAACTTAGCACCAACTTCAAAGAAATATAAAGAAGCAAAAAGGGGTGAAAGTTTAGAAAAGGTTTCCAAAATATGGAGGTAAAGATTATTTGCACAGATTTGGTTTTTATGGATTTGATTAAACCTTTTAGTGTTAGTGGTGATGTTACAAGATATATCAATATGCACAATCCACATTTATTTACTTTTGGGAACACAAAATTGCAATACATGAGTGCCACTACTCAAGTTCCAGCTAAAGAAAATCAATGAGCACAACCATAACAGAGTACCTAGTGCAAAGAAAATAATACCAAATGAGGATGCCACTTGGGAATATAAAAAAAATATTGCAGCATACAAATCAAGAATTGCTTCAGAACAAGCAATCTTGGGTGGGGAGGGTTGTCATGTCCCCATTTAAATAATTGCATAGCAGGACAATTCCATCAATCCTACTAGTTCTCTAGGTTGGATGGATACATTTGGAATTTTAATAAGGGAGATAATAAATGATGTTTATACATTAGAATGGAATAAATATTTAATAATGGATCTTATTAAATAAATACAAGATAAGATTGAAGTGGAAACAGAGCATGAAGAGACATGGAGATTATGGGGTCCACACAAGCTAGGATTTATGTGCCACATGGCATCCTCCTCTTGCAATTTTGAATCCATGGGAATCCTAATGTTATTGGATGAGTTATAAGGCTAATACGCTTGTAAATATGCCTCATAGGTCGAATTGGGAAGGAAATGTAACTTCCATGGGAGAGGAAGAGTCAAATGGGAGCTTCTTGGACACTTGGGCTAGATTCCTTAACATCTATGACATCTATGAAACCAATGATGAATATGCTATGAAATTTATGACATATTGCAGAACTGACAAATGAAATCTGGCCATTCTAACATGTGAGGCTGAAATAGGGAATCCAATAGGTCTCTCATGTGATTTGGGTAAGCTCAATGGGTTCCCACTCGAATTGGGAGGAGATGGAAGGCTAGTAAAGGGAGGACGCTTGGAAAATATTGAGCACACACCCTAATTCGAATTGGCTTGAGTTTGTGGATGGATTGGTAATATCATAAGGCTAATGATATTTATAAAATACAGGGCTCATCTAAGAGAATATATTTTTATCATTTGATAAATTTGCAATTGTGAATTAAGAGAGCTAGTGGATGACTAGTTCTTTCCTTAGCCAATTTCGAGGGTGAAAGATTCCCACCCAAGTTGGTGTTTGGAGAGGCCACTCAGGTATTTAATGTATATTTAATTGATTCATAAGTTATAGGTGCAATCTACAGGGAATCTCATGAACACTACAATATCAGCTTGTTCTTTCATCTATTCCAAGTTTTCTCAGCATATTCTTGCTCTGTGGACTAAGGCGCATTTGGTGAGCTATTGATTTCTTTGGGGGAGCTTATAATGCCCAATTATTTTATGTTCTAATTTAAATGATATGTATTTCAATTTCATAAGACTCTCAGGTATAAATACTGAAATACTTCATGGAAAAATTTAAATCAATGAAGAAATAGTGCCATTTCCCCACTATTTTGTTGTGAACCAATTTAATGTTGATGGATTCGAATGGATAAGTAAAATAATAATGGTTTATGGATGAATCAACTATTATTTATGTATTTAAATTTCAAAATACTCTCAGGTCTAAATACCCAAAATATTTCATGTATAAATGTTAAACAATGAAGAAAGAGTGACATTGCCCCCAAGGTTGAAACTAGTCTTTTGCATCTAATTTAAGGGAGTTATAGCAGACAATAAAGGTTGGATGGTGATAAATATGAGTTCATATTGATGTCCTTTACATTTCCCCTTCTCCCATTCATAAATTCGAGTTTTCTTGAGTACATTTGGGAATCCATTTTCAATATTCATTGTGGGGGAATTAGAACCCCAAATTACTAGTCAAAACTCCTACCTCGACCAAAATATTAAAAAAGTTTGCAGAAGCCTTTATAGGATCATAAATATTCCCTTAAAATCATATTCAAACCTTAATATCAGTAATTTACCTTTTGTGAATATTTGGGAGCATTTGGGCCAATTTGGAGATATGGACATCAAAACTAGTCAAAGGTCGAAATAGGGAAAAAAAGTGAAAAATTTGGTGATTTAATAAAATTTCAAAAAGGAACATTACAAGTGGTATCAAAGCATGGTATTGGAACCTCATGGTCTTAAATAGGATTCAAATAAATATGCCACCACCCTTAGAACCTTAATTGGAAGGTGTTTTTGTTGAAGAAGAAGAAGTAGAAGAAGAAGAGGTACATTCTGCTGAAACTATGACTAACGAGGGAAGGGATACACTGATCATGATAAGGAGGAATATATTAAACTCATGAAACCTATATTTGATGACACAACCAAGAACATGACCCAACAGCTTATGAAAGAATTTGAATTGTTGGCTAGCCAATTTGGAAACAAATGAGTAATAGGAGATAGAAGTAGTTCACAATCAGAAGAAAAGAAGACAATGGGTTAGCATATTTTTTCAAGAGAAGGACCCCATAATAGACCCCATGAATTTCATAACACACCAAGGCCTACTGCACCTAAATTTATTATACCCAAAGAAGATCCTAATATTCAACTTGAACTTGCTACAATGGAAAAAGAATGGGATAAATTGGATGAATATTGTAAGAAAAGTGTACCATTTGATCAATACTTTCTTGCTACAAACAAAATCAAAAATAAGGAAGATAATAGGTCTCTATACCAAAAAAAAGAATCGAATTGTGCCATTGGTAAAGTTTCACTGCCTACTTTTGATGGTTCCTCTAAAAGTTCTACTAACACTTGGGTGCAAAAATTAGATGTGTATTTTCAGCTGAATCTGATGCCTTAAAAGTGGCCATTTTTCACTTGGAAGGAGATGCCAATGAATGGTGGTTCCATGGCCTAAAAAATTTAGGTCATGATCAGGTTAAAACAAATGGATAATTTATTAACATGGTACTAGAGAGATTTAAGAAAAAAGATCCAGAATTATCTTTCAAAGAACTAGCCCAATTGAAGCAAGTCGGGACCCCTACTGATTATATGATGGAGTTTCAAAAATTATCAGTCAAGGTGGATGATGTTTCTATGGGAAGGTTAATATTATTTTTCATTGAAAATTTGGTTCAACCCTTAAAATGTTTTGTCAAATCCCACAATCCCACTACATTAAATGATGTAATGAGCTTGACTATAGATCTCCAAAATGTGCTTCCTAGAACAATATTTCCTCCCAAGCCTAACTTCAGATTTGAAAAGAAACCTTGGAAAAGAGATGCACCTGATAAGAAGCCCAAGCAAATAGATTCATTTGAAAATAATAAGAAAGAAGTACTAAACAGGGATGAACTTCAAAGAAAAAAAATTATGCTTCACATGCTTTCAACCATGGACACCGGGGCATAAATTTGCTAAGGGAAAAGCTCAATACATAGAAGTATTTTTTGATAATGATGAGTATGTGTAACACCCTAGTTTTGACCCCATGGTATTGAATTTCATATGATGTAATTTTTTTTTATCATGGTGTGGATCCCAAGGCAAAGGCCCCACCATGGATTTAGTGTTTTATGTTTCGGAAATTAAAATCAATGCTGATGGTTCATGTGCTATCCAGACATGATATGTTTGAGACATCATGTAAAATGAAAATTAATAAAAATATCACAACTAGCTATGTGCCACAATGCTAAAGAGATGGGGGCATGATTTCACAAGGAATAGGGAGGGGGAAACATTATAACCTTTGAGCCTTGGGGAAAATACAAATGTCTAAGGGGGAAAACCCATAGAGTGGTAAACTACCCTTTTTGTGTTTTATGCCTAGTCATCTAAGTTGATAAAAGAAGTTATTTCCTTGGGGATTGGGAGGCATGGGCAGCCGTCAAATATGGTAGGTTTGTCAGCCTTGACCACATGCATGCCCAAGGGGAAGAGGATTCACTCACTGTCCTCACGTGGGAGGGAGGAACAACATACACTCACGTAGGCAGCTGATTTTCCTCACGCAGGAACATGCAGTTGGGTTTCTCCTCAGTCCTCCATCCTCCGTCTTCCCCTGCATGTTTTTGTGGTCCATTTCCATTCTCCCATGGAGGGAGGACCGTTAATGACAATGTAGGAAGTATATGGAAGAAGAGACCCTGATATCTGAGTCGATGTTGAGCCGTTTTCACCCACGTGATGCTATTGATCGATTAGTGAAATCAATTTTGGTCGCAGGGATGATGTTCCCCAATGGACCTTTGAATTTGGCTCTTGTGATGTTTTCTTCCATGTCTAGAACTTGCAATTGTTTTGTATGTTACTGTTGTTTGTTCTGAACTATTTTGGGAAGTGGAAATGTGGTATGACTAGCTTGATTAATCTAGTGTGAGAAGGAACCTCACAGACAAACCTAGGGGGCTGGTTTTCTTCTTTGTACACACTAAATAACACTGGAAAGGAAGGCATAGCCTGAGGGATTGTGTAGCAGAAAAGGGGATGCTTCCTTGTGTTGGGTGTGTATATGTTCTAGAATCCAGGATATATCTTGTGTAGGTGTCTATAGCTCTGTGGTTGAGCTCACTAGCTTAGCATTCAGCCTTTCCATCTCCTTTGTAGCCTGATAAACCCAACTGTGTTGGCTTGGCTGATTTTTGTTGCATCCTCATGATGGCTTGGCAAGGTAAGTCCAAGGAACCATCTATTAATTGGAGGATTGTGTGTTTGATGTATGGTTTGGTATTGGTCGAGTAAGTCCAAGGACCCCTCCATGTTATTGGCTTGTTTCCTTATAGTCTGTGAAACCCAACAATGTTTTCACTTAACTATGAGCATATGGTTTTGGCTATGTGTGAGCCTGTTGTTCCTTAGTGGCTTCTGGAATCATGCCCAGCTCAGGGGTGGCAGTGATGCTGAGATATTAATGAACACAATGGCCTATGGTTTGGTGGAACGTTGCAGTGACGTAGCTAGTTTTCGGCCAACTTTTTTTCAATATAAGTATTCTTGTGTATATTATCTCTGCAACTATATTTTATTATGAATTAACATGAACATGTTGAATGCTTTAATGAATGTGTTTTTCTTCCATTGTATGTTAATTATTTATGCATCTATTCATGTTTTAATTCAATGCATTTCATTTTATGTTCGTGGGGATAGGTTTCCCATTTAACAGTAGCAGTGTGTTGGTCACGTCCTCTCCATCATCAGAATGAGGGGGTGGGGACATGACAGTGTTGTATCAGAGCTCATATTGCAGCTTTGGGCCTCAATGGGCCATGAAGAATCATCCTATGTGTCCAGTTGATAGCAGCCACATAAGAAAAATTCAAAGTTTTTATAAGTATTGGAGAAAAATTATCCTTTATCGGCTGAGATGACAGAAGTAGTTGTGATAGTGTTGGTTGGGTTGGAATATTTGAGCCAATATGTCGGCTGGGTTGACTGAAGGCAATCCAACATGGATCACGACCGAAGTGTGTCAGGAGAAAGGGTCGAAATGTGTTGATAGCATCGATGAGAAGAGACAAATGGAGCCAATGAGAACCGCTGCGCCCATGTTGGCAAGTTTAGTGGAAATTCGCTGACACATTGGAGGTGGTCGGTTGAGTTCCATCAATGGTAGAGAAAGACAAGGAAAAGTATTTAAAATTTTTCTGATTGTTTACTAGTCAGAGGAAAAGAAGATGAATTTTGAGTCGATACAATGACTATGTTGCCTTCATTTTTCCAATACAGTGGACAGAGTCACCTAGAATTTTTCGACAAGGAAATAGAAAAAGTTCTACAGGTTCATTTGACCAGAGCTGAGCCACTACATATCAACAGAAAGAGGAAAAGAAAGTCAATGCATGTCAGTAGGAAAAGGAATCTCTTAGCTGATGTGTGTCAACAGAAAAAGAAGATTGTATCCGATGCGTGTCAGGTAGGAGTTAAAGTTTTCTCCAACAAAGAGGAGAAAGGAAAATTTGAAAATTTTTCAAAGTGTTGAAAATCGACAGAATTTGGAGAATTTTGTCGATGCATCGGTGACAGTTTTGATCGAAAGATAATCTGAAAGTTTTCCGCAACTGCGGAAGAAAAGTTGGAAGGTTTTTCGACGTAGTGGAAGGATCCGTCAAGAGAAACCCTGGAAGTTTTCCAATGCATCGTGTCGGGTGGAAATTCATAATTTTTTGAGGCAGCGGAAATATTGGCAAGTTTTTTATCGGGTGAAAGTTTGGAATTTTTCCGATACATCAGAAGAAAAGAAATTTTTTTTTCTACAACAATAGAAAGGATCCAGTGGATAAAAGTCTAGAAGTTTTCTAACACGGCTAAAAGGATCCAGTGGAGAAAACTTTGAAAGTTTTCTGGAATAGCGGAGGGCTTGGCAGGGAGAAATTTGGAAAGTTTTTCGATGCAGCGGATGGTCCAATTGGATGAAACATTGGAAGTTTTCTAAACCAGCGGACAATATATGAAAATTTGAACTAGAAAATGAGTAATTCGAACCATAGGAGAATCTAGGAGCATTAGTGAGGTTCACAAATCAAATTTGGGTGCAAAAAACCATCAAATTACAGTTAAATTACACACAATGATAGTTGGAAACAAGATCATTTTGGACTGTCTAAATATGAAATTGTTATTAATATATTTATAAAGAAATCATAAGTGTTTCAAATGGATTTGGAAGCCAATTGTGAGCAAAAATCCCAAAATTTCCAAATTGGAATCAAACCCCCATAGGTTGGCCAATCTCATCCCAAATCTCTCCAAATGGACATGAATTGCTGAAGTGGCATGGATGATGTGTGTTGGATCAATTAATACACCTTGTATAGTGTGGGTGTGGAAAATGGGATGGTTTAGACTCTCAATTCAACATTAATTGCACCAAATCAAGCCAAATTTGGGAAAAATCCCACTCTAGCGCCCCAAGTCAACTTCCTTGTCCACATTAAATGAATGGGAGCGCAACAAAAATTATGGATGTGCATATGTGGCTGGTAGACTATGCTATATTACCCATGTGGGTCATAGAACCTCAACTTGACATGGCATATGTCCACCTAAGCACCCCTAGTCCACCTCATAGTGTATTAAAGCTTAAAAAATAAATAAAATTGACTAATTAGTGTAACTAAGGTACTAATGATGGATTAATGTTATAACACCCTCTCTTAATCCAACAAATAAGTATTCTCACAAAATTATGAAGGCCTTGGCAACAATGGCTCAAGTCACCTCAAGTACATAATCAGAAATTTCAATTTTTATTTGTCCATGTGAACCAAGGAAAGAAGGAAAACCACATGGGAAAAAAATCCCCTCAAGAATGGACATGGGGCTGGACCTACAATGATATAATAGAACATTACCATCATTCACTCACCCCAAGAAAATATCTCAGGTAAGTGAAGGTATTCTCAGTGAAATCCTTGGTAAAAATGTTGGCAGTTTGCTTGGTGGATGGGCAATACTGCAGTGAGATCACCCTGTCATGCACTAAGCCCCGAATGTAATGCATGTGAATCTCTATGTGATTTTTCCTATGCCAATGTACTGGATCAGTAGATATCTTGATGGAACTCTGATTATCCACCCAATTGTTGGTTGGAGAATCAATTGCAACACCAAACTCCCGAAGAATTCCCTGCAACCAAACACACTGAGTTGTAGCATTGATTGCTGCCCTATATTCGACCTCTGCTAATGAAAGTGAGATGGTGTGTTGTTTCTTACTTGACCAGAAAATAGGTCCCTCAGAAAACATGAAGAAAAAACCTGATGTTGACTTTCTGTCAATTGGATCACCGGCCCAATTTGAATCAGAAAATATGGCTAGTTGAAGTGAGGAACTAGCTGTATAATGTACTCTGAATTTCTTAGTTCCCTGGACATACTGAAGAATTATTTTAGCAGAATTCCAATGGAGCTCATGTGGCTGGTGCATGTGTATTTCTATAGTGCTCATAGCATAAGACAAATCAGGTCTTGTATGAGTGAGGTAGAGCAAGCTTCCCACTAGTTTCCTGTAGAGTGTGATATCCATCATTGGGGAATTGCCAAATTCATGCAATTTAATACCAGAAAGAAAGGGAGACTTGGATTCCTTACACTCAACCATATTAAACTTCTTCAATAATTTTGAAGCATACTGTGGTTGACTCAGCATGATGCCCTTACCATTTTTCTCAATTTCTATGCCCAAAAATTGCCTTAGCAATCCTAGGTCTGTCATAGCAAATTCACTGTGCAAAGAGTTCTTAATTTGGCCAGTTGAATTGGTGCAGCAACCTATAATAAGAAGATCATAAACATAAAAAAAAATTACCTGCAAGTTAACATCATTTTTTTTAAAATACACATTAGGGTCTGATTTGCATCTTGTGAAGCCAATTGAAAGCAAGAAAGCATCCATTTTTGCATACCAAGCCCTGGGGGCTTGCTTGAGTCCATACAATGATTTTTTCAGCTTGCATACCAATGAAGGATCCTCTTGGAAACCTTTAGGCTGCTGCATATGGATCTCCTACTGTATTTAACCATGCAAGAAGGCACTCTTTACATCCATGTGGTGAACTTTCCAACACTTACTAGCTGCTAGTAAAAGAACTAGTCTAATTGAGTCCATCTTTGCAACCGGTGCAAAGGTCTCTGTGTAATCAAATGCATGGACCCAAGAATAGATCTTAGCCACTGAACTATACTTGTGTTTTATATCAGAACCATCAGCAGCAATTTTGGTCCGGTAGACCCATTTACATTGAACAACTTTCCTCTTGGGAGGAAGGGGAACCAATTCCCATGTATTGTTCTCTTGGAGGGATTGAAGCTCATCTTCCATTCTTGAATTCCATCTTGGGTATGTACAAGCTTGCTGATATTTCTATGGGTCATAACTGACCAGCATGTAATAGTTCTCAGCAAGAGCACTATCACTAGAAAATGACGCCTTAATAGTTTGTGATCTAGTTCTCCCAGGCTCTTGGGGATTGCCTGCTAATTCCCTGGCTGCTTGCACAATTTTTTCAGCCCATTTGTGCCTAGATGGTGAGTCATCTACAGAAATATCATCTTCAGAAACATTCATACCATAATTATCAGAAAAAACAGATCATGTTTCATCACTTACATCTTCGAATGGTTGAGGAGGGGAACAATCCCCTGGTGCAAGTTCAAAGTCTAGAATTGGCTCTTCTTCGAATTTGACACTTATTTCAACAGAAGTTTTTCCGGTGGCTGTTTCAAATAGCTTATACCCTTTGTTTTCCTCACCATATCCAACCATGAGACACTCCTTGCTTTGTTGCTGCAAGTATTTCCTCTTCTCTAAAGGTATTCTTGCCCATGCTTTTGTCCCAAATATCCTGAAATTTGAGACATCTAGTTTTTCACCAAACCATGCCTCTTAGGGTGTCATCCCTTTCATTGATTTGTGGAAGGATCTATTCTAAATGTGAGCAGCACAGCTGGTGGATTCATCCCATAGCCCATATCTTGCAAAATGGTGTGGTAGAGAGAAAGAATATATCTCTCAAAGAGATGGCAACTTGCATGATAGAAGTGAGAGAACTTAATCCCAATCTATGGGCTGAAACCATTAGTTATGCTGCTCACATTTAGAACAGACCCTTCCATAAATCAGTGAAAGGGATGACACCCTATGAGGCATGGTTTGGTGAAAAAACAGAGCATTTGTCATCACTTACATCTTCGAATGGTTGAGGAGAGGAACAATCCCCCAGTGCAAGTTCAAAGTCTGGAATTGGCTCTTCTTCGAATTTGACACTTCTTTCAACAAATTTTTTTCTGGTGGATGTGTCAAAGAGCTTGTACCCTTTGGTGTCCTCACCGTATCCAACCATGATACACTCCTTGCTTTGTGGCTGCAAGGATTTCCTCTTCTTTGAAGGTATTCTTGCCCATGCTTTTGTCCCGAATATCCTGAAATTTGAGACATCTGGTTTTTCACCAAACCATGCCTTGTAGGGTGTTATCCCTTTCACTAATTTTTGGAAGGATCTGTTATAAATGTGAGCAGCATAGTTGATGGCTTCATCCCATATCTTGGGATTAAGTTCCCTCACTTCTATCATGCAAGTTTCCAACTATTTGAGAGATCTATTCTTTCTCTCTGCCACACCATTTTGTTATGGTGTGTAGGGAGTTGAGTGTTGCATTTGGATGTCACACTCCTCACAAAATTTCTGTAGATTCTTGTTCACATATTCCTTTCCATTATCAGTCCTAAGGAATTTAATCTTCTTCCCACTTTGATTCTCTACTAGTGCTTTCCAAACGTTGAGTTGCTCAAACACCTTAGATTTTAATTTCAGAAAATACACCCACCAAAATTGAGAGTAGTCATCAATAAATGTAAGCACATACCTAGATCCACCATATGAGGGAGTGGGTTGTGGACCAATTAGATCAGAATGCACCAATCCAAGTTGTTGTGTTGCTCTCCTTTCCTTTCCCTTCTCGTAGCTCTACTCAGGTGTTATGGAGAGAAATTTCATGTGTTGCTCTCCTTTCGTTTCTTATTCTGGTAGCTCAAGAGCCCCATTTTTGTATCATGACACTATGTATTACCACATTTTGGATGTTTATAAAAACTTTTATGATGATCAGTTTATTTATTTACATGTGTAAAAATTTGTGTTTGTGATGAATTTATTGTGTATGAAACAAATGCCAATCTAACACGTAGTTAGCATATGAGTCAGCAACTTGATTATTAATTCTTGGAATATGTATGTATGTTATACTGTCAAATTGCCGTTCTAATAATATCACATGTAAGAATCTTCTTAATAACATCGGATCTCTAACATAGTACAAACCATTAAGCTGTGACACTACTAACTCTGAATCAAGACGTACCTCAAGAGAGAGAACGCCATGTAAAATGGCATCCTGTAGAACCTCAATAACGGCACTATATTCAGCAACATTGTTTGAAGATGGCCGTAAACATACGCCTCCTGAAGATAGTACCTGACGCATAGGAGTATAAATCACCCAAGCAGCAGAGGCTGAGTGTTGAGTGTGATGGCTCGCACCATTCACAAATCCTATGTAGGTGGAAGATTCCATTGACATTTGCCAAAAGAAAAGGAAACTAATCACAAAATCGATCACTATAAGAAAAATACCTAACTATGCAAAACTATACAATAATATACAATAACCAGCCTTGGCTGAAAATCATGCATAGTACTTCTTGAGATAGAGCCCATTCCTAGGCTCTGCCAAGGCCATTCCCTCATAATCCACTAACTCATAAGTGCCCTTCTCTAACACATGTTTGACGATGTAAGGACCACGCCACATGGGGTTAAACTTTCCTGCCCCTAGGGGTTCTTTCGGTTGATCCCACCAAAGGACCAAGTATCCCTCACTAAACCTCCTTGGATGGACAGACTTATCATACTGGACCTTTACACGACGTTTATTTACTTCTAGAGCCATCAAGGCATCTCGACACTACTCATCAAGTTGCTCAAGATGGACCAAACGATCCTCCAATGGTGAAGTGTCTGGTAAGAGCTCTACAACTAGTTTCAAAGAAGGAATCTCACATTCAATCGGCAATACTGACTCCACTCCATGTACAAGTTGATATGGAGAAAAACACATGGTAGTCTTAATAGCGGTTCTATACGCCCACAAAGCAGGATATAACATAATGTGCCAATTATTCTTTCTTTGTGCGATGGTTCGTTGGAGAATGGATTTGAGTGATTTATTCACTGCTTCTACCTGTCCATTTGCTTGAGGGTAGTAAGAGGAGGAATGCTCTTGCTTGTACCCTAACTTTGATGCAAACTCCTCCATCATACGGTTCTAAAATTGTGAGCCATGGTCAGTGACAATTTCTTTTGGAATCCCGAACTGAGTAATAATCTGGTTGAATACAAAGTGCACGGTTTTCTCACCATTGGATTTAACTGTAGGCATAGCCTCATCCCATTTCATAAAGTAATCAACAGCCACTATGATATGATGATGCCCCCTAGCTGAAGCTGTGTTGCAATCCATAAAATCAAGCCCCCACTTAGTGAAGGGACCGGTGGTGATGATGGGATGTAACGGGGTAGGTTTCGAGCGCATATTACATGCAAACACCTGGCAAGGGTGGCACCTCTTGACCGCATCTACATAATCTTTAAATATTGACGACCAGAAATAACCCGCTCTTAAGATCTTTTGGGCTGTAGAAATCCCAGATAAATGACCACCACACACCCCTCTGTGGCAATCATTCAACACTACCTCAACCTCATCATGAGTTAAACAACAACGTAAAATGGAATCTACCCCATGGCGGTATAAAGTGTTATCCACTATGAGGTAATTCTTAGACACGTGACGTAATCGTCGTCATTCATCCCGTGAGAGGTGAGTGGGGACCTTCAACGTTTGTAGATATATAATGATATCCCCATACCATGGGTCTAAAGTTGAGATTAAGAAGATGTGCTCATTGATAAACGTATCTTCACAAACCAATTCCTCGGCCTCGCTTTGGAAATCCGATATAAGCTCTGAAAAAATTAACGACTTCTTCGATTTTGCTGAAACAAACTTGAGATCGAATTCTTGTAGGATGACAATCCATTTATTATATTTTCCCCCAATCATCCTTCGAGTGAGGATGAATTGAAACGGATTGACATGGGCTACAACCAAGTTCTGGCGAAGGAGAATATAATGTCTCAACGGTTGAACCGTATGTACGGTAGCTAAGGCAAGCTTCTCAACATGAGAATAATGAATCTCCATGTCAATAAGATTCTGACTCAGATAGTATATGACATGCTCTTTGAGCTCCTCATCCTCTTGAACCAAAACCATCCCAATCGTCTCCATGGACGCGGCCACATAAAGTAGAAGATCATGGCTATAGTCTGGGGGACTAATCATCGGGGCCGATTCTAGGGCTCACTTGAGTGCATCAAAGGACTCATGGGCTCACTCATCACAACAAAAGGGGGTGTCCTTATTCAAAAGATGCATGAAGCCTCTAGTCAAATTGGTGAAATTGACAACGAATATCCATAAGAAGTTTTCCATGCCTTGCAAACATTGAAGATGACGAATATTCTTTGGGGGAGACAACTGAAGTATTGCCTCTAACTTCAAAGGGTCGAATCTTATACCCTCTTTAGAAACAATGAATCCTAACAAGTGACCTAACTTCACACAAAAGATGCACTTGTGAGGATTTAACCTAACCAAATAATGGCGGCACCTTTCGAATACCAATATCAAATGATAGGAATGACGCATTCTCATACGAGAATGAGCAGCAAGGTCATCCAAAAATACTTTGATAATCGACTTGAGATCGTGAAAACTCAAGGTCATGGCCGGTTGAAAAGTAGCTTCGGCGTTCTTAAGGCCGAAAGGCATTTTTTGATATGCAAAAGTTCCCCAAGAACAAATAAATGCAGTCTTATGTTGGTCCTCAGGATTAATTTGTATCTGATTATTTCTGAAAAAACCGTCCATAAAGGAAAAAACCTCGCTACCCACACACTCATCCAAAATCTGATCAATAAATGGTGTGGGGAAATTGTCCTTAGGACAAGCATGATTCAAATCATGTAAATTAGTACATATGCGGATCTCTCCCTACTTCTTATCAATCGGAACAGGGTTTGAGACCCACTCTGTCAAGGGAATGGGATAGATAAAACCAACTTTCAACAGTTTCTCTATCTCTGCCTTAATCACGGGTGCTTTCCTAGGATTCACCACATGCAAGCGTTGTCGAACAGGCTTAGCATTGGGATAAGTCTTAATCTCGTGTTCGACAATGCGAGGGTCAATACCTAGAATTTCATCATAAGACCAAGCAAAGATATCACGAAATTCTTTAAACAGCTCAGTGTATTCTTGAATCTCAGAATGGGAACATTCTACCCCAATATAGACATTCTCTATCCTGCCACGATCGCAAGAGATATTGATAGGAATAGTTGGAGATATATTTGCCATGTTTCTATCAGCCATTAGACTAGGAGAGCTTAATGGAACCATAGGACTACCAATTCTCTCACTAAGAACCTCCCTAAAGTCCTCACACTCCAAGCGGTCAAGCTCGGGAAGAAAGTAAGATCTATGATGGAGCTCTTCCCATGGTGGCTCAACTCCCGACATGGCCTCAATAATCGCTTCATCTGAAGGAAAAAAATTATCAAGGCATTCATGTGTGTGAGAAGAATGTACTGCCCATGCAGGAAGCACATACAGGTCCTCCTCTTCCATCCATGAAGAGGAAGGACTAGGCTCTGCAACACACTCAATATTTGCTTGATAAGCTGCCATAGTTGCAGGCAATGGCACGTCCACCACAATGGGCTCACTCAAAGTACTCGGTGTAGGAAGAATCCAAGGATATTCCATATGACTCGTGCGAAAAGACACCCATCTCATAGATGTCGAAGCCTCACCGAAACTAGACCCTATCATAAGGACAGGTGCAGGAAAACTAAAAATTCCCATGAGGGATGGATACATGCCCACACCCACACTCCCAGTTTCCAGCTAAGAGTGCTCTATGATCAGGATCGAAGCTCCCGAAGATGTGGTAACCGATGAATTCTTGAATGACGTTTGATCAATCGTAACTATCTTCCCATTAAATGGAAAGCACACAACGCAAAATAGGGAAGAAGCTACGACTTGCATACTGTACATCCAATTCCTACCCAACAAGAGATTCTAGTCAAGGGGTGCATCAACCACCTCAACCTCTATCACAATGATTTTCCCTCCCAAACGGACCTTAAGGGAAGGGAGAATCCCGTGAAGCCTAAACAATCTCCCATCGAACGCAATTAACATGGTCGCCAATTTAGACAACTCAGAGGAACCTAAACCCTTCCAACATGATAAAGACATCACAGAAGCAGCAACGCCTTCATCAATCACAGTGCGCTTGATGGTCATGTTAAGACATTCTACGTGAATCAAAAGAGACACATAGTAAGGAAAGCGAGGCTGAAGTCCTACGGTTTCAAATTTAATCACAAAGGAAGAATTATCATCATTCACACCAAGGGAAGAAAGCAAATCCTTCCTTTGCGAAGGACAACTCTGAAGCACTTCCAGTTCAGACATCGCACAAGGAGTATGGCCCAAATCCTCGACAATTGAATACTTCTAGGCGTCTCAGGCATTAGGATTGTGGCCTGAATGCTTAAGGACTCCCTTAGGAATGCAAGGTGTAGTTTCAGGTTTATCCATAGGTTTTTCAGTATGCAAAGGCGTCCCTGGAGGATTAGGCTCCTTTCCTGGGTTGGGTTGTGACAAACCATAGTCTTTTGCATGGGTCACAACTTTTGCAGCATGAACCATGTTAATGCAACCACGACCACTAGCCTCCAGCGGATCTTGATCACCACCATATTGATCATGGGTCCTCGAGTTCATATTTTTATTGTGAGGTAAAGGGTTAGTCAGCACAGCTGGGCCCTGTACCAAGAATCTCGAGGCTTCATCAATACGAGGGCACAAGTAAGTGAGGTGATCGTCCTTACACAACTTGCAAGGAAATTTAACCTTACGTTTAGCTTGCTTGCCCCCCCTAGCATCACAGGCATTCTTTTCATTATTATTAGCATTTTCATTCCTATTCCCACCCTTACGATTATTCTTACCCTTCTTTTTATTCTATCCGGGCTGTTGGTTACCCTTCTAGTCCGACGATTGCACTGAAAGCACACTTGTCGTTTGGGCGGGTTGAGATGAAGCCATGGATTGTCCCAAAGCAGATTAGTTGATTGGTAATTGACTAACTTTTTTTGAAACCGAATCCACAGGTTTAGCACTCGCACAACCCACAATGCCATCGGCATGTGGTCCAGGTTTAACTTTGGGGTCGAAACTAGAATGTGGGGCATTGGGACTGATCTCATATAACAAATTGGACTGAGCATAAATCAAATCCAGTTCTTGCACCCTAAAAATGGCTTGTTCCTCATTTTTCACTCTGGATGTAGACACATCCTTCGCTATATATGGCAATAACGACTTAAGGAACCATTCAAGGAGGAATTCCGGCAATATAAATGCTTTAATTAACCTCTTTCATCTACGCCACTCTTGGATATGATCCGAGATATGTGTGGCTTTATCCTATCGAAATGTTGATAAGAGTTTAGTACCAACATCATAACGCACTAGTAGCTGGAAGTGGTTAAGAAAAGTCATCGCTAGGTCATCGAACAAAGTGAAGGCCCCCCTAGGTAGCTCTATATACTATTTCGCGACAGGCCCTGTAAGGGTGTGTTGAAATAGTCTCAAATGGATTGAGTCCTAATGTAAGGAATTCAAAGAGCACCATAGGTGAAAGGTAGTAACATGTTCGCTCGGATCCTCTCCCAGTTTTCCCTTGAATTTAGGTATGTCCAAGGGAAGCTTAGTAGGGACAGTTGGCCAACCCAGGTCATGAGCTATAGGATCGTTCGTTGATCTCGACAAGTAAAGAAGATTCAATGTTGTGAGGAAAGGGAGCCTAGGATGATGAGGCCGATGGACCACTCCCTGATAGTTCTGATTCACATAGGTTTGATTACCACCATGGCCTTGGCCATAGTGCCCTCCTCCCGTTTGACCTGTATAGGGTGGCATGGAAGCACCATAGTGTGGTGTACCTTGACTATTCGGAGCTACAAAGATGTAATTTAGAGAGTAAGTGGGTTGTTGATACCCACCCCCATAAGTTGAAGAACCCTATCCATACTATGTCCCATAATGAGGTCCACGAGTCATCGCATGCGATGCCCCATGAGACGCTCCGGAAGTAGGAATATATGTTCCAGAAGTAGGAATATATGATTCAGAAGTAGTAACATGACCTCTAGAAGTATGAACATAACCTCCTGAAGCAACGGGAGGTACGTGAACTTGAGACACAACTGGTCTAGTAACCACAGTACGGACATGACTCGTAGCAACGTTTCGGCCCGAAAGACCACGTGAATGAGGTGGAGGGTGAACATTAGAAGAACTAGGGATAGAGGACGAAGGGACCTGAGTAATTATGTACATGTTATTCCCTATAGTCACTCATCTCAAATTTGGTATCCTAATAGGATCCCTAACCCTAGACCTAGGAGGAATATGTGATGTAGCTTCCACCACCGGGATGGAAGGTGCAATGTGACTTGTGCTCCCAAACCTCTCCACATGGTAAGGAATGAGAGTGCCCCCAGTCATAGTGCTAGGATCAAAATCAGATTCGACATGAAATGCCAAATCATGTGTGGGAAAACCAGACATACCATAACTACCATAACTAGTGCTTTCGGGTTCAAAATGAGTCTCATCATCTTCCGGAATTCCATACTGGTGATGCGTCAATGGGGAATCAACCCTAGAGTAAGTAGGTATATCATGAAAAGTACCTATCTCAGAAATCACAGGACCTAACTCAGTCAAGTCGGGTGAAGGATCATAGTTTGGAGTAAACTCCCCATCTTCCACATGAATGGGAGAAGGTGGTTCAGGAATACCTTCAACATGGTCTCCCATGGTGTGTGAATCAATGTACGAAGTATTCCACCTAGACTATCTAATTCTCTCTCCCAAAGGAGGAGGAGATGTAGAAGGTGGAAGTCCTGCTAAATGATGAGAATGGCGAGGAGCCACACCTGAATCCACAATGACTCAAAAAATATAAAAGACTCTCTATCTACACAAACCCTAGGCAATCTAACATGCACAGAGAAATCACCAATAAAATCTAAAGCCAAACACAAGCAATAAAGGGTAGGATAAGTGATATCCCGAATGAAGTAGGTATGTCTTGCCTAGGAGAGGCTTGAGACTCCCATACACAGCAAGCGGAGGTGTGTAACCAATTATTGTGGCCCTCAGCTTCAACGCGTAAAGCAACTGTGCTGTCTGACCCTAACCTGGCTGGGACACCTGCAGAATAACCCCTGCAAATTACCCCCTCGATATCCTAGGTAAGGCCACTAAGGTCACCTCAATATAATCAATGCTCAAGCGAATAGTCGTAGGAGGGATTGACTGTATGGGCAGGGTAGCAAAGCTTGAAACTCTCAAAAAATCCCCCAGATACGAATACAATCCTGGAAATATCTCCAGTGCTACTTAGTTATGACTAGGGGTCATCCCAATCAATAACCGCTCACACTGCCTCGTGCTTAACTCCCTTTTGAGAGGAGGATCCTGAGAAACACTTGTTATACCAAGAAATTTCACACACTCACCTGGACAGACACATACATGTTGTTGTTTAGTGATCTTGGAGAATTGACTCAGAATGAACTATTCCAAGACCCTAAAACCTAATCTTGTTGGTGAACCCTATCAAATAAAATAGTGTAGTTCATTTTAATTAAGCATTGATTTTAATTGGCTTTATTACTCAAAAGAGGTATATGGCCATGCAACTAATGGTGTTATGACACAACATGAAGTAAAATGCACACCTAACAATCAATTCAAATGCATTGTGTCCATGAAAAACAGGGTATGCTACTACGTGAAATGCATAATTTTCTTCAAATGATAAATGCAAACTTTCCTATATGAAATCCTAACTAATACTTAAAAACAAATCTAGTGCAAGTACAATGAAAAATGCAATATGCAATGCATGATGATAAGCAAATATTTTTGGATTTTTTGAAATAAAAATGAGATATAAAAGCAAAACAATGGCTCTACAACCCCCAGACTCTGCAAGCAAACTAAAGTAGCACTCAAGCAAAGCACTAAGGTAAAATAAATCTAATGCACTAATCCCAAAACAAAAAATCGAAAATGCAATGACAAGAACATTCTTAAAAAAAAAATTTACCCTAAAAAAAAACGTCTCTGGTCAGAAACAGAGGTGTATACAGACTCTAGTAGCATCAAAGGAGACTCAACAATCATCACAATTCACCCAGCAACCATCCAACTTCCTCTAGAAGGAAAAACTAAGTGCATGCACAACTGTTCATAGTAAACCCGCGTGTGTACGTGGAAATAGCAGTGAAAACCATGTATATATGTGACTGTGAGTTAAAAACTCGCATACAGGAAGAAAGGTGCATAAAAATAAAGGCAAACAGACAAGCTGAGACAAACTTCACACTAATCAGACACTACCAGGAAAACATGCCCCCAGATCCGACACAGAAACAAGAGAAAAAGAGCAATTCAAAGTCATTGGATGTCGATAGAAAACCCCCAAAGGACAACTACTAGGAACTCCCCAGCGTAGTCCCCAATTCTATTATGGAGAGAAATTCCTATGGCTTGGGGTACCACAATAGACAACTTGACTCTAGAAATCAATCCTTTCCAATATGCAATAGAAATTAAATATATAACACTAAAGGATCAGACGTCGTACCTTATTCCGGACGGTTGAAGTAGATCCCCGTTGAGCTTTCCAACTTCAGCTTGAATTGATCATTCACTTCCTCAACAACAAGTAAACAATACAAGCATACTATGCATATTGGTGTTAGATCTATTATAGCATATATAATCAACAATGTACAAGCATTTGAAATCACCCATGGATGAAATATTCATTAAAACATACATTATTGGATAGGAAAAGATATTTCTATTAATATAAAATCAGAGATTACAATGGATACAACCTATGTCGGCACATCTGCGAATTGGAGAAACTGAATCCCCCACTTGGGCCTCCAGGGCCTCCACCACCTCAATCCTCCTTCTCTCGATAGCAAGCTCACAAGAAAAAGGCAAGCTTGGGAAGAACAAAAAAGTTCTCCAAGGGGCAAAGGGATGCAAACTCAAGCACAAGTTCCGGAAACAATGGACTATAGTTTCTTTGCTCTCAATTATCTCTTATGCCTTCAATGTACCAAAGAGTTCCTTATATAGCTTTTCAAAGGGGTAATGAAAGGTCGAATCCGAGCGATCTCAATGCATATGGAAGGCCAGGAGTCAAGTGAGTCGGATCCATGTCAAGGAAAACTCCAAAAGGATTTGGATTATGCACACATCCCAATGTACACGGTTTTAGGGGCCAAACCCACGTATATACGTGATTAGGAGTTTAAAAGTCGCATATATGGATTTTCACATGTTTTTATGGATCGTCAAGGATACATCAAAGGACAAAAAATGGTCCAAGGGGTCTAAGGAGTCTGCAGAGGGACAGGGGAAGGCCATACAAGTGTGATTCACCTGGAGTGGTAAAATCAGCTATAACATCAGAATGCTTCCCAATCACACATCCAATACATGTTCTAATAGATGGCTGAATTTGTGGAATACCTTCCACCATTCCTTCTTTGTACAATGTTTGGATATATCTATAATTCATGTGGTTAAACCTCTCATGCCATAGTTTGGAAACTTCATTGGCATGTGAGTGAAGTGCTTGATCACTGGAAGTAGGGAAGAAATTAGATAATTTGAACATTCTCTCATGATGATCAGCATACCCAACTGCAACAACTTGGTCTGTTGAGATTTCAGAAATCTCTACAGAGTCTAGAGTAAAGATTACTCTGTTTGGATCTCCTGTATGGATCATCTGGTAGATTGACAGCAAATTTTCCGCAAGTTTCGGTACATATGGTACATCACTAAAGAACCCATGGTCAAAATCAATTCTCCCAATCCCTTTGGTCTGGAGTTTAGAATCATCTCCCATTCAAACTGTTGGGCCAGCATTCGAACTGATGGAGGAGAAGAATTCTCTCTTGGATACCATATTCCTAGAAGCACCTTAATCAATAATAAAGGATGAGGAATTAGAAGTGCCTGCCACCAATGCATGACATTTCTCCTTGCCTTCACTTAAACTGGAGTTGCCATCTTTCTTCCTAGCGCTGTTAGGTACTGGAATGTTGTTCTTCTCCAGCAGATGTGCCATGGTGTCTATGCTTTTATTCATGCATTATCTTTTTGGATGCCATCCCTTCTAGAAATAAGAGCATTTGGCCTTATATTTTCCTTTCTTCTCCTTTTCTTTGGGTGTATTCGTAGCTCCCTCACTGGATTTGGGTTTTTCTTATTTCTTCTTGTCCGACTGCAACTTCGAATTCTTGGACTTGGGTTTTCCCTTTGCTGAATTCGAAACCCCCACTACTAGTGCTTGATCTTTGGTCTTGATGGAACTCATTTGGACCGATTTGTCCTACTCTTGAGTGAGTGACTCCATGAAATTTTCCAGACTTGGAATTTTCTAGTTTCGAAGGGTGAGTTTTCTTGAGTGAAATGTGCTCACAAAGATTGATAACTCTAGCCCCAACTTTGAAAGTATATACAAGATCAGTTGATATTCCTTCTTCTCAATCCCACATTGTTTTAACTGCAATATAAGTGATTTGAAATTCATGAAGAAGTCATGGATTGTGTCATAGTGGGCTGGGCTCAAGCTTATCAGCTCATTCTCAAGCTGGTGACCATGTAGCTCATCATTTTTTCCAAATAGAGACTAAAGCTTCTCCCAAACCTCCTTTGGTGATGTCAAACTGTCAAGGTGGAACAAAAAATCTCTTGATATGCTTAGAAATAGGAAACCATATGCTTCATCCAATTTGTTAAAATACTTGGATTTTTCTACAACAGAATTTTGTTCCACTTCAGTGCCCATAGTAACTCTGAAAAGCCCCTTGGCTCTCAATTGAATCACCATCTCTGCCTTCCATTCAAAGAAGTTGAAAGGTGTTGTCATGTTGTGGGTATCCTCCATTAATTCCTATGCTGATGGTGGTGAAATTGCTAATTGGGTTACACTCAACAATTCAATTTTATCTGGAATTCACTAACAAAGCAGCTCAAATCCACTAAGAATTTGGTCTGCAACTCAAAAATATCCAACTAGCTCTGATACCATGTGAGAAATTTGAACCAAAAAGTGAGTAATTCGAGCCATAAGAGAATCTAGGAGCATTAGTGAGGTTCACAAATCAAATTTGGGTGCAAGATTCAGCAAAAACCATCAAATTACAGTTGTATTACACACAATGATAGTTGGAAACAAGATAATTTTGGACTGTCTAAATCTGAAATTGTTATTAATAGGTTTATAAATATTTCATAAGTATTTTTAATGGATTTGGAAGCCAATTGTGAGCAAAAATCCCAAAATTTCGAAATCGGCATCAAACCCCCCTAGGTGGGCCAATCTCGTCCCAAATCTCTCCAAATGGCCACGAATTGCTGAAGTGGCATGGATGATGTGTGTTAGGTTGATGATTACACCTTGGATAGTGTGGGTGTGGAAAACTAGATGGTTTAGACTCTCAATGCAACATTAATTGCACTAAATCAAGCCAAATTTGGGAAAAATCCCACTCTAGCGCCCCAAGTCAACTTGCCTATTCACATTCAATGAATGGGAGCATACCAGTGATGATGGATGTGCATATGTGGCTGGTTGAATAGGCTGGAGTACCCATGTGGGTCATAGAACCTCAACTTGACATGGCATATGTCCACCTAAGCACCCCTAGTCCACCTCATAGTGTTTTAAAGCTTAAAAAAGCAATAAAATTGACTAATTAGTGTAACTAAGGTACTAATGATGGATTATTGTTCTAACATGGTCCGATTGGAAGGAAGTTTGATATTTTTCTGACACATCGAAAGGCTCAATCGGATGAAACCTTGGAAGTTTTCCGATGCAGTAGATAGTTTGATCAGAAGGAAGTTTGAGATTTTTTCGACGTAGCGGAAGGCTCAATTAGATGAAATCGGGTGAAGGTTTTCGATACGTGTCAGAAAAAATTGGTAAATTTTCTCGACACCTCAAAAGGAAACTTGTTCGGAGGAAAGCCGAAAAATTCACCGAAATAGAGATTTTAGTACGTTTTTCTGTGGGTGATAAAGTAGGGATCATTCCTAAAGTTTGTGCAGATTGTTCTGTTTTGATTAACCCTCTATATCAACCCTGGACTTGTGAGATGTGCACTTTGAAGAAGAAAAGGCATAGAAGATCATGGTTAGTTCAACTATGTTAGAATAATCAACCCATAGTATTACCCACTTAGACATTAATTCATTTATTTTCGTCTTATTTGCCTAGTTCATGTGTCCCACCTTGTGCAAGTTGTTAATTGCCTATCCATAGAGGTCAAAATTTCCATCTTTGACTCATGTAGCACTTGGGAAATCCTTAGGAATCAAATCTGCTTTATTCCTGGCCTCCTAGGCGCCCTTCTGCTTTTTCTGCTTTATTGCCTGCTTTTTCAGTGTTTTAAGCCACATAGGAAAGCAAGACTAGGTGAGGTGAACTAGTTTTTTGTCTTCTTCATCCTCCACTCTTTTCTCCATGCAAAAGCATGTATGAGCTACCATTCCACTAATCTTTAGCTTTCCCATGCGCCCTTGCCAATTTGTGAGCTCCATGACAGATTTGGGATCAGCTTTTTACACCTATGGGGGATTTGCCTATTTTGAGTAAGCCTGCTTTATGCTAGTTTTGAATGCCTCCTTATGCATTCAACCTTTTGATGTATTCTATATATTCAGCAACCTATTTTATTACAGGGTTGGCTATTGTACACTTATTTAATATAATTTTGTGTTACAACTCCATATTCAGTCTCCATTGTTAGCAATTTTGCATGATCAATTGATAATTGTTGTGGGTAAAATTAATCTACTGCTGGCCTGAATTTCTACATGGTATCAAAGCCATTGTAGGTTGTTACTCTCCTTCAAAAATTGTTTTGCAGGTTCGACATCAAGACTGGGAGCCTTCTACTGACAGCCGGGACAGATTTTCTAAAGCTACGGATTCACAGAAAACTATCTTGACTCCCTTCAACTATTTTGAATGGAAAGTAGAGATGGAGATATTGTTGAGAGCGAAAGGCCTATACAGGGTGACTATGGCTACAGAAGTAGAGCCCAATGCTTCTGCAGAGAAGATCAAATGGCACAATCGGAGAGATGAGGCCTATGGCCTCCTATGTCTCAGTATTTCCCGAGACCTCCTTTTCCATCTCGATGGATTAACTTCACCGGATCAAGTATGGGAGAAGATTTCTAATCTTTTTGGAAAGAAAGATGAGATGAGGGGACATCAGATTGAAAATGAGCTGATTTCTCTGAGTCCCAGTAGCTTTGAATCCCTGCACCT